>CM062297.1:430064883-430570812 GCA_031216915.1 Pictodentalium vernedei | reverse complement strand
TAGAACTTAGTTTAGTCAGAAGACCTCAATATTTCCCTTTGGCACACCCTACATGGCACATTTATGATCGGATTGTTTTGAAAGCTGGAATGCTTGTTTGGGGTGACCTCTAGATAGGTGCTATCAATTTTCTTCCATTTCCGTCAAAAAATGTTGCCATGGCCAATGTTCTTAGAACTTAGTTTAGTCATACTTTACCTGTACATTTGTTACAGGCTAACGGTCAGTATTTATGTACAGACCTTTACAACACTTTACATGTACCTTTGTTATCAGGTCATTGCTATGTCACATACAATACATGTACATGTCTAACACAAGTTGAGCTACAGTGTCATTGACACTTTCATTTATGTGTTTTGTTCAATTGTGGGATGAAAAAAAATATTTTAGCCTGAAAATTTTGGGTCTGGTTTGGACTCCCCAAATTTTGGACCAAAATTCGGGAAATTTTTTTGGGATTTTTTCTGCGTTTTGTTCAATTTTGAGACAAAATTTTTAGCTCACCTGACTGCAAGTCAGTGTGAGGTATTGGTATCTGTCGTCCGTTAACTTTTCCAAACCTAGCTTCTTCTTCACAGCCAATCAGCCAAATTCAAACATATATTGCACAAACCATCCCTGGGGTATACCCTTTCTATTTTATTCAGTTGAAGCGGCTGCCTTGTTCGGGTTGTGGTCAATGTTGCCAAAGCCAAAACATCTTTAAAAAGTGGGTCCAAAGTACTTGCTTGATGTGCGAAAAAAAAAATTTTCTCGTTGCCCAGTGGGGTACCCCAGGGGCTAAAAATAGAAAAAAATTCAAATGCCCATATTTTCCAAACTACACGGAACAGAGAACTGTTATTTGGTATGAAGCATCCTTTTGACCAGCAGAATGGATTTTAAAAAAATGGCCATCGGTTGTGTCAGGATGTTCTGTAGGGGCGTACATGATCCGGCATATTTGCAAAAATTGAGAAAAAAATTTTCTTCAGAACCGCTGATCAGAATCTTTTGATATTTGGTATCCAGCATCCACAGGACGGTCAAATACAAGTGTGTTCAAATCGAGCCCCTTTGTTCATATTTGGGCTCAACACAGGAGCCCAAATAATTAACTTGGGGCACTATGGGGAATAAGCTTTAAAAATATTCTTCAGATCAAACAGTCAGATTCTTTTGATATTGGTATGCAGCATCTCTAGGGGGGTTAGATTCAAGTTTGTTCAAATGGGATCCCTGGATGAATATTTGGGCTTCCTATGGGAGCCTGATTATTAACTTGGTGGAATATGGGGGATATTCTTTAAAAATCTTCTTCTTCAGATCCACCAGTCAGATTCTTTTGATATATGGTATGCAGCATCTTTGGGGGGGGGGGGGGGGGGGGGGGGGGGGGTAGATTCAAGTTTGTTCAAATGGGATCCCTGGATGAATATTTGGGCTCTTTATTGGAGCCCAATTTTTAACTTAGTGCAATATGAGAAAATTTCTTTAAAAATCTTTTTCAGACCCACTAGAGAGAATCCATTCATATTTAGTATGTGACATCGCTGGAGGTGTAAGGTTCAAATTTGTTCAAATGGAGTTCCTAGGTTAATATTTGGGTTCCCCAAGGGAGCCCAAATATTTACTTAGTGCAATATGGGGAATTATCGTTTAAAATCATCTCGTTCAGATCCAGCACTCAGATTCTTTTGATATTTGGTGTACAACACCTCTGGGAGGGTTAGATTGAAGGTTGTTCAAATCAGGTCCCTGGGTTAATATTTGGGCTTTTTATTGAAGCCCAAAGTTTAACTTAGAGCAGTATGAGAAAATTTCTTGAAAATTCTTCTTCTTCAGATCCACCAGTGAGAAACCTTTCATATTTGATAGGTTACATCTCTAGGGGTGTCAAATTCAAGTTTTGTTCAAATTGATTCGCTTGTTTTTTCTTTTTTTTTTCAATTTCTATTTTTTTTTTTTTTTGGGGGGGGGGGGGGGGGGGGGCCTAGAGAGAACCTCAGTAGCTTAAAACAAAACAAAAATTTCGTTCGGTTGTTGTTTTTAGCTCACCTGACTGACAGTCAGGGTGAGCTTTTCTTATCACTCCGTCCGTCGTTCTGTGTGAAGGTGGTGTTTGAGCCTCTTTCTCCTAAACCACTGGCCACATTTTAATTAAATTTATATAGGGGCATTTTGATTTTTAGGCAAATTAGGTTTCGGCTCATATTGAGCAGAGGGGTGGGGAAAAAATGGCCAAATTTTTTGAAAATCTTCTTCTGATGAACCACCGGTAGCAGAGACTTGATATGTGGTATACAGAGTCCTTTGAGGTTTAGAATCAAGTTTGTTCAAGAGAAGTTTGTCGGACATTATTTGCCTTCGTTATGGAATGGGCAAAAATTTTGGCCATGCCTAAAATTTCTATTTTCAGAACCGTGAGGTCGATTTGAACCAAATTTGATATGAGATGATAATGGGTCATAAGTAGTTGATTGATGCAAAAAAATTTTTTCTCATTGCCCCGTGGGAACCTCGGGAGCTAAAAATAGGAAAAATCTTAAAACTGCCATATCTCCAAAACTACATGGCACAGAGAATTCTTATTTTGTATAAAGCTTACTTTTAACCAGTGGAATAGAATGGTTAAAAAAAATCCCTATTGGTTTGATCACAAGGTACTTTTTTCAGGACTTTGAAAAAGTGCTGAGTCAGCACTTTTTAACACTGCAGGCAATGGAAAAACATTAAAAAATCTTCTCCAGATCCAGCAGGCAGAATCTTTTGATATTTGGTATGCAACATTGTAGGGTGGATCGGATTCAAGTTTGTTCAAATCGGCCCCCTGGGTTCATATTTGGGCTCAGTATAGGAGCCCGATTTCGAACTTAGTGCATTTCAGGCAAATTTCTTAAAAAATCTTCTTCTCCAGATCCAGCAGGCAGAATCTTTTGATATTTGGTATGCAGCATTGTGGGGTGGATCTGATTCAAGTTTGTTCAACTCGGCTCCCTAGATTCATATTTGGGCTCACTATAGAAGCTCGAATTCAAACTTAGTGCATTTCAGGCTAATTTCTTCAAAAATCTTCTTCTCCAGATCCAGCAGGCAGAATCTTTTGATATTTGGTATGCAACATTGTGGGGTGGATCTGATTCAAGTTTGTTCAAATTGGCCCCCTGGATTCATATTTGGGCTCACTATAGAAGTCCCTGGGTTCATATTTGGGCTCACTGTGGTAGCCCGAATTATAACTTCAAAATGAGGAATTTTCTTTAAAAATCTTCTTCAGATCCAGCAGTCGGAATGTTTTGATATTTGGTATGCAGCATCCTTTGGGGGGGGGGGGGGGAGAGGGGGGGGGGGGGGGAGAGATTCAAGTTAGTTCAAGCCATGCCCCTAGGTCTATATTTGGACTCACTGTGGGAGCTTGAATTGTAACTTAGTTCAAAATGAGGAATTTTCTTTAAAAATCTTCTTCAGATCCAGCAGTCGGAATGTTTTGATATTTGGTGTGCAGCATCCTTAGGGGGGTGATATTCAAGTTTGTTAAAGCCAAGTCCCTGGGTTCATATATGGGCTCCCTGTGGGATTCAATATGAGGAATATTCTTTAAAAATCTTTTTTTTTTAGATCCACTGGTCAGAATCTTTGGATATTTGGTATAAGCTTTTATTAGGAGGAGTAGATGCAACTTGTTGAAATCAATTCTGTGGGTTGATATTTAGGCTACCATGTCAGGTGAGCGCCCTCAGGCCCCCTGGGGCTTCTTGTTTAATACTTCATACTACAGAGCTTGCTAGGAAGGTTTCCTAGGACCAGCAGAAATGAATGGCCAAAAATGTTGCCTTCGGTTGTGTAATGGCAAATCAAAAAAATTGCTCTTGCTGCTGATCACTTACTGATACACTCATCTGTTTTGACAATTTGAGCCAGGTGAGCGTTTTAGGCTCACTTGAGCCTCTTGAGTATTTTTTATAGCCTGAAAATTTTGGGTCCGGTTCAGACTGGAAAATTTTGGACCAAAATTCTGAAAATTTGTTTTCGATTGTTTTCAAAATTGAGTTCCTAGATGAATTAGAGTGGTTTTACGCTTAAATGTTTTTACCCTATTTATTCCCCTCCCTTACTTGTTGGGGTGGGGTGGGGGTGGAGGGACAGTTAGATGTAACAAAACGTTTGGCTGCAAAATATATTTTGAAAGATTTAGAGCGATTTTATGCGACCCTCCAAAAATAATACCCCTATGACCACCAACCCCACTCCCCACTTCATTGGGTCAATTAAGAGGAGATAAAAAAAAAGCCATATGAAAGAATTTCTTTAAAAATCTTCTTCTCCAGAACCATCAGAATCTTTTGATATTTGGTATACAATATCTCTGGGGGGGGGGGGGGGGGGGGGGGGGAGGGGGTCAGATTCAAGTTGTTCGAATTGCGCCCTGAGAAAATATTTGGGCCCCCTATGAGAGCCGGAATTTTAACTTAGTGCAATATGATGAAATTTCATTGAAAATCTTCAGATCCACCATCCGAATGCTTTCATATTTGGTATACAGCATCGGGAGGGGAAAGGGGAGTAAAATTTAAGTTTGTTCAAATTGGGTCCCCACGTTAATATTCATGCTCTATTTGATCGGGGGCAGTGACATAACAACCCTTGGAAATTTGGCAGTGCTAGTCTACAGCTGAAAGAATTGGAAGCAGTCAGGAAGACCCAGGATAATAATCTTCTGAAATGGACACAAGAGTTATGAATAATTTCATGACTTCATTCCTCTGTAGTGTTCATGAACCATGACTAACTGAATGTGATCCAAAATAGTTCTTTGAACAACTTTGTCAGGTGAGTGATTAAGGACCCTTGGGGCCTCTTGTTTTTGTTAGCATAACACACACACATAATATCCTAGTGACCACTCATTGTGGAAGTTCTTTGATCCATTCAACTTTTCTCAAAGTGTGTAGCAGTTAAACAAACTGTACCCTGAAGACAATTAATTGCATATTTTTTTTAATGTAATCCATTCAGTTATCAGTATGGTAATGCAAAACACCTGTTGTATTCGATACGAAACAACTCGCCACAAAATTATTTGATAATTTACGTATAGTAAAATTTTGGACTTTTGTTGTATACATTCAGAACCAATAGGGATTATGAGGATTATTCTTAATAAACATATGTACTTTTCATTTATTTTTACAGAGATTACCGTCGGTACTGTTTGAAAATGCTGTGAGACACAGTATACCGACTGAATTAAAATGACCACGGTATTTTACTTGATATTAAAAAAATTACTGACTTTTGGTCAAATACCATGAAGCCCTAGCATGCTGCACCTCATGAAGGGACCTGCTAGTGTCACACAGCATCCCCTCGAATCAGTTCGATCTGATAGAGAGATAGCATTTCCAGCATATCTCTGGATAAGCCTAACATGGACTCCAAAGTTGCCATAGGAATAATGGCAGATTTGGGCTTGGACAGCCTGAGGGAGGAGTCCAGATCCCAAACCATCAAACTCTGGCAGACTCACAGGCTAGCAGAATCGTAAGAACAATAATGCACAGGGAGAAAAAAGTTATCAGCCCTAGTGAAGAACGAAGTCTTCATAGCCTTGGAACTCAATTTAGAGTCCAAGACAGCAAAAGCTTCAACCACTTGCACCGCCTGGTACGGTCATAGGAGAAGGAAGCTCCAAAGGCTGGAGGTGCATGACTGAAGAACGCAGCCTGGCTGAACCATCTGGCTGTCTGAAGGTTTAAGTTTCGAAAAGACTCAAAGACAAAATCAAGAGCCACCCACAAGTCAGAAGACTGATGGATCTTGACGTCAGGTGTGTCTGTCCTAGTTCCTGAGTCGGAAGACATAGCCTAGCTTGGGCATACCAGTCGAAGCCTCCCATGGTGTAGGAGCACCAGCCTGATCAGAAAGCGGCCTGCTTCAAATCCCAGGAGGTGACGCTGCCGAGGATACCAAGAAACCACTAGTTGCCTCTCTGGAAGCAACTGGAAGGTCTTGGCAAGACCCTATGTGAGCAAGGAGAGGACCTCCAAAGCTCACAACTTGAATCCGCCAGTCGGACGTGGTAAGGATCAGGCATAGAAGTGGTTTCACGTCTGGCCCTTTTCACCAGGGAAGGGTCACGATCCTGCAAAACACCCAGTTCCAAATGATGGATGGCAGCCAAAGCATCCGAAGGTAGATGCATATTGGGATATGAAATTCCCCGAGGATCAGAAGTGTGAGAACTCGGCAGAGTCATTGAGGACCTCCGAGGGACAGAAGGTCCAGGCTGCACAGGTTCTGCTGGTCCCCCTAAACTGGCCAAACAGCCAGAAAAGAAGGACGGAATTGTTAGCCCTACCATGAACATCTGAATCCACAGCAAGCTCTGCTTGGTCTGACGACCAAGAGACTGAAACAGAAGGACTGTCTGCCAACCTCTTCCGACTTCGCCGAGTTGAAGCCGATACCCCATGTCCAAAGAAGCAGAATTTGTTGCAGATCCCTGTAGGGACAAGCCAACGCCGGCTGAAATGGAGATTGGAAAAATTCACTGACAGAGATGCAGCCAGAGTGGATACATCAGTAGCTATTGGCAATGGTGGAAACAAGGAGGGAGGAACCGAGCTCGGCTCCCAAGTAGGAGTCACAGTCTGAGTGACAGACTCAGATGTCGACTGGAGGGGGACATCAGTCCCGGCATCAGGCATCTCTTCTCCAAGAATGTCAACACCTACAGCTAGAAAAGACTGCGAATTCCCCATGGAGGGGGAAGTACCCTCTCCAGACTGGATTGGTTCAGAAGGCCCCAAACGACTGCATTCCCCTTTCCCATGGATGCAGAAGGAATGCCCACGAGCAGATACGACACAATTTACCAATGCCCAAAAAGCAGAAGACCAGGAACCACAAAGCCCACAAGGTCTTTCTGCAGAGAATTAAAAACACAAATGCAGGTTATTAATTCGAGAAAGAAAAAAATCAAAACATGGCCCTGTTTATGGACAAATATTCATCCCTATAAACGAGTCAAGGTATCACTCATCATATTTATTCCAGTCCACTACTCATTTCAACGACTGGAGTCGATTTAAGTGCTGTTTGTCATGTAATTAAGTTTGTTTAGACAAACAACTATCAGCAAATAGGTCGACAGTTTGGATAGGCTAGTGTCAGCTTAGGTACTTCCACTGTAGTGCAAGCCTGTTGTAAACAATTGTGAGTGGGTTGATAAGAAATGGCATCTGCGGGAACTGGAGATGTTTCTGCAGTTTTTGATGCAACTATGGCTGATTTTGATACTGAAGGTGGAGAAATGAATAAAAATGAATCTCATAATGACTATGACGTTGATAGAGAAGGCCAGAATAGTGATTCAGGTGATGAATATGACTGATTCAGGTGTCTGCTCCTGGTATTATCGATGTCACTGCAAGAATACCGTATAATATTAAAAACCAACATTTATAACCTTTATTCCATGTATGTGACATTATACAAATGATAAAACATATTATGTTATGTTATTTTAATGAAAAATTCAATTTTTCCACAAAATGTCTCAGTTGGGGGGTGGGGGGTGGGGGGGGGGGGTGGAGTGGGGGTGGTAAGACTGGTGTAGACACAAAAGGGTTAACCCTTTACCCAACACACATGATATCAAAATTTGTTATTTTAATTGTTTTGTTTTTTTTCAAATTAACAAAAAATTTCAACAAAACAATATCATGTCACTTATCACCCATTGGAGGTGGTTAATAAGAGGGGTCACATGATATGGTTTTGTTGAACTTTTTGGAAATGTTTCTTTTTTCAACTGCTCAATTTCGCAGGTGGAACTGACCAATTCGTTAAGTGAAGAGTTAATTCTAGTTGGTTAATTCTAGTTTTAATTTTCAACAACCTCACACTGCTGATGCGAGAGTAAAATATACACAAGTGCCAGCTTTGTGAAAGGAATTTATTAACAAATACACCAACAGGGTGTAGCATAGGGCCCCATAAATCTCACATTTTCAAATTGAGAAGCCAATGTAGAATCAGACCTAATTGCAACTTAAAATTGAAGCGAATCACAAAGCTTCATGGGGCCCTGTCTTTATGGTTGTCTGTCTTCATTCCTTTACAAGTTATTGGTAATTGCCAAACACATTTCCTATAATAACCTCCTCAGGGTGGAGCGAACACAGTGGAAAAAATGGTGTGGTTTGTTGTGTCGCAACTGGCGTGTCATGTTTGTGTTTGATGCCCACAGTGTGTTGTAAGATACGGAGTATGGAGTATCTTTTATTTCGCCAGAATATTATTTGTGACAATGTTTGCAGGTTACAAAATGGATGCGATTACGAGTCATATACAAATGGTTTTGCATCGGCTGTGAAAACATTCAGGACTAACACTGCTTGATAACTAGTATTTTTTTAGGGAAATTGGCGCATAATAGCACATTGTTCTCTGTCACACCTTGTGAGTGGGTGGGTTGTGGAGAATTCTGCCATTTATTTGGTTGTATCAGTCTTTTGGCCCGCCGTTCATATGGATCTATGAGGGGGTTGTCTGAGAGCAAGAGCTGGAGCCAAGGCTCAAATCGCTCATGGTGCTCACGTCCATACTAGTAGTTGCCATAACAGAAACGTCAGGTCTAATGATATGACAAAATATATAAGAAAGTAACTACTAGAATCCGAGAGGACCTGGGTGTCCGTTATCCCGTAAAAAAGCCTAACCGGTTTTGTACCATGTGTACTTCGTCAGAGATTTTGGTAGCAAATTGGTCTGGTCCTTTTATATGATAAATTCTTGGCGTGTGGCTGAATGGGTGGGTTGGCGAATGACCTGGATTGAGGCTAGTTCAGTAACAGTAAAAGTCGCGTGGCGATTGGCCTGGTGAGTTACCAAGTATATGACTTGGCGAATGAGTGTTCACCAGTAGCTAATTTTGCTAGTACTGATAAATTCCTGTATTCTCTAACAAATGTTTTTAGTTCATGTGAGTGTCGCACAGAATTTAATAGAAGGACTACCAATTGTGGCTTCATGGATGATGCCCTCACTTGGGGTGGAGGTTGGGTTGAGATGAAAGCTCCAATATCACTTGTCTACTGGAGTGGTAAGGTGGGTGTTGAGCTACTGTACGATAAGTGTGCCTGTTGTCCCAATTCGGACACAAATATGCAACTGATTAGCGCCTTGCAATGAGACCAAATGGGTCTTGGTACTGAAAACACTACAACCACTTGGCCCGAACAGAAAGGACTTTGAAGTCAGTTTTTTAATGTATTCAGTCTGTTGACTTCCTGTTCTTCAATGCCATATTCCCAGAGAGCTATGCCACAGTAGATGGCAATCACGTCACGATCAATATGACATAGTACAGTCCTAACACGAGAGGGGACAACTACAGCAATAACCATTGTTATGACATTTACTTGTAATAAGTGCTGGAACTCCAATAAATATAAACAAGGTTTACACCAACTTTCTAAAACCACACATCAGAGAAGAGGATTTGTTGAGTGCTATGGCTGTAAGCACTTCAAAAGTAAAGAACACCTTAAAAAACACTTACAGAGGAAGTGTCACGAAACTAATAATGTTCATATAAACAATATCTGTGCATCTGTCTCCATTGACATTCACAATGGGACCGACTCGTACAGTATTAATGGGGGAGAAATGAATTCGCCACCCCTGCATTGGACGATCCCGATTAAAACTATGCTCAGAGAGGCACAATCATTAACCAAGACATTGGTGGTCCACACCCCACATACCCTAACGCAGTGGAAATATACCACTGGGCACAGATGTCACCACTTTGTACACTTTGTACAGTAAAGTCTTACGTTACGCTGCAAAAGCACTATATGACTGGAACAACTAGATATATTTACTTCTTAAAATCCAAACACCTTGAATGCAGCTCACAACTATTTAATTATTCCGTCGACACTTTCCCTGTTATCACTATATTTTTTTACCCTCTTCACCAACATCTTGCCGTGATACCCTAATGGTTAATGCCCCAACAGGCACACTATCGTATAGTAGCTCTACTATGCCTCTGGAGAAGTACACATGGTATGAAATCAGTTAGGCTTTTTTCTGGGATAACAGACAACCAGGTCCTCTTGGACTCCAGAAGTCAGTTTCTTATATATTTTGAAAACTGGGATGAGGCGAGGTAATTTCTCGACGGGTTACCAGATTTTTTATTCAATTAACAGAAGTTTACTCAATAACTTATGGTAAATTGTTGTGTATTGGGAAATTATATTCAATTAACAGGGTTATTCAATTAAGGTATATCCAATTAAGTGGGCTGCACTGTACTAGATACCTCAGGATTTGTGATTAAAGAAAAATATCACTGGCAGTCTGATAACTTTCTTGCTTGACACTGTTTTATGTCCAAGCATTTCATTCATGTCAATGTTACTCAGGAGCATAATGGCCAATCAGATGCGTTCTTACATGTAATCTGGATTCAACGTGTGGTGTATCTAGCACATTTCCCAATGTCTGTATTGTATCGTGTAACGTTGAATATGTACAACATTCTGGAAATAACATATTCCTCTTGACTGTATTTAACAAAATGGCTAATTGTTTAATGCACTCCATCTGGAAGTGCAAAAAAAGAAATGATTCTTTCCACAATACAACAATATGCAATGAGAATTGTTTAATGACCACCTGCAACACTGAACACCTTTCTCGTCATTTGTTTGCAGTCACAACACCACTGTTTGGATCAATGTGAAATTTACTTGGATCAAATTCTTGGCCTTTGAATGGAGATCCTTCTGCATTCCAAGCTTTTCGAAGGAGTTCATGTGTTTTCTGAAAAAAAAAATTTCATCTCAATACATGTAATAGACTTTTGACTGAACGTGAGATAGACTATCAAGGCATACACACAATAAATGTGATTACAGCATTGCAATAAAGAATATATATCAGATTTTCACTCCACTTCACAATTTCTGCCTCTTAAGTGTCAGTTTCGCAGTACAACAAACACAAATACTAACTACAATGAGACCAATATGAAAAGTGAAATACAAAATCAATGAATATAATTTTGACACAATGAAACACTGAGTCCAAATTAAATTCAGAGATTATACATTCCATATTTGACATTGGACTAGTTCAGGCGATTATGGTCTTATTACAGCAGACGTAATGAAAGTGTCCTTGACAGTGTAGCTCAACTTGTGTAAGACATGTACATGCATAGGGTATGACACAGCAATGACACATATCTAGGTAATGACCTGATAACAAAGGTACATGTAAAGTACTGTAAAGGTCTGTACATAAATACTGACCGTAGCCTGTAACAAATGTACAGGTAAAGTATTGTAAAGGTGGGTGAGTTAGATACCTCTAGCCAGAGCCGTATTGAAATGTGCACTTACTGTGTATAAGTAGCACTGAAAAAATCAAAGTTTGTCTAATTTGCATAATTTTTGCACGAGAAAAAAACCTGTATTATATGTGATGTATTCTATGTTACTGAACATTCATTCAAAAATTTATTCAAATCAAAATCTTCATATAGAAGTTGTGAACAAAAAACTGATTGTACCTAATTTCGGTACAAAACTGCCACCAGCAGCCATCTTGAATTTGGGACTGCACCCCAAAACACTCATTCTCGTCCCAAGGTGATAACAAAGGTACCCAAGAAGTTTCGTGAAGATCGGTTCATAAATACAGCCCCTAGCCCGAGCCGTATTGACATGTGCAATTTCAGTCCATAAGTAGCACTGAATAAATCAAAGTTCATCTAATTTGCATAATTTCAGCATGAGAGAAAAACTCGTATTATATGTGATGTATTCCATGTTACAACATATTCACACAAAAATTTGTTCAAATCAAAACTTTCATACAGAAGTTCTGTACAAAAAACCGATTGCACTAATTTCGGTACATAATAGCTGCTGGCGGTCATCTTGAATTTTGGACCGCACCCCAAAACACTCGTTCTCGTCCCACGATGATAACAAAGGCACCCAAGAAGTTTCGTAAAGATCGGTTCATAAATACGGCCTCTAGCCCGAGCCAGATTGGCATTTGCAGTTACAGTGCTGAAAGTAACACTAAATAGATCAAAGTTAGTCTAATTGGCATAATTTACGCACGAGAAAAAAACCCGTATTATATGTGATGTATCCCATGGTACTAAACATTCATACAAAAAAATTATTCAAATCAGAGCTTTCATATGGAAGTTCTGCGCAAAAATCTGATTGCACCTAATTTTGTACAAAATAGCTGCCAGTGGCCATCTTGAATTTTGGACCGGACCCCAAAACACTCATTCTTGTTCCACTGTGATAACAAAGGTACCCAAGAAGTTTCGTAAAGATTGGTTCATAAATACGGCCTCTAGCCCAAGCCGTGTTGACCGTGCGACAGATGGAACGAAGGACGACAGGCTATGACAATACCTCAAATTTGGCTTCGCAAAAGTTGAGCTAAAACTTAACTGAACAAATATTTAGGTTGGCTGTTTGTTAGCAAAGGCCAATTTCCCTCAAAGCTGACACAGGAATGTGCTCAGTCTCATGGCGGCTAGTACACTGTGAAACCAGAACTGATTATCAGGAATGCATACTTTTTTCCCAGAGATCTTGCCTGGCACATAGTTTTGGTATGTGCAGCACCAAAACTTAAGAGAAACAAGTGCACCACCAGGCGTGGGCTATGTTCCCCGACAGCAAGTTCTTGCACTGGACATATTTCCAGACAACAAATTTTCAAAGTTGAAAAAATGTAAAAAAGTGCCAAAACTCAGCCAAAATTGATCGGAGCAAACCCAAATTTGAACTTGACCTGTGTATTCTTGTGACAAACATATGTACATAATTTGGTGTTAATTCAATAACTCAAACTAAAGTTATCAGCCTGACATCCAATTTCAAAGTCAAAAAATGAAAAAAAGGGCCATAACTCAACCAAAATTGATCAGACTGGACCCAAATTCGAACTTGACCTGCATATTCATGAGGCAAATCTATGTACAAAATTTGATGCTGATTCAATAACTCATATTAAAGTTATCAGCCAGACATCCAATTTTCAAAGTAAAAAAATATGGAAAAAAGGCTATCACACCAAATTTCCAAAGTTGCAAAACTGGGTGGAAAAGCTCCGAAAAAGGGACATAGCTCCAACACCAACAATGAAAGTGTCAATGAAACTGTAGCCCAACTTGACAAACTTGAACTTGGTAAGTTATAAGTCAAATGACAAAATTGAAGATCATTGGTTCCAATGTTATTTGGTGAAACTTCAACATAACAGCATTGTGTGTGCACAACATCAGAGCAATCCATGCATTTTTAAACATAAACTGTTACGCTGCCTAAAGGAAGAATGTTGATACACAAATGCAGTAAGTTCAGAGGTTATTGTAAATGGCAACTTTTTTCACAGAAATGAATGCTAATCAATAGCTTTTATCTGGAGGTTTCGCCTGATGAGCACAAGTTCAAAAACAATCCAAGTATGTGCCCGGTAGGCCATGTCAAAGAACAATGTTGATGCGTTTACACTCTCTGCAGGGTATATTTATGAATTTCCATAAAAAAGAAAAAAAAACAAAACATTGCCACAAGCAATGACCTTCAAACTTAGTGCATTTGTGCATTTACATCTTCCTTTGGCATGCCTCAGAGGGTTCATTCATTATCGAATTGTTTTGAAACTTTGTATGCCTATTCAGGGTGACAAAGATAAGAGCTATCGATTTTCTTTTCCATCAAAAACTGTTGCTGTTAGCAACAATCTTTGAATTTAATGCATTTATGGGATAAGTTGCTGCACAAATGCACTAAGTTCAAAGGCTAGTGCTAATGACAATAATTGTTTATGGAACTGAAAAATAGCTCACATCTAGAGGTCACCCCAAACACACATACCAAGTTTCAAAGTGAATCGATCATAAATGTGCCCTGCAGGGCATGCCAGAGGAATATATTGATGCCTGGCTAAATTAAGTTTGAAGGTTGATGCCAACAGCAATGTTTTTTGATGCAAATGTTACAAAATCATTAGATATCATCTAGAGGTCACCTAAACAAGCATACCAAGTTTCAAAGCAATCCAATCATAAATGTGCCCAGTAGGGTGTGCCAAAGGGAAATATTGATGTCTAACTAAATAAAGTTAAAAGGTCGTCAACGGCAACATTTTTTGATGGACAAGAAAGAAAATCAATAGCTCCCATCCAGAGGTCACCCCAAAGAAGCATACCAAGTTTCAAAGTGATCCAATCATAAATGTGCCAAAGGGAAATATTGAGGCCTGACAAAACTAAGTTCAAAGGTCATTGCCAGTGGCAACAATTTTCAACAGAAATGGAAGAAAATCGACAGCTCCCATATAGATGTCACCCCAAACAAGCACACCAAGTTTCCAAGCAATCCAATCTTAAATGTGCTCTGCAGGGTGTGTCAAGGGGAAATACTGATACATAACTGCACTATGTTCATCAAAGGTTGTTGCCGTTCGGCAACTATTTTTGACCAAAATGGAAGAAAATCGATTGCTCCCATCTAGAGGTCACTCCAAACAAGCATACCAAGTTTCAAAGTGATCTGATCATAAATGTGCACTGTAGGGTGTGCCAAGGGGAAAAATTGAGGTCTGACTAAACTATGTTCAAAAAACATTGACAGCGGCATTTTTTGACAGAAATGGAAGAATATTGATAGCTCCCATTTAGAGGTCACCCCAAACAAGCATACCAAGTGTCAAAGCGATCTGATCATAAATGCGACCTGTGCGGTGTGCCGAAGGAAATGTGGATGAAAATTAATGGATCCAGCCAATATTCAGAATTGACCTTATCAACGGGGTAAGGGACATGTACACCAAATTTGGTTTTGATTCAATGACCCAAACTTTAGTTATCACTGCAGACAGACGAACAGATGCATGCACATATGGATGGGCAGATGGAGCCGATTACAATAGTCCTCTGACAAAATGTTTTGTCGGGGGACAATAAGATGCCTTAAACATGAACCCAGGCACTTGATTTGCACAAGCTTGACTCTGACCCCACTAAGGATTGTGATAAGTGATTGGAAAAGATAAGGAATTATTCATAAAAACAATGATAAAACAGAGATGGAGATTATAACAGACTGATCAGTTTAGCAACTACTCTGTGCCCCGACATGAAGTTCTTTTTTGGGGCTCCTGATTGATCAAACTGAGACTGATCCAACCAACTGTCTACCGTGATGTAAGGGCCTAAGGTGATTTATTGGACAATATCCTCAATTGCCCTTCTGTGGCCACTGTAGTCTTCAACCATCCAGGATTCCATCCTCCATGGCCTTCAGCACGCATCTCATGGGAGAACAAGGCACCCTCGTCCTTTCTCATCCATGGCTTCGGAGCGGCTATGGCAGATTTTGCACTAAGTTAAAATTTGGGGTCTCATAGTGAGCCTAAATATGGGCCCAGGGACTTGATTTGAACAAACTTGAATTTTTCTTCACAAAGCATACTCTGTACCAAAAATCAAAAAATTCTGACTGATGGATCTGAAGAGGAAGAATTTTTACAAATATTCCACATATTGCACTAAGTTAAAATTTGGGCTCCCATGAGGAGGCCAAATTTTAGCTGACGGTCTTGATTTGAACAAGGTCGAATGTGACCCCATCAGGATGCTATATTTTAAATATCAAAGGATTCTGACTGGTGGACTTGAAGATTTTTGAATAATTTTTCGCATGTTGCACTAAGTGAAAATTCAGGCTCCTAAGCCGGGAGTCAAAATCTAAACTCAAGAGTCTTGATTTAAATAAACTAGAATGTGACATCTCCCCCTCCCCCCCCCCCCCCCCCCCCCTCCCCATGCCCCCCAAGGATCCGGTGAACAAATATCAAATGATTCTGATTGGTGCTTTTGGAGATTTTTATTTCTCTTTTTAATTTGTGGGTGCTAACAGAGTTATGCCCTTTGCGTAGCCAACCCCCCTCCCCCATGTGTGGCAACTGTATTTGAAGAAACAGACATATGGTATGAAACATGCATCTCAAATTTGGTTCCTTTCGGTCCAGTTGTTCATGAGAAGAATTTAATAATGTAAACTTCACATTGGACAACAGACAGGAAGTGATCACTAAACCTTCGCTTAGGTGAGCTAAAAACAAGTTATAAAGGATAAAGAAGTTATGCAATAACATCTTTGAAGGACTATTTTCACGTTGTGAAAATGTCACATTTTGGCAGGTCTGCTCCCAGTTGGAAAAAATTTTTGACACATGAATCTTCACGAATAAGTTGAATGATTATTCCAACAAGTTAGATAATCAATTTATATTGACACACTGTAGTTTTATTAGCTCACCTGACTGAAAGTCAGGGTGAGCTTTTCTTATCACTCTTTGTCCGTCGTCCGTCCATCTGTCGTCCATCGTCCGTCGTCCTGCATGAAGGTGGTGTTTGAGCCTCTTTCTCCTAAACCACTGGCCACATTTCAATTAAATTTCAGGTAAGTAGTGGTTATACAGGGGCATTTTGATTTTTATGCAAATTAGGTTTCGGCTCATATTGAACAGAGGGGTGTGAAAAAATGGCCAAATTTTTTGAAAATCTTCTTCTGATGAACCACCAGTAGCAGAGACTTGATATATGGTATACAGAGTCCTTTTGAGGTTTAGAATCAAGTTTGTTCAAGAGAAGTTTGTCCGGCATTATTTGCCTTCGTTATAGGAGGGGCAAACAAAAATTTTGGCCACGCCTAAAATTTCTATTTTCAGAACCATGAGGTCGATTTGAACCAAATTTGATATGAGATGGTAATGGGTCATAAGTAGTTGACTGATGCAAAAAAAAATTTTCTCATTACCCCGTGGGAACCTCGGGAGCTAAAAATAGGAAAAACCTTAAAACTGCCATATCTCCAAAACTACACGGCACAGAGAATTCTTATTTTGTATGAAGCTTACTTTTATCCAGTAGAATAGAATGGTTTAAAAAAATCCCTATCGGTTTGATCACAAAGTACTTTTTTCAGGACTTTGAAAAAGTGCTGAGTCAGCACTTTTTAACACTGTAGGCAATAGGAAAAACATTAAAAAATCTTCTTCTCCAGATCCAGCAGGCAGAATCTTTTGATATTTGGTATGCAACATTGTAGGGTGGATCTGATTCAAGTTTGTTCAAATCGGCCCCCTGGGTTCATATTTGGGCTCAGTATAGGAGCCTGATTTCGAACTTAGTGCATTTCATGCAAATTTCTTAAAAAACCTTCTTCTCCAGATCCAGCAGGCAGAATCTTTTGATATTTGGTATGCAACATTGTGGGGTGGAGCTGATTCAAGTTTGTTCAAATCGGCTCCCTAGATTCATATTTGGGCTCACTATAGAAGCTTGAATTCGAACTTAGTGCATTTCAGGCAAATTTCTTCAAAAATCTTCTTCTCCAGATCCAGCAGGCAGAATCTTTTGATATTTGGTATGCAACATCGTAGTGTGGATCGGATTCAAGTTTGTTCAAATCAGCCCCCTGGGTTCATATTTGGGCTCAGTATAGGAGCCTGATTTCGAACTTAGTGCATTTCATGCAAATTTCTTAAAAAATCTTCTCCAGATCCAGCAGGCAGAATCTTTTGCTATTTGGTATGCAACATTGTGGGGTGGATCTGATTCAAGTTTGTTCAAATCGGCTCCCTAGATTCATATTTGGGCTCACTATAGAAGCTCAAATACGAACTTATTGCATTCCAGGCAAATTTCTTCAAAAATCTTCTTCTCCAGATCCAGCAGGCAGAATCTTTTGATATTTGGTATGCATCATTGTGGGGTGGATCTGATTCAAGTTTGTTCAAATCGACCTCCTGGATTCATATTTGGGCTCACTATAGAAGCCTGAATTCGAACTTGGTGCATTTCAGGCAAATTTCTTAAAAAATCTTCTTCTCCAGATCCAGCAGGCAGAATCTTTTGATATTTGGTATGCAACATCGTAGGGTGGATCGGATTCAAGTTTGTTCAAATCGGCCCCCTGGGTTTATATTTGGGTTCAGTATAGGAGCCCAAATTTGAACTTAGTGCATTTCAGGCAAATTTCTTTGAAAATCTTCTTCTCAAGATCCAGCAGGCAGAATCTTTTGATATTGGGTATGCCCCGTGCTTAGGGGGTTGAGATTCAAGTTTGTTCAAGCCAAGTCTCTGGGTTCATATTTGGGCTCACTGTGGTAGCCTGAATTATAACTTAGTTCAAAATGAGGAATTTTCTTTAAAAATCTTCTTCTTCAGATCCAGCAGTCGGAATGTTTTGATATTTCATATGCAGCATCCTTGGGGGGGGAGGGGGGGAATTCAAGTTTGTTCAAGCCATGTCCCTGGGTTCATATATGGGCTTCCTGTGGGAGCCCAAATTATAACTTAGTTCAATATGAGGAATATTCTTTAAAAATCTTTTTTTTTAGATCCACTGGTCAGAATCTTTGGATATTTGGTATAAGCTTTTCTTAGGAGGAGCAGATGCAACTTGTTGAAATCAATTCTCTGGGTTGATATTTAGGCTACTATGTCAGGTGAGCGCCCTCAGGCCCCCTGGGGCCTCTTGTTTCATTCATCGTAGATTTTTCACGCAAAATGAGAATTGTGATAATGTTACAAATATAAAATTTTCATCCCATTTTGCAATTTGTACATGGGCCTAGCGAGTTGGATTTCTATCCTCAAATTGAATAACAAATTGAATTGGAGGGGGGGGGTTGATAACAAGAATGCAAATCAAACCAGAAAGAGCACATGAATAACAGCCTGAACAGGGTTTTATAGCAAGTCATATGAGTCCCCAGATGCAGAGGTTGCAAGTTACACTGTTACAACAGTAATTATAAAGAGGAGTGCAGGGACACCACGCACCCCTTGACTTGTACTGCTGTAACAATGTAACTTGTAAGGCAGACAGGCCAATAAACCGACTGAACTTAAATTACAACAGGCAACTATTCTCTCATTTCTGCAGCATTATTCCCCTGACAGAAGACACTTATCTGCCATAGTGCCCTCATGATAAAACATGAGTTACCCGATTCCAAAATATATATTTGATGTGGATCCTGAATCTGGTGATGGATGTTGACATCGACTCTTTGAGCTTCACAGGCTCCTAATGGAGTGCTGCCTTTAATGCGAGCCTAACTGTACAACAAACAAAAACTAACTACATTGCCACAGCCATGCCTATGGAAATATTCAACCAATCGATATTTTGACTCAACAAATCTCCGCATCTAAATTAAATCCAGTGATTATATATTACATATCTGATGCTATACTAAGTTCAGATGATTATGGTTTTTGTTCAATAGTAAATTAAATGTCAAGAGTCAAAACCTTGTGTCAAAACTGCAAAATGAGAAGAAAATCTGTTGTTTATAACTAGCTCAGAATACTTGCATGTCATCTGGAGTGTCTTCAAAAGGCCTTCAAACTAAAAGCCTGATACAAGCAACCACACTGGAGCCCACTTAAATGGATATCTCTTTACTGAATAACCCTGGTAAAGGGGGCGCGGTGGCTCAGTTGGTAGAGGTGCAGGCTGCAAGCCGAGAGGTCCTCGGTTCGAATCCCACCTGCGGCAACCACGTTGTGTCCTTGGGCAAGACACTTCTCCCCCATTGCCCACGTGGGGGCATGGTGACGTTGTGTACTAAGGCGTACTGCACGTCGATGGTGCACTTGTCTTCAACCAATGCTAACCCTGCTTGTGTGGAGTTGGTATGTTGGGGAGCTCGCCATTGCTCGGTGGTTCTCTCCGGGTACTCCGGCTTCCCCCACCCATAAAACTGTCACGGTCATGGTTAGCCTTTGTGCAGAAATATGTGACCTTAAACACCAATAAATAAATAAATAAATAAATAAATAAATAAATAAATAAATAAATAAATAACCCTGGTAAATGAACATAACTTCCAAGCACAAAACTATTTACCATACTTTCTGTAGAAATTTGACCTGTTAACTGCATATAAGATAGAGTAAACTCCCGTTAATTGAATAAAAAAATTTGTAATATGTCAAGAAAGCCAGCCAATCACAGAATTCCCATTGTTTTTAAAACTATTTGGTCTCAGTACATCCAAGACATGCTCAATGAGCTCTGTCAAACAAGATATAACTGGAATAAATGCTTAGTTTATCTTTAGTTTCCAGGAAAGTGACTAAATCCTTGTTAACTGAATTTTCCTGTCAATTGAATAATTTTCACTGACAAAGTGGCTATTTAATTAACAGGAAGATTCCACTGTACCTGTTCATGTGTTTGTGGTTTTCCCTGCCTTTTCTGTTGTTCGTTATACATCATTTCCTCTATTTTACATTGCGCCTCATCATCCAGATCTGTCATTGGTCGACTTGCATCAATATTTTTCAAACATATTTTGGATTCATTTATCAGCACCGCCTCCCACCATCTTTCTTCTCTTTTTTCCATATTTATCTAAATTCATAAGAAAATGAAAAGGTAATACTTCAGTAAAATTTATGCTTCCCACGATTGTCACAAAAAACACTATCATCCACATGCAATATATGGGTATAAAGCAAGAAAATTTGTCACTTCTTTTATCCATAAATGCTGACATGAAAAAGAGACTGTCAGAGACAGAAAGATGGTAAATCATTGGCATGCATGCAGCAGGTATGTCATTCAAAGCTATTGGAAGGCAACTTGGCTATAGTCATTCTGTAATCAGCAGACTTGTCTGAAAACATCAAACAAACCAACGATGTTAAGGATTGACCAAGGCCTGGAAAGCCCCTAAAATACCACTCGTCCAGAAGATCGGAGTCTGTCATACCTCGTTGGGTGTGAACCCTTTGCTTCAAGTGGGGTTTTGAAATGCCTTTGGCTCTCCAACAGGCATTTGTGCAATAGAGCTGTCCGAAACCATCTCAAAGCACTGGGTATGAGGTCTAGAAGGGTCATCAAGCATCCAGCCCTGTCCGATCAGCATCAAAGACGATGTTTGGAGTGGTGTATGGCACTACAACATTGGAATCTTGGGATGTGTAGGAGAGTCCATTGGTCAGACGAGAGTAGGTTCCTACTTCACGTCACAGATGGTCGCGTGAGAGTGTGAAGGCATAGAAATACTGTTTACGTGCCCAGGAACATCAGACCTACTTTCCTTATGGTGGATGATCAGTAATGATCTGGGGATCCCTCTCTCATGATTGTAAACTTGATATGGTGACTGTACATGGGAATCTCAATGGTCATCAGTACATCCAGGACATTCTCAATCCAGTTGTCGTGCCTCATTTTGACAACCACCCATTGGCTACTCGCCCAGTATTCATGGACGACAATGCAAGGCCACATCGTTCCCATGCTGTGAGAGCATTCCTTCAGAACAACACTATTACAACACTACCTCGGCCTGCAATGAGCCCCAATCTGAATCCCTTAGAACACAATTGGGATTTTCTTGGACATTGTGTGCAAGCAAGGGATCTGCCTGTACAGAATTTGTCTGATTTGGAACCTACATCGCATGAGGAGTGGCAGCAGTTGCTTCTGGACCACATCAGAAGGCTCATTGGTAGCATTAGGAGGAGGGTTCAGGCCGTCATTTGAGCATGTGGGGGATACACTCTCTACTGACGTCAGACACTGTTATTTATTGTGTTCAGGAGATCACAAGTTACATTTTTTGTCAGTAATTACCAGAATTGTTTCATCATGGACCATTCCAGCACCATACTTGTTGAGAGAACATTTTTCCATAAAAAACATTAGTGACAGATATGTGTAATTAGCGCCATTAAAATACTGCATATTTTCATCACTGTGTTGTCTTTCATTTGTCAACAGACCATTCTTTCTGCAAACAATCACTTTTGGCCATCTGAAAGATAGCATGAAACTAATGACAGTTTCTATTAACACCACTGCAAAAAAACAGTGGGTGCTTAATTAAGTTCCAGGTGTACCTATGTATCCTCCAAGAACATTACATGTAAGTCAGAGAGCACTGCAGGGGATTCTTGACGTTAACATTGCATTATTATTATTATTATTATTATTACACTGAAAATGCCCCAGCTCATCCGAATGAATATGTCAGGATGAGCGGAATTTCTTTCCAATGAAGCCTGTGTAGGCCGAAGTAATAAGCATCCAATGACAGAGTCCTGTCTTGACTGACCTCGTTTCAAAGTTATAAGAAAAACGTGCTGAGTGAGCTGTTGAGTGAGGGTATAAAAGTCACAGGTAATAATGACAAGTCATCAGTTCCCAAAGTAATTGAAGTCAGTAGCCATAGTAACAAGCATTGGGAGGGAAGAATGCACCCCACTTGGGATGGGATGCTTATTACTACGGCCTACACAGGCTTCATTGGAAAGAATGCTGCTCATCCTGACACATTCGTTCGGATGAGCTGGGGCATTCCTTTTCCAATTTCGCCTGTTTGTCCTCCTTAATAAGCCTGCACTGTTCAAAGCAAATAACTGACTTCAATGGTACAGATCAGAAAACAGGAAGAAAGAAATAATAACAAAGAAGAACTGTTCTATTTATGTAATAATGATACCGTTGTACATTGAGAGAATAACAAAATATTGAAACTGTTGCTTCTGCTCCAACAGTAAACTGTGACAAAACCTCTCATCGAATGGGTCTGCAATAAGAATTCTAAAAAGTTTGCGAGGAGCGCCAACAGAAACCCCTAACTGAAAAGTGGCAGAAGACACAGCTCCCCTGGTGCATGAGCCTTAAATTGGTGAACATCAGTTCCGGACCCTGCATGACAAACATATCCACCTGGATATGGTGACATTGGAAACAGATGTAAATGTCTTATTATAAGACTTATATGAAAGTGGAGAATGTTTTCTGATTGGTGTTGTTCTTTTTAGATAATATTTCAGAACAGAAGAGACACACAGGGATGAATTGTTCTCAGTTTTACTGGCGGTTGATATCTTTTAATTTCGGTAGTGTGAAGGAGTGAATTAATACACGAAAACAGCTGAATGGTCATGAAAAATCAAGTGATTGACATCTAATGCCGCAAGTGTCTCAACACGAGCGGATGTAACCATAGCAACAGAGCTGTCAGATTCAAGGTGTCAAGAGGGTGTAGAGTAGATAATTATTGTAAAACCCGAGAAGCATCCCCAAAAATGTATATCGTGGAAACAGTGGGCTGGTATTAAACGCCACCTTCAAAAACCATGATACTAAAGGAGAATCATGAAGGTCACAATCCAATAACCACAGAGTCTGTACAAGCAAGGCCGTATGAATATTTAAACAGAATAGGAATGGCCAGAACTGGTCAAGTCAGTCAAGTATTCTATGAGATCTAATACAGAAGGTTGTGTGATATTTTTCTGGTACTGACGTCAACAAAGGACCCATCTTCGTCAAGCATGGTCATATTGTCAGTACTTTGCCGCCAGGAGGCTGAGATATGTGAGGCCACTGTATTTATAAAACCTCTAACCACAGAGGTAACTCCTGATACATTGCAGGTGGCTAAACTCAACCGTCTTGTCAACGTGTGTGTTTTGGAGCTATTTGGTAGCCGTAGCAGATTTTTGTGGGATGAAATCAAAACTGGTGTGGATGCTAGACATCTCAGCAAGAGTGGAGACCAGGGTTGTGTAGGCCAACATGGCAATGATTATAGCCCTCCTTACCTCGTCTCAGGGGATTTGCATTAAACACCTGGCGATCAAACTAAAAGAACAAAAAATATAAGGACTGAAAGAATGCCAATTGAAGCAGAAAACATCACAAAATATTGCATCAGGATCAGGCCGCCAAGAAACAAATTTGGAAAGTTGTGCATGAAGTCTAATGGCAAACAGAGCAATGTCGGGCTGAAAAAAGGACAGTTGTGAGTGATGCAAACACTTTGGTGTTCAATTGCCATGCTAAAGGTATATTAAAATTCCTGAGCAGACGATCGGCCTGTTCGTTTTACCTGGAATATGTGTTGCTGATAATAGGATGTGTTTGTTATCCCACGAATACAAAATGTCCTTAGTAATACTGAAAAGTCGAATGGATGTACCACTCTGTTAGTGGAGGTAATGAACTGTATAAGTATTGTCAGAGTTAATACAAATATGACAGTGATAAGCATCAGAACAGAGACTTTTAAAGCTAAAGAAAATTGCCAGTGATTCATGTTTATTGATGTGAAATGTGGATTCATGTAGATACCATTGACCATTAGTCTCTGACTGGCCAAATTAAGCCCCCCATCCTGATGAAGAGGCATCGGTTTCCAAATAAAAAATCCATAGGAGGCGAACGCAGCAGTTTATCATGGTGGATAGAAAAGTGCATAATCCACCAAAGAAGTTCCTTTGTTGAATTTGGTGATAGTGTGACCAGTTATCCATGCCATTTCAGGCTGTGACTTTAACTTTTTCTAAAGAATGTACATGTAATGGGCCAAGCCTGAAGGCTCTGAATGTTGACACATAGAGGCCAATAACTCTGGCTAATTGTTGAACGGTAACACTAGCCGATCTGAGAAAATCATGGATTCCCATTTTGATGATTGCTATTTTAGGTGTCTCCAGAGAAACTCTGAATGTCCTAGAATCGATCTGGACCCAAGATAAGTAATCATTTAGGATGGTAGAAGAATTGATGGTTTTTTTTTTAGGGGACTGTAATGTGGATACAAGGTACTGAGTGTCCCGTTGGCACAAAGATTTGTCATGATTGAGAATGAGAGAATCATCGAGATACGACGAGCAGAAAATTCCCATTTTCTGAAGAAGACAAAAATTGGTTTTAAAATTTTGGTGAACACTAGGGGTGCCGAGGAAAGCCCAAACGGGAGACATGTAAACTCATATAGTGTCCCAGTCCAGAAAAAAAACTTTAAATACCTGACTGCTTTGATAGGTCGGTACACTGAAATGTTAAAAAATTTATTTATAGTAATTTATATATTTTTTATACTTACCAATGACCCAGACATAGCTGGTGCTAACTCTTAAAATATAGGGCCAAACACAAATTTTGCCCCCCAATCCCCAAAATTTGCATCTAAAACCAAAGAAAACATGTCCTGAAAGGCCCTCCACACTTCGCCCCTACTGCGTATGCGCAGTGTCAAGGACGTTCCGAAATTGGCGCCATTAATCATTCTAATAACCAGTGCCTGGTAAGCGCTATGTACTCAGCGGGGAGGCAAGAGTTCCCAACTCCTGGGAGGGCCATCCCCGTCTGGGTCATTGGTAAGTATAAAAAATATATAAATTACTATAAATTTTTTAACATTTTTATACTGTACCAATGACCCAGACATAGCTGAATAGTAAAAAGGCTGGAGGGCCAAGGACATACAGCAAAATGGAATACGCTCAATAAAATAAAATAGAGTCATCCCCTGTAGGGAAAAAGAAGTAATAGGCCTTACATGTATCTTTCTTATTTATGATAAATTAGAAAGATACAACACCTTCCAAAATTGAGCTTCATACATCCATGTACTCTATTAATATCCAATATAATCATTATACTAATAATTTTTAAAGTAAGCCAATAAATAAAGTAAGTCTAGAGAATAGAGACTCTTATACTCCTAAAAGTGTCTGAGGATTGCATAATCATGTCCGTTGACATATGCAATATTCAAAAGCTATACTTTAAAAACTAAGACTTGAATGAATTTTTAAAACATAAACTTCTCACTAAACAACCATCCCAATAACAGCTCAGAATTACTAACTCCGGAGGAGGTATCCCCTTGTTTTCATAGTAAAACAGGTGACCCAAGGGAACACCCTCCCCCCCCCCCCCCCCCCTTTTTCTTGCCCTGGGTCAAATAGCCCAGAGCGAAGAGGGCAGCAGAACGGAGACACTGCCGAAACAGACAGCCTACCTAGCTATAGTAGCAACTGTTAAGTGAATGACATTCTGAGCAGTAGATAATAGACCTAACAATAGAGGCCTCCAGAAATGGACTCGATATTTCTGAGATAAAATTCATGAATGTGGATGGCTGAGCGCAATGAGCGGCCTTCAAAAATCTATAATAGCGACACTATTAATGTGAGCCCAAGAAGTAGAAGAACTCTTACTTCATGAGCCGAAATCTTAAGCACAACTGCTAAGTCAATGATATACCATAAGCAGTACCGATAGTTAATAGAATCCATTAACAATAAAATGGAGCGTAACGTCCTTCTACTAGGCATCACAGACAGAAGAAGCTTACGCCCATAGTAATAAACAGATATCTGTTTATAAATACATAAACTGTACCCGGAAAGAGTAAAGGCCTATGCCCATACGAAGACGGAAGGACCTTAAAATAATAGGTTCCGGATAATAGGAGCCTAACTCTTATGCAAAAATCCAACCTAAATAGTAACAGAAGTAGTGATTCCGAAACTACGAAAGTGAAAATCATTCATCGATAGTGCATGAAACTCACTGACTCTACAGTAAAAGAGAAACCAACAGAATTACTGTCTAAAAGGTCAGAATTTGAAAACTACTGTTTCCAGAGGCTCAAATGATTACTTAGCTAAATAAGAACCGAAGTTAAAATCCATATAGGAATTTAATCTAAAGATTCTAAGTCTATTTATCAAAAAGTTACTAACTGACTTAGATAAAGAGACAAAAGACTCAATTGAAAACTATCCTAGAGTGCATAGGTATGAGATAAACCTATAACCTAAATAATAACAGGCTGCAGTAGATCTTGTGAAACAAGTATACTAAAAAATTGCAATGAGTAGTATGGAGGGATCAACAATATGAACATAATGATCCCTACACCACGACGGAAAAGCCTCCACTTTAGCTGCATAGAATAGCGAAGAAGAGGATCTCCTATAGTAAGAAATCGTGTCCAAAGCTCGTCCAGTACAGTGCTTACAATGCAATACGGACCACACAACGGAATACATGAAGGTTGCGACCTTGCGTGTTGGGATAGAGATGACACGATTTACCCAGTGAAAAAAGATCCTCACATAGAGGAAGATTTCACGTTAAGACCCACAGTAGACAAGAGAGTAAATTACCCATGATCTCTGTGAAGATAGAGATGCTATCAACAGAAATGTATTGTGGTTGTTTATCTTAGCAATACCTGCTGAAACAACAGCGCCGGAGGATACGCGTATCCTATCATTCCGTCCTATAGATCAATAGAGCGTTAACAACATTAGCTCAGAGATCTGGACAAGCCAACACATACGTCTGCAATTGATTAGCAAGCTGTGTCGTAAATAAATCATTGGGCGCTTCCATAGATAGCAAATCTGATTGAATACTTGTTTGTTGAGAGTCCATTCTGACAGCATCAAGCGACCCGTAAGAGAACGGGAGTCCGGTAAAACAATCAGACGACCCGGAATATGACGGACCAAAACAGAACTTGGTGTACTATAACCAACAGACGGATTCTTTCCATTAAATTGAATAACGGAAACGAAAGAGTGCCTCCCTGGTTCCGGAGATATGCCACTACTGTCGAATTAAAGGACAGGATTTGGGCATGCGTTTCTGAATAAAGTTCATGCAATGACATAAAGCAAGCCTAAAAAACATTATTCCGCGGAAGAAAACTGATTGCTAAGAGACTGCGGAACCCAAAGACCCTGGCACTTCGAATCCGTAGGGATCAGTATTATATCCCAATCTGTTTGACTGGCAACCGTCATAACAGCCACACTCGGGTCCGGCAACTGCGGTGGCACTCTCTGAGTCAACCACCGAATGTTTGCCCCAGTCTGAATCTCTTGTAACACTAGATAGACAAGAGAACGTGTAAATCGAGCAATTCATGGATTGCCGAAAAGTTGCCGTCGAAGAGAAGCTCCTCCGAGAACGAAGCGACTCTGAGAGAGTTCTTAACCTACTATCCACGCATGTGGATGTAGCTAGGGCTGCGTCACGTCTAACCAACTCCAATCAGCCACTGAAGGGCGGAGTTATACGTGAACAAACTACTGCCCTCAAAAGAAATTACATTGAGAATAATATCCCGTAAATCTTTTCTTGAAGACGTAATGATAATGCCTCAGTAAGGCGGATTACGTATGATAAAGCGTCTAAGTTAAGTCAACTATACATCATGTCGTTTCCAACATTGAAATTGGAAAAGACATAAATGGCGAAAAAGAATATATGCAGTCTTTAACCACACCGTCTAGACGCATATGAACTCTCGGTATGCCCTGCTCTGCCAAAATAAACTATTCGTATAAATGATAAAATGGCAGAAATGAGCAACGCGGACAAGAAACTAAACTATCATGCTTGCTAGCAGGCTTGTATATATATATATATATAGCGTCGAAAAATAAAACACATGTTGTAATGACAATATTGGACTGCGTCGGTAAGTCAGGGACAATGTCCCTGAACCGATCGAAAAATCCGAGTCCAATGACGCTATAAGTCTCTTATCCAAGATCGCAGCAATGAAGTCCGAAATAACAATCACTGGAAGATAATGCCAGAAGATATGAAAGGCAGCTTCCGATACTACTAAAGGGAAAACTCGAAATCTTTCGAATCCCTTTCGCCATCCTGTCAGACCCTATAAAGCGTTCGGTCGTCCGTACCTGATGCAACCGCGGACCGCACCGACCCAGCTCCGTCGGATAATTCCTGATTCGACCGAGAAACTGTCAATTGCTGGGATGCTGCGAAACAACTGTGCTAACTCGGATAGCACGTCCGTCACTGAGGCCTGAGGAGAAGCGGTCTTACGATGCATTGCCGCTGGAAGCTCCGTGATCGTTACCCCGTGCATACTACCAATATGCGAGCGAACGGAGTGTATAGGCCTCATGTCCCTTGGCTACCGGATGGCGCGACCTATTCGCCGTGGAATCACTGAATGACGAAACTGACCGGATACTCGAGGTCACGTAGCCAATGTGCGGTCGTGTGCCCTGCTGTGAGGATGAGGAAGCATTCGGGACAGTCTCTCGGACTGTCAATATAACGGAGCGTCCCGACCAACGGACATATGCTCCGAATGTAAAATATCTGAACCACAACATGCGGTCCCCTATGTTGTTGGACGAGAGAGGGACCTCTCTCGCTCACAGCCCGGACGGACCTGGACAAGCCAGGAACCGGACTAACAGGCTTCCTCCGATCTGTCCTCAATCTGCCGTCACTGGGTGAGTACTAAAGTAATTAAGGTGCTCGCATCACCCAAATCTCCTTCCTAGACCGCAACGGACGAACCCGGCAGCCGAACCATTCGATGAATGTACGCTACACCGGGTGAGCTAGCGAATGTCACTCCGTAGGCGATAGACATATTCCATGAGCACTTATTGCCGCTAGCTCTTCATTAACTATGACGACAGAGGCACACTTTTGAAAGACATCTCCATAACTCTGCGAACAAGAAACCTGAAATGCTTGGTTATAGCAAGCATAAAATAATAATATATATAGCGTCGTTCAATAATTCAAAAGTTTGTGTGACATTATTGGACTATGTCGGAACTGAGGGATGATGTCCCTGAACCGAACCAAAAATTTCTAAGTCCACCGACGCTATCAGTTTCTTATCCGGCATCGCAGCATTCTGGTCCGACGAAAGAAGCTGTAGGAGACCAAGTCAGATGACATACACAACAGCATATGTTGTTCCGAAAGGGAAAGCTCGAAATCCTCCAAATCCCTTTCGGTATCCCGTCGGACCGGATGAAACTTTCGGACGTCCGTACCCGCTTCCGCGGAGCGTCCCGACCCAGCATCGTCGGATAAAATATATGCGACAGATTCAGTTGATGCTGGGATGCTGCGATAAACTGTGCTATTAAGGAAAGAACGTCCGTTCCCGAGGCCTGTGCAGTAGCGGTCTTACGATGCATTGCCGCCGGAAGCTCCGTGTACGTTGACTCCCGCACACTTCCTATGTGAACGTCCGGAGTCTGCAGGCCTCGTGTCCCTGGCTACCGGATGGTGTGACCTGGTCGCCGAAGAATCCTTGATCGCCGAAGCTGGTAATATATCGGCGGTTACGCAGCCAAGGTGCGGTCGTGTGCGCTGACGAGAAGAGGAAGCCTTAGCAGTCTCCGCGGACTGCCTATACAGCGGAGCGTCCCGAGCGACGGACGTATGCTCAGCTTGCGACACATTTTGTACCACAACATCTGGGACCAAATGTTGTTGAACGAGAGAGGGGCCTCTCTCGCTTGCCGTCCGGATGGACCGGAACGAGCTATGAACCGGACTAAAAGGCTTCCTCCGTTCTCCCTCCGATCCGCCGTCACTGGGTGTGCATTAGGTTAATTTATAGTGCTCGCATCACCCCAAAATTCCTTCTAGACCGCAACGGACGAACCCGGCTGCCGAACCATTCGGTGAATGGACGCTACACCGGGCGAGCTAGCGGACGTCAAACCTACTAGGGTCCTCTTAGGCAATTGGCGTATTTACATGAGCACTTTTCCGCTAGCCCTTCATTAATTGTGACGACGGAGGCACACTGTTGGAAGACATCACAGATACATCACCCTAATCTTGATCGTCTGAAATAGAAATTGATAAAGTAGAGTGACCCTGCGGGGAAAGGACCGGAGTGTCCAAATCCCCAATAACATACCGTGACATACGCTTCCCATATTGTCATCGAAATCATACGATACAGAACAGGAGTTAATGCGAGTACACTGACCACATATAGAATGATTATAAAGTCAGAGGAAGACTTCCTCTTAATACAATTGATCAATATCCTTTCAATGTGAAAAGAAAACAAGTCCTGGTACTCGCACTAACCCCTGGCAATCAAAATACATAATAATAATATGATCCATTAATATAGAAAAAAATAATTGAAATCAAAATATTTTGACAAAATATTTTTTCAGAACAGCCCAAGTTTCTGAAAAGTAACGTTGAGCCCCAATGGATCCCAAGCCTAAGTGTGGACAAAAATTTTAAAAATATTTTAAACAATTTATTCAACACTTACGAACAATAATAATGTATCTAGTTATGATTAAAATAACATCAAGATATTATTTTCCAGAAATCCCCCCTCACACAGAGGGCTGTTGTAAATGTAAACAATGAGTGTAAAAACACTAAAATAAGACTCCAGGCACCCAGGCCCGAAATCAGTTACCAAAAATACACTATCTGATGCAAAACAGAGACTTCCAGGGAAGAAACTGCAGAACATCAGATGGAAGAAGCAGAACACAACGCCTAACCACCCGTAGGTGAAGACGTAAACATGGGGAAAAGAACAGAATTCATTCTGTTATTCAGCTAAAACTCCCAAGAAAATTTAGTAATAATAATTACAAAAACTATGCCAAAAGCATGGGAGAATAGCAAGGGGGGACTTAATGGACAGGGAGAGAGGAAAACACTTAAAAAACAGTGTAACTAAATAATCAGAATGACAACAAAATGGCTGCTGCCTCGAAAATAGGTAACTTAACATAATTTCATTAAAAAATTTTAAGTTACAGCCCTGATAAAATTCTGTCACACATTTTTTTCCTCTCCTCCTTCTCTATCCTCCTTAGAATCACCATTTCACTAATATTTATGTGTCTGGCATCATTTAAACTGAGATTTATAAGCACAAAGATCAGTCAGATGTTAACTGATGAAGGGCCAAACTTAGAATGATTAATGGCGCCAATTTCGGAACGTCCTTGACACTGCGCATGCGCAGTAGGGGCGAAGTGTGGAGGGCCTTTCAGGACATGTTTTCTTTGGTTTTAGATGCAAATTTTGGGGATTGGGGGGCAAAATTTGTGTTTGGCCCTATATTTTAAGAGTTAGCACCAGCTATGTCTGGGTCATTGGTACAGTATAAAAATAAACGTCTCTCAGAGCAATGGATGCGAAAAACATTTGTGGTTGAACAAATTCTAAAACAAAAATCCAGTATTCCCAGTTTGAATTTTTCATAAGAGATGAATTTTGTCCAGATGCCGAAGACTACTCGATATGTCCCATTTTTCGTTCAGCACAAAAAACTAGTAGAAAGGAAATGAGATTCTTCTGGTGTGGACACCGATATGGCACCAGTATTGAATAATGAGTGCACCTCGATGCAGTAGATTTCAGACTCAATGTGAGAGAATGGAATACTGCAAGTCAGATTGAGTTGGAAAGGGGGTGTGGTAAATGATATTCTATAACCCTGAATTGTGTCCAACACCCACTGATTTGAGGTAAGCTGTTTCCATATATCCAGAAAAGAAATTTGAGAGAACCAGAAGGTTGACTTAGTTACCTTCCCTGGTAGCCGTTCCTGAGAAAGGTGTTCTGTTTCGTCCAAGGTGTGAAGTTTTCTCATTTTCGAGGATAATTACCACTTAGCCAGTTGGGGTTGCCTCAAGAGCCTCGGTACATTCTATTGGATGTATTCCTGTAAGAGGAAGTAAGAACTCCCGTTCATTCATAGGTAATAGGTAATTGGCTTTTCTGGTAAGCGCAATGAACTGTATTTGCCCTTCAGCATGGACTTCAAAAAAGATGCCTCTACAGCGGGATTTCAAATGTAGATGCCCCAAGCAGGGAACAGTGAATCAATAATGAGAGATTCGATCTTATCGGTATCAAAAGTATCAGTGAAAAGTTCCATGATAGTTATAAGAAGTGGGATGAGAGCACCCGCCAACATTTTTTGAATATACTGTAATTGAATGTCTTCTGTGACAGAGAAACTTTTTGTTAGCGTGCTTGAACTGAGTCCAGATCGCAGGTTTGACCTTTTGGGCATTTATCAGAGGGCAGTGGTCAGGCTTTGGAGATTTGTCAAGTAAATCTTTAGTATGTTTAGGCTTTGACTGCTCACTGCAAAATTTGTTGATAAATTTCACAAGGCTGGTGTGCAGGCCCTGAAGAAGAGGAATAGAGTAATATATCTGGGGGTGCAACACGAGAATTTGAGGCAGGATTGGTAGAACTAGTACTAGATTGTGGTACATTTGTGATTTCACAATCAGAAAAAAATGTTCATCACTCTCGGAAGTGAGTAAGCCAAACACAGATGCAGGGTCGAGATCACATGGGGTTGTGCGACCAGTATCTTTACTTTGACCTGCAGGTTTTGAATTTACAGGAGTTCTGGCAAGGCCGATATCAGTCTCAATTGTAGCAATTTGTTTTGAAGTTATAAGTTTTAACAGAGAGGATATACTGACAATATAGCCAGTGATCATGGAAAACCCCTTTTCCTTTTAAAATAATTATAGTGTCTTCATTCAAAAGTTCCGATGACTTTTTGTTTTTAGAACTGCATCATTGCATTTTGAGATTTGCCCTTCCGCTTTATAGGATCTTTCCCTTTCCGCTTAGCGGTCTTGGGTTCCAGGGTTTTAGTTATGTGTTGACAAACACTGTGACGTTGACCCACAGGTTTCGTGGCTTAACATTTTTCAGGCTTCATGCCAGTTTCAGAATCATGTGTAATAGGATGATGGGTAAAATCAAACCCAGCTAACAACCTTATTTTGGTCTCAGAGGCAAATAAATGAATAATATTTGTCCAGAGAATATGGAGAGGAGCCACAAGCCCCCCCCCCCCCCCCCCCCCCCCCCCCCCCCCCCCGCCCATTCCGTCACTGTGACTGTCTGAAGACGACATTGCACTGCAGTACAATATTTGTATAACACAGTTATACTGAATACCATATTAACAAGTGAAATAAATCATTGTGATCAACTGTCCGCAGACCGTATGAGAAAATAAGTGACAGAATCAACACGACACAAGGTCAGCTCAAAAAGAATGATGACTTGTCATTATTACCTGTGACATTTATACCCTCGCTCAACAGCTCATTCAGCACGTTTTTCTTATTACTTTGAAACAAGGTCAGCCATGACAGGACTCTGTCAGTGCATGCTTATTAAGGAGGACAAACAGGCAAAACTGGAAAAGGAATGCATTTCGATCTTACCCTCGCAGAAACTAAATTCTGATGGAACGGCTGCTGCAGCAGTGCAGGTAGTTGATGAGTTCAAAGAAGACCATGAACAATAATTGACAGGATTGAAGTTTGCTGGCAACACTGTGACAAGATTTGCTGTTGGCTGTTGCTCCCTTTGCTCATGGCTAGTTTTCGACACCACAAACAGATTGAATGCTGTCATAAAAAATTCTGTTTGAACCGTAATTCGACATTTGGAACGAGTCACCCTTTGACCTCTGCTGAATGAACAGAGGTCAAAGGGCAACATGTTTTGAATGATGAATCATTGTTTCAATGGATATTTCTATCTTTGCAAGGCAGTTTCAGAGAACACCAGTGAGTCAGATTCATGTGATAAAAAAAATCACAATAAAAAGCAGTCGACTTTTATGAATTGGCTGAATGTTCTAAACGATTGTTGATTATTGTTCTCTTCAACATCAGTAGCCGATTCTCATTTGAAATGAATGAAGATGGTTTCACACAATTTACTGACAACACTCATGTTCATGTTTTACCACTGAAATACCAGCCATGTATCCCATTAAATGATACCAATAGTGGGAACAAAGTATATTCAACTACTGAGGTATGACTATGGGAAATTTTCATAACTATGCCCCAGTAGTTAATTATTTTGTTGAACTTACCTAATCAAACCTCATGTGATTGGTCGACTTTAACTTGACTTTGTGGGGGTGGGGGGGGGGAGGAGCTGGGTGGGGGGTGGGGGGGAACAAGAAACTTTAAATTGGGGGATTCCAGATGAACATTTTCACTAGAGCTCACTTGTAAATAGGCCAGGCCATTCCTGACTGAAATGGAATACACATTGATAGCTCGAGTGTTTATTAGTTATTCTGAGTCAGAAGGTGAGAGCATTGAGGGTAAAGCATTAAATAAAAGGATCCCATGGTAAAATTAATTTATTGAAACAGTGATAATCTGTGAGGCATTATATGAAAGCTGTAAAAAATTACATTTTTACATTTGACTGCATTCAAAGAGAGATTAGTAACCAGTAAAAAAGTACCAATCACCTACAGTAAATAAGCATTTTACAACAGACTTAGAACTCATTAAAGTCTTACAAGGATCTGATTAGCTGGTTCCAGACTCCACATTGATTCTTCTTTGTTTATCTCCCATGTTAGATCTTCATTGATCAGCTCTTGCCACTGTTGAGAAGTGTCCCTATAACAAACCTTCAAGTGTTTCTTTTCAATAGTAACCTGAACATCTTTGCCCTTTTTGATATGACCTGGTACCTAGAATTGGAAAACACAGAAACTGCAAGTGTGAACTGGTCTATAATGGATCTACAGAATTAATATGCTATCTCACTCTACCCCTATATCAGTCGATGTTTGTTTATTTAAGTTTATTGAAGTTTAATGTTACTTTCTCTCACCATTTGGGTTGGCATAAAACTGTCTGGTGCCAAATTTTCATCCTGGATCAGGCATGTCAAAGTACTGCCAGTACCAACATAACCGGTACCAGGATGGGACAGAGCCTGTCCCACCGAAACTGGTACCGGGACAAATCAACAATTGGATGACATATCGCAATCAGATGGCAGAAATTTGCATTTAAACCATGCCAGTCCCCAAGATCGCAAGACAAACATGGCATCATCCAATTATTCTGCAGTGACATCAAAGTAATCATAAAGCACAAAGATCGTGCTTTATGATTACTTTGATGTCACCACAGAATAGTTTCTTGAAGTAGCCGATGACAGCGCTTTCAGTGTCTTTGATGCGACATATGAAAAGTCAAAATGGTCGGCCTTATCGAGTTGTGGTGCAGACAGAACATGCACCTGTAGAGTGTTTTGGTATGTTCATTCACAAATAAGTTAAAAGTATGTCGTGCATGTGTGCCATAGACGATTATTAGCCTGGTTACCCTGTTCAATTAGGAATTTCCCCATGAAATAATTTTGGCCTGGTACAGGTGGGACAAAAGCTTAAGTACTGGTACCGGTTGGAGCATGAGGAAACCGACAGTACCGGTACCGGTACAGGAACAGGTTGACATGCCTGTCCTTGATGTTTTCATGCCAAAAAAAAATGTTATTAATTATTATATATTATAACAAATTGTAGACTATTATTTGGCATTTATCATTCCACGATTGAGGCTGAGCAGTATTGGGAGAATAAAATACTGTGTCATTTCATGAAAAATCCCGCAGTATATGACATTATTCTTCTAGACACTTCGAAGGCAGCAACAAGCATTTTGAGTAAATTTAAAATCGCAGCTATACCGAGTAACATGAAATTGCGATAAAAACACCTGACAAATTTCTAGATCTGTCAGAAATCTTATGGTTAAGCTCTGTCACCAGAAAGAGGTTTTTACGGCAAATGCTGCCGACAACTGTAAAGAATTTGATGCAATTAATCATTTTTAAATGGTTGCTTTAATCATAATTTGAAAATTTTAAAGAACAGGTGAACAGAGAATTGTCAACACAGAGGCTGAACAAAAGAATGGTTAATGGTGGGATTGTATGGCACTTCCCTAACTTCTGAGCATGCACAATAGTCATCAACACAGTGCCATACAGAACTCTTAGTTTTTTTGTTGTCAGGCTTAATTTTTTGGGGTGGGAGTGTGGGGGGGGGGGGGGGGGGGGGAAATTAAGTGTTTAGCCTGATTTTTCAAATTGAGCTACCTAGCTAGTCTGGGCCAGTGGTAATGGTTGACAAATGTGTATTTTGTCTACTGAAATTGATAATTTACATGAAGATGATGAAGACTGTATCTCCTCTGGAATGTTACCCGGACAAAGTTGCTCAACAAATTTCATTCTTTCCTTGTGTTGACATGTTATTAACAGTCTGTCATATTTATCTGCTGACTCTTCTGACTGACAGTGAGATAAATATTTATTTATTTTTTGGGGTTCAAGGTCACATACTTATGCACAATGGCTAATCGTGACAGTTTTACAGATGGAGGAAGCCGGAGTATCCTGAGAGAACCACCGAGCAATGACAAGCAATTGTCAGCCCCTCAACATTCGAACTCCACTCAAAAAGGGTTACAGTGGTTGAAGGCATGTGCACCATCGACGTGCAGTACGCCTTAGTACAAGGCGTCATCGTGCCCCCATGTAGGCAACCGGGCTAAAGTGCCTTGCCCAAGGACACAATGCAGGTCATCCCGGGCGGGGATCGAACTTGGGACCTCTAGCATAGAAGTCCAACAGTCTACCACTGAGTCACCATGCTCCCAGTGAGATGAATGACAGCTATGATGATGTTTTTCTGACTAATTAGAATGTGAGTACAAATCTTAGCCATCTGAGTACAAGGAAGGTGTGATCAAGGTGTGATCTGTCGACATCTCCCGCAATGTAAATTTCATGTGAAAGTTGAAATACTTGCAAAAAGACCTTAGAAGATTCAGTGTCAGGTTGACGTACTGGGCTCTGTCAAACAAGATAAAATAGACACAAAATTTGTCACACTGATTTAATTATACTGACCAGACAGGGTTCTGTATAACAATATCAGTTTTGCTGTTTGTGACCTTGACATTGATGATGACCTTGGATCAAAGTCGGGACACACATTTGAGTCATGAGCAATAATAGCACTAAGTATGAAGAAGGTCTGTCAATCATACAAAGTTATATGGACCGGACAAAAGTGACAGTGAAATGTCAAAGTTTTTCTGTCAGCTTAACATAGGGTGTGTGACCTTGACCTTGAGAGGCACATATCATATTATAATTTGCAACACACTATCTTATGATAATGTATATTGTTAGAAAATTTTGTCAAAAAATATTCAGTGGCCCAGACAAACAAGATGTTCACAACAGATCTATGGACGTCAAAAGTTTTGCTGTCTGTGACCTTGACCTTAATGATATGACCTTGGATCAAAATCATTACACACCTTTGAGTCATGAGCAATAACTGTACCAAGATTGAATAAGATCTGTAAATCATACCAAGTTATATGACTGGACAAAAATGACAGTGAAATGTAAGTTTTTCTGTCACCTTAACATAGGGCCTGTCACCTTGACCTTGAGGGTATATACCATATTATAATTCACATTGCACTGTCTTTTCATAATACATATTGTTACAAAGTTTTGTCAAAAAATATTCAGTGGTTAAGAAGTTATGGCTTGGACAACAAAATGTTGACTGACGGACGATGGACAACAGATGGACAAATTATTACCAGAAAAGCTCTCCTGACACTTGTCAGGCAGAGCTAGAAAAGCTAAAATGGCATCAGAAATAGCTGGGGGAACACAAAAGGGGAGAGAAGGAAAACAATGAGCAGATATTTTTCTGCAAAATAAACAAACAGGTGTATTTAGGGAAAGACCCAAAACAAGGATAACACAGGATTCTGAACTTTTCAAAGTAATTTTAGAAAGCAGCATCCTGATATAAAATGTTCCTGTCTGCCATCCTTCCTAATATCTTCACAGATGTTCTTTTGCACATTCCTGTTGATCCAGCATTTAAAGCAATAAGCCAGAGGTGCACATTGGAGATGCAGGTAGAGATGAGACGATTAATTGGTGTAACATCGGCACTTGGCCGATAAGTGCCCATCGGTTCACCATCGGCACTCGATGGTTCAACATTGGCCCTCGCCAATTGTCTGAAACACAGTGAAAGTGTTATGGATGATCTGTAATGTACTTTCTTCGTGGGACAACCAGTGGAAAGTGATCGGTACATCACTCGTCTGTTACTGATATCTGGTAAGTGATGGTTCGTGAAAGAAAAGGCAGAATATTATATTAAAGATTTTCATTGTGTAACTGTGTACCGAGTTGTTTTTTATCCATCATGTGAATACGGACGCTCTTCACTGCCCAAACTGTACTGCATTCTGCAAAATGTCGCAATATTGCTTTCAACCATGCTCATCGTCTCATTAAATATATAATATATATAATGGCATTCTTTATTCCCATATTGGACATATAATTCCTCCATATTAGTAATCTGTGTTAACTGTGAGAGGTTTGGTTGCAATAAGTTTAATATCGGGCCATTCGGGGTGGGAATTATCAACACGAAGCCACTGAATTTTTCTCATGTTGAAATGTGTGGAGAACGTGATAAAAATAGATAATGCAGTGCAATATCATGACTTGTGTGACACAATCCCATATATGGGTTTACCGAAAAGAAACTCCCACTTTAAAACGTATGGTTCCAACGACAGCTTTTGATTTTCACAAAACATTTTCTTCCAAATATATTTATACACATTCAAGGGTGAAAAAACGCTATCATGTAAATATCAATTTTCCGTCTGCCTATTTTTCAATTTTAGGCACACAGGAAATGTTGTACTGGCGTTAATTCGGAAAAAACAAAAACACACTCGTGTTCTTTGTTCTCTGATTTTTTTTTTTAGCTGCATTTTGTTAACTTCAAAGACTATTTGTCTGTGATAGTTGACTTCAAAGCCCGTGTAGGGGGCGATTTGGCAAAGACCCTACTTTGAAATGAATTGTTGCCAGTGTTGATGTAAACCGCATCAAATGCTCAGAACACAATTTACCGTGATGATGCACGTGATGAATTCTCGACTCAGTTGTTAGCTGTTTATTTTAAATTGAAAATATACTGCACTGATGGTGCTTCATTGACATAAAATTAACCCTTTGATGTCTGTTATTTAACTTATTTAAGTGAGTATTAAAAGTGTGTTATCTTCCGGGTTGATGGGGATTAATGGCATGTAAATAAAATTCTGATTACTGTAAATCAGCCAGCTTCTGCAGTAAACTTGAATATTAAAGAAACCATCTGACATTGGCATTCGGTATCGGCCGATTGTTGTCTAAAATAATCGGCATTCATCTCATGGGGCATTTTTACTAATCGGCTCATCTCTAGATGCAGGCATTGAGTTGGGTTGCAATCAGAGAGTTTTGCATGTCCATAACCTGGTTATCAATCATATGCCAGTTGTTAAATCTGGAACCTTTGTTCATACTAAGTTCAGAATTTGTAAAAATTAATTAAGCCCATAACTCTGTAATGAAAAATTGGGCATGGCCAGTTTTCAAACTTGCTTGAGATATTATTGCAAAAGACCTCTATGGTAAATATTAGTCAAACTGGAGAATGTTAGTTCAAGTTATTGCACTAACGAGTTCAAAATTCGATAAAATTTACTAATTAAGGCCCATAACTCTGTAACAAAAAATTGGGCTGGGCCAGTTTTGGAACTCGCTTGGGATATTATTGCAAAAGACCTCTATGGCAAATATTAATCAAATCGGAGAACATTTGTTCAAGTTATTGCGCTAACAGTGTGAGGATGCCCGGTCGGACGCCCACCCAGATGCCCACCTGGACGCACACCGACTGTCGCCAAACCATAGGTCATGGTAGTTAACAAAACGTGACAAAAAATTGGAAATTTGAGACAGTAGGTAATCATGGAACTGTTTACAAAGGAGGTCAAACAAAAGAATGGTTATTGGTGGGAATGGATGTCACTTCCTGGAGCTGTGCGCAGTTGACATCTATGGAGTGTCACTAAGTGTTTTTGTTATATTGGATTAATTTTGAGGGTTGGGAGGTTCAAAATTCAAGCATTTGGCCTGATTCTATCGAATAGAGTAGCCAGCTGGTCTACACCAGTGGTAATGGTGGATAAATATAGATTCTCAGAAAAAGTATTGTTTTCCAACACATAAGATTCTACAGTCCTGTGGGGATAAAAATGGCGATCCAGTCAAAATTCTCTATCCACTTTTGTGAGCACAAGACTGTAAGATCTTTCAATGGAATAAGTTTGTGAAAAAAATTCAAAAATGAATCGCAGTTTTTGTGACTAGTGTTACCTGGATATGGCCTTACCTTAACTGTTACATCTAAATCGGTAATGGACTGTGACCATGAATATTTATCTCTAATAGCTCCATTATAACTTTCAGGGTTTTCTTGATATGATCTTTGTTCCCTGTGAAAAAAAAAATGACAGAGAAGCATATGAGAATTTTTTTCATTCCACATTCTATATTACACTAATTACAGTTAAAGGGACACTACAGAGCAGTGCAGTTTTGAAACTGAATTCTTTAACACTGTGACTTTTCAAGTTTTAGTTTTGTTAAAAAAAGGTATTTTTGTTTTTTTAAAATGGAAATCAATGCACTAAATGTGCTGATTTTCAGATCCTATTTGTACCAAAATCCAGTCCTGTCATGTTTTAGAAGTAATGATGTTTTTAGAACCTTTCTCGAAACAAGATACCAACAGAGCTGATAGATGCTCTCCAAATGTGAGTACAAGAGAAGAGGCATGACAGTGATAGTTAGTAGTACAATGGAAATAAGTGTAGCTGTCAACAGATTGTGTACAAGCCTGAAACTTTATTTATTTACTAATTTATTTATTGGTGTTTAATGACACTTTCGTCCACCTCATGTCAGACAGTTTTATGGATGGAGGAAGCCGGAGTACCCAGAGACAACAACTGAGCATTGGCCAGCAACTGACAGACTCGCTAACGTACAAATGTACTAACTCCATACAAGCAGGGTTAGCATTGGTTGAAGACAAGTGCACCATCAACATGCAATATACCTTAGTACACACAAACCTGAGAATAATTTTCATTTTGATGTCCACCATGACAACAAGGTCATGACACATTCTTGAGTACTGTGCAAGCATTGTTTTTAGTATGAATAATTTCTACTACTGAATCATTTTTAGGGAACAGACAAAGTTAGAACAGACATACAGTCTGTGATTAGTGTTCAACCGATGATCGGAACCAGCCATCACAATTGGCCGATTGTGGGCAATCGGATGACAATGGCAGCGGTTCCTGGAACATTGGTTTAACCGATTGTTTCCATGCAATTTGTGATGATTCATAAACCCCATTTTATTATCTTCTGCAATTGTTCAATTGTTAATGTAAAATGATGTCAATGATACCATTCAATAAAGTTGAAAAACCACCACAATGTGTATTCTTAATCTCTCTCAAGTTAAACGACATGTAAAGCTTATAATTGAGAGTACTTGCGGCAATCGCGAGTTCATACTGGAAAAGTGAAGGTTGCACTCCACTGACTCAGGTCACAGGAAAAATTACCAGTTGCGTGCACTTGGGTGGTAAACATGGCTCTGAAGGCCATGTTTACCGCCCAAGTGAGGGCAACTGGTAATTTTACTGGGCCTGAGTCAACAGAGTCAGTAGCCATTTTTGGTAATCGGTTGAACACTATCTGTGATCTTGAAACAAGTAATGACCTTGTGTCAAGATCATGACATACCACTGAGTCATGAGAAGTCACTGTGTGAAATATGACCATTTATGAATCAATTATTTCATGAACCAGACAAAGTTAGAATGGAGGAATGGTCTATGACCTTGCCCTTGGAGTTATAATCTTGTGTCAAGGTCATGACAAACTCTTGAGTCATAAGAAAGCAATGGAATGAAGTATGAACAAGAACAGTCCACCAAATCTTTTTATGGACAAGACAAAGTTAAAATGGATGAAAGGCATGTGACCTTGACCTTACAGTTATGACCTTGGTTCATGGTCAAGGCACACCCCTCAGTCATGAGAATCTGTCCAGTGAATCATTTTTTGACCATGCAATTATGCAACCTTGCATCATGAGCATGCATTGTGAGAAGAATGAACAAGATCTGTCCAAAAAATAATATTTTATGAATTGATCAAAGTTAGAATGGATGAATACACAGATGGATGAATAAGAAGACAGACAAAGTGGTAACTATCCACCACTCAAAAGATTTTAGGTAGCATACAAATTGTAAATTTTCATTGTGTACAAAATTCAATCCTGCAATATTTCAGGAGGAATTCACTATTTCAATGCTGCTTTATTTCTGAGCAAAAGTTTTTGTTGACAAAATTATTTTGTTTGCTTACAGTGTATAAGCGAGCAGTGCAAGTGCTCTAATAATACAAATTATAAAATGAAAGTGTCAATGACAGTGCAGCTCCACTTGTCCAAGAAGGGTCTAACTAAATAGAAAGTTCCAGTAATGCCAAGTCATTCACTCAAGTTTCTACCGAAAAGAGATCACATCAAAGCTACATATGAAATCTGAAAAAGATCGGGTGAGGGATGTGGCCGGTAGGGTGTACAGTTGAACCTGTCTTGAGAGACCGTCCTTTGAGCCACACAAAAGTAGTCCCTCAAGACAGGTGGTCTCTCATAACAGGTTTCAGGTTTTCTCAAGTCAGTGAATAACCAACCACAAAATTCAGAAATATAGAAGAATGGATTTTTGTAATTACTTTGTTGTTGTTTTTATGAAGTTTTTGTAACAAATTGAAGTGGACTGTTATAAAAATTATAAAAATAAATTAGTTTTGAAAATCTTCATTAAAGATTTTCAACACAAATTTATTTTTATAATCCTGTCACATTTCAGGTATGTATGAAATTGTTTATTCAGCAATAATCCTAATCTTTTCACAGGGGTCTTATAAAAACATCTCAATCTTTAATGAGTTATGTAACTGAATAGCAATTGAAACCCAATTAAGAGCTTTTAATACTTTTAATTATGTTAGTATAACCACAATGGCTTTTCTAATTCCAGAACAGATAAAAAGTTTTTGTCATGGTTTCAGTCTTCAAAGGGGCGGTCTCTCAAGACAGGTCCATTGTGGCATAAAAATACAAGTTGGTACCAGGTCACAGTGGTCTCTCGATGCGACAAACTCAACAAACTGTTCAATGCATGCCTCATCCATGGCTACTTTCCTAAATGTTGGAAAACAGCCATTGGTGTCATGATACCAAAACCTGACAGGGATCCTTCCGATCCGGCCAGCTACCACCCAATCAGCCTCCTCAGCTGCATTGGTAAGGTATTTGAACGAATCTTTACCAATCGACTCAGGGGGCACCTTGAAGATAACAAGTTTTTTAATAAATGGCAACGAGCCTACAGAAACTGTAAAGAAGGCATCGAGCATGTCCGCCTAGTTACCCAAATGAAAACCGCGATTAACAACCAGCAAATAGGCACGGCAGTCCTGCTTGACGTCGAAAAAGCATTTGACTCTGTTTGACACAATGGAATGCGCCATAAACTATTCAACATGAAACTACCCATGAAATTGATCAGATTACTGTCCTCCTTCCTAAATGATCGCGAAATTAAAGTCAGAGTAAACAATGAAATATGAATGAATGAATATATCTTCTATGTAAACGATCTCAAATTCTCTGAGGATCATGTTTAAGTCTCCCAATTCACAGACGATAAGGGCTTCTGGGACACTAACAATACGACCAATCTACTCCAAAAACCTCTGCAATGCGCTCTCGAAGACCTAGAACAATAGTGTGCCAAATGGAGAATAAAGCTGAACACCAATAAAACCCAACGAATCACCTTTACTCGCAAGAGAGGCAAACGCAACTTTGACCTGAAACTATTGGATAAAGTCCTCCCAGAATGCAAAGAGGTGAAATTCCTCGTCATCACCATTGATCAAAACCTGTCCTTTAATAAACACACCAACAATATGGCCAGTAAAGCAACCAAACGCATTAAATTATTGAAAATGTTAAAGGGAACTTCCTGGGGAGCCAACCAGTCTACCCTACTTAAACTATACAAAGCCTTTGTGCACCCAGTACTCGAATATGGGGCAATCATCCTGAGCTCAATCAAACTAATATGGGAAAACTTCAGAAGGTCCAAAATCACGGGCTTAGGGTCGTCCTCCGTGCCCCATGGGATACACCTATCAAAACACTCCACGACAGAGCTGATATCCCCACCATAAAAGACCACCTTGCCTCTCTAGCCGCGAAGAACCATGACCGGCTAGCTGATAGCCAACTAATATCTGAACTACAAGTAATTTGCGAAAGCAGACAAAAACACCAAAACTTAATGAAATGCTAACTAGGACTTATAACTGAGGGCAAAACGTCTAAACTTTAGGAAATAATAACTTGGATTTTTATCCGAGGGCAAGACAGGAAAGTAACACCTCTGGGTGTGGCTCTGTGTGTAAGCCTGTTCCTTGCTACCTCAACTATCTAAAATAGGCTGATCATAAAACTAGGACTTTTAACCGAGGACAAGACAGGAAAGTAACACCCCCGGGTGTGACTCTGTGTGTTAGCCTGTTTTTGACTCAAAACATAATAGGGTACGAGAAGGTGAACTATCAGGCAGATTAACTGCTCAGCTGTGGCCTTCTACCAGAAAGGGCTGCCTTCACCAACTCAACTAAAGTAACTAAAAATCAAAAGGAATCTTTTGTCCCAACCATATAGGATTATAATGCAGGCCTGCCCCCGAACCAGGGAAGTTCAGGTCTTCTTTCTGGTGGTCCCCGAAAGGGGTCATTGTTGTTCTGTTTCCAAAGACGTCCAACGATAACCTGACTTAGACAGCCTGAGGCAGACTATACTTGCCAATGATGGCCCGCCGTCGACATCTCCGAAGTGGCAGACTATACTTGCCCGAAAACTTAAGACTACTGCACCCTCGGGGAGAGGTAGTACCTTTGTGAGAGGACCCATCCTCCCACACTGGTCCTCACCCGAGGGTTCAACCTACATCAGTCAACGAAGACACACACCCATAACACCTCAACCGGAGACACCTGCTGAGTACCAGAACCTCTTCCTCCTTCAACATGCCTTGACATGAGACAAAATTGATCATATACAGTCACTGAGGGTCGAAAGGGGCTTGTCCCAAACCGTCCCTGCGCATCTTCGGCGCGCGAAACCAATCCGTCCTGGTCTCTCAAGACAGGTGGTCTCCCATAGCAGGTCCATTATAGAGTAAAACCAATCAGTGCCTGGCAGATGTGGTCTCTCAAGACAGGTGGTCTCTCAAGACAGGTTTTACTGTACCAAGAGAATTGTTGACAATTTATGTCAAATCCAAGATGGCCACTGGCGGTCATGTTTTTTAATGAAATTCAGAAAAATTTGATAGCTCCCATCCAAACATCACACCAAAGCTAGATATGAAATTTGAAAAAGATTGAGTGAAAGTTGCAGTGTGAAGGATGAGCTAATGGAATTATTGGCAATTAAAATGCCAAATCCAAGAAGGCCACTGGTGATCATGTTTTTCAACAAAATTCAGAAAAATTCAAAAACTCTCATCTAGACAAAACACAAAAGCTGCATATGAAATTGAGAGATGTCGATTGTATGGTGTGCTAATGGAACTGTTGACAATTTATATGCCAAATCCATGATTTGGCAGCCATATTTTTCAACAAAATTCAGAAAAATTGGATAGCTCCCATCAAGACATCACACTAAAACTATTTACAAAATTTGAAAAAAGATCGGGTGAGAGATGACGTCTGTAGGGTGTGCTAAAGGAATTGTTTACAATTTATATGCCAAATTCAAGATGGCCACTGGTGGCCATGTTTTTCAATGACATTCAGAAAAATTTGATTGCACCCATCTTATGTATTGCACTAAAACTACATATAAAATTAGATAAAGATCAGGTGAGAGATGTGGCCTGTAGGGTGTGCCAGTGGAATTGTTGACAATTTATGTGCCAAATCTATGATGGCCACTGGCGGCCATGTTTTTCAACAAAATTTATAAAAATTCAATAGCTCCCATCTAGACGTTGCCCCAAAGCTATGAATGAAATTTGGAACTAATCGGGTGACAGCTGTGGCCTGTAGAGTGTACTAAAGGAATTGTGGATGGACAGAGGAACATACAGACATACGACGTTGTCAAGTTAAGCTAAAAATGTATATTTTATAAACAAGTACATGTTGAAAATAAAGGATCGCGAACAAATCCCCAGTTTATAATGAAATTTACTCAACAAATTCAGTAAATTAGGTTTGTACCAAGCTTTAGCAAGGTTCAGACCTAATTTACTGGATGAGTTTTGTAAATCTCGATATAAACTGATGCGTTGAAAATTCTATTATATGATCAAAAACACCACAAAAGACACCTAAATACATTAACCCTTAAAGGCCTATTTCAGACTTTTACGAAATCAGGACAGGTTATTTAACATGCCATCATGAGTAGGTCCTGCTGTAATTAAACAAATTACATAGGCAATGGTTTTTAACAGGCAGCCAAGACTTGACTAGAAATCACTTTTAAGCCACTGGATGTGTACTGGCTTTGGTCAGGTGTGAATTCAGGACAAATGTCCAGGCCTTTAAGGGTTAAAGTACTCCCTGTACTGTTTCTGTTAATAAATGGCTGTGGATTACCATTTTTAAAGAATGAGCTTAACAACTGGAAAAAAGTTACATCATAGATCATATAATAAAACAGAATCTCCAATGAGTTCCTAGTTTTCAGTTAAATTTATGAAAAGAGTTCACCAAACCCTTTATTGGACAAGTTTTCGTAAACTTTACTATAATCTGGAGATGAGCAGAAGATTCTATTTAACACTTGAACTCAAGCCAGTGATGGGGCGTCCATTGGGAGTTACCTGGAGTGGGTCCTGGTATTCAGATTTCTCCCATCGATGACATTTGATGATGTGAAAGCTGTTAAGAGCTTTCAAATTATCAACCATCAAACAAAAGCCTAGCATTAAAACTAGTAACACAGGATCAACTTTCCAATCAAGGCATTCATTTTTTCTGAATAATAACTGAAATATGTTGTTATATTCAATTTGCATTGCAGCAAAAATGTGGACATCATCAACATATTTATTCTTCCAGATTTCAAAGTACATTCTTTAACTGGTACAGCGCTGGAAGACCATATTTGGGCTTTATTCTGAAGTGCAGGTGCTGAAACATTAAAGGCATCATTTTTGGTGGATGAGCTTCATATTACCTTTGAAGTTAAATCATTTTGCCTGTTAGGATTTGTCTTGTTACAATTAGTGTTCAAACGGTAATATTACCGATTATTTGAGCTCACAATCGGCCGATTCTGATGCCGATCCCGATTGTAATACCATGCACTACTAGACAAATCGGTGCTCGAAAGAACTACATTAAACTAAACATTTTTCTTTGTTGACTGGAGTCGTAGTAAAATTACCAGTCGTGCACACTTGGGCGGTAAACGTGGCTCTTACAGAGCCACGTTTACCGCCCAAGTGTGCGTGACTGGTAATTTTACTGCGACCTAAGTCAATGGAGTACAACCTTCACTTTCCTGGTAGGAACTGGCGATTGTCGCAAGTATGTTCAATTGTGAGCTTCACTTGTCGTAAAAGGGGCGTCTGGAGAGATTAAGCATACACACTGTGGTTCTTTCTCAACTTTATTGAATGGTATCATTGGCATCATTTTACATTAGCAGTTGAACAAGATAATAAAATGCGATTAATGAATCATTGCAAAATGCTTGGCAACAATCAGTTGAACCAATGTTCCAGGAGCCATTGCCGTTGTCATCCGATTGCCAACAAACGGCCGATTGTGGTGGCCAGTTCCAATCATCAGTTGAACACTAGTTACAATTCATGAGAAAGTGCATATAGGCATATAGGCACTCTTTCATGAACTGTAACAAGGCAAAGAAGCACAAACAAATTTTGATGACCAAAACTAATTCAGCACTCTGGCAGTAAAAAAAGGGATAAGCAATTTTGAGGTGCCAGAAAACAATTTTTTATTTTTGTTGAACATTGTCTATTTCTAAAAATGATCCCCCCCCCCCCCCCGCCCCACTCCACACCACCATCCTTAAAAATGTGATGGCCAGTGAGACACTTTTCTGTGTATAATCAATGAGCATTCTGGCAATCTAATTGCACAGAGAAACACTGGATAAAATTTTACAGCTATGGATACTTCAAAATCAATAATAATGTTTTATTTTGTCCAGTGAAGTCTGGTACATGAGAGGTTTATTTACTGAACTTGTTATCATTAAAAGTTGCCTAGTTCATTTCACAATGTGGGTTTTTGGGCTGTGGGAAGGGTCTTATTGGAACATATACCTTATTGTGATGAATTGACAGTAATATGGTCTGAGGTTTGTGGTGCTGAGCTTATGATCAACCTCGACACTCCAGATCTCGGTTGAACTTAAACTCTGAGCCGCTAACCTCCATGTCTCGGCAGCATATAAACTATGAACCACAAACCTCAAACCACGTTCCCATCAAATCATCACAATAATACATAATGTTTATGCTGATGATAAGGAAACATAAGTCTTAGATTCGTTATGTTATTAATAAAAAATAAACTTCCATATACAACTACAAATATCATCTGCAAAAATTAGAGAATAATTTTGAAATATCAGAAATATTAACGAACTGCTTCAGAATTTCATCTTTCTCTTCAGCTTGATCCCCTGAACGACTGCTCCTATTTGGTTCTGTTTTAATGTCTGATGAATTAATTGAATCATTTTTCACCATGGAGTCATTCACTTCACATCTTGTATCACTGTCTGTATTTATAATCTTATTATTCTCAGCAGTTACTTCCATTTGTTGAGGATGAGAATCAGAAACTTCCACTTCTGTCACAGCTGGTGGTGGAATATCTAGTTTAAAAAAAATACACAAGTAAGTAATATCACTTAATAATCATCAGACATCTGACGAAAACAACCAATGAAAAGTTCAGATAGGGTCACATGCAGGGGCGTGGTCAGGCCAAATGAAGTGGGGGTGAGACAAAATATTTTTCTGCTGCTTATGGAAGAAAAAATATTTTAGCCACCCACCTTCCCCCACCACCCCCACCTTCCCAATTTCATTTCGCCTTGTGTTAGGTTCAAACTGTGTATTCCCCTTTGCTAAAGGTCTGTATTCCCTTTAGCTAAAGGTCCTGGGACTTACCCAGGGCAAAAAATAACGTCCAATGACAATTGGAGCATTCTGGTACTTAAGCATCCTGAAATCTCAAGTATCCAGAAACTGGAGGAATAACCATAGCAAAATGACCCAAGAAATATAAGGGTGTGAGTGCCTAAACGAGTTAGACCTGGGGACCCTCATGACTATCCAAAATTAACTAGTATATTTAAAGTTTTCATAATGATTCCCTTCCAGAAAATCATATTAGACAGCTAAGCATATTTGCTCTGGAAAAATTAAATGTACAAACGTGCCAAAGCAGTCCTTGAATCAAGTGTACATGTAGATGACTCTAAAATTTTCTTTCCCTAAGGTGAGTGATTTTTAAAATCTCTGCAACCAAAGCCAAACATTTTTTAAACGTTTAAGGGGATTGATAAGAAAATTGACGTGAACTATATATCACTCATTTAAGATATGTTTTATGGGAGTGTACATGTGGTGAGTGAGCCTTAAAATAGAAGCAGGCTTTTAAATTCCCTAAAATTGCAATGGTAAATGTCTTTGTGCCCAAATAGTGCAGTGTTTTTAAAGATTTTTTGTCAAAGTTCTGAACTGTCTCAGCCATATATAGTTTGGTTGAGTTTTTCCAAAGTATGTTAAGGGCCTCCCTGGTGAATTGAATAATGCAACAGATAAATAAGTTTGAAAAGGCACAATATTCTGCTGTGGAAAGCAATTTGAGTCACAGATTGCTTTTCACTGGTGAACTCTGCATAAGCATGAACTCAAAGCATAAGCATAAATTCATATTGTGGTGTTTTCTATTAAATGTTGTGTATAATTTACGTTTAAATAGGATTTTGCTCGACACCAGAACACTAAGAAACCTTCTCGTGTAAACTTTAGCTCTATGAGGAGAACCAGTAATAACAGTGAAACCTATAACAGGCTGTAAATTAGGATTCTTGAGAGGAAAAGGACCTTGTTTATATAAAACAAATGCAGAGAAGGTGTAAATGTGATTTTCACTTCCACCAGGCCACAATATGATGGCTCCGTATTTGGCATTGTGCACAAATTAGACTAATCTAAAGGAATAAATACAAGGCGTGTAAAAAATAGCCAGATAGTTTCATTAATGGAACTATATGTATTTATGCAACAGCAGGTTTAATGCATTAACGCAATAGACAAACTTCATCTGGAAATCAGTTATCATTACTTGCTTGTTCCCGACGCCGTATCGCTTCCACCTTTTCAGGTCCAGTTTTAATTTTAATCATGCTGAATCCCATTTTAGTAAGTACAAATTCACTCACTTAGGGAACCCCCCCTCTAGGTCATAAAATAATTGCGCAAGAATATGGGAATGACCACTCGACTGGTCCCTTTGATCCTGCGAGATTATCCATGGAATCCGGATTATTTTCTCGGTGGGTTTCAAGCGGTGTTCTGCCAAATTATAGTGCTGGGCAGCAGTCATTCTAACATTCATTATTTTTGAAGTTAAGGCAAGTCAAACGTTTCCACCGCCGCCCCCACCTCCATTCCGGTTCCTCATTTTTATAACTATTCATCACTTATATTGTATCTGTATACCGATAACAGGCGTATTATTTGCCCACCTATGTTCAATTACCATAAAATATGCTTTGGCTAGACTGCTGTATACATAATTAATCAAAACAAGAGCTGGAATTTCGTCCTGTGCATACCCCCACATGGTGTACCGTCTAGTGTGGGCATACCTATGACCAACAAATATCATTTATGAATATTCTTGTATGGACTGACGGACAGATGCACAGATGGACGGATGCAATCCAGTATACCCACCCCCCCCCCCCCTTCCATTTTCTTCGAAAGTTTTCAACAATTTCTAAGTCAAAAGGTATGGTAAATTGTTTGGTGTTTGGAAGTTTTATGCAATGAGGCAGAAGCCTTTGTCATAGGCAAACTGCATGCCATATTTCACTGAAATCCGATAACCCCAATCCAGTATGCACCCCCCCCCCCCCTCCCATTTTCTTCAAAAGTTTTCAACAATTTCCAAGTCAAAAGGTATGGTAAACTAGAGGTACTGTGAGCAAACTCACAAAGTGATCCCCCCCCCCCCCCCCCCCCCCGCGCGCCTGAAATGTATAAGTTAGATTATCTCCCCTTGGAAATGTCAGAACGGAATTATATTGCTTCATGCACATCTTCATATGGAGTTCTTCCATTGTGTAAAGTTTCAAGAAAATTCTTCAAATGGTTTAGGAGGAGTTGCGCTTACAAGGATGGACAGACAGTATAAGTTAGATTATCTCCCCTTGGAAATGTCAGAACGGAATTATATTGCTTCATGCACATCTTCATATGGAGTTCTTCCATTGTGTAAAGTTTCATGAAAATTCTTCAAACGGTTTAGGAGGAGTTGCGCTTACAAGTATGGACAGACGGTATAAGTTAGATTATCTCCCCTTGGAAATGTCAGAACGGAATTATATTGCTTCATGCACATCTTCAAATGGAGTTCTTCCATTGTGTAAAGTTTCATGAAAATTCTTCAAACAGTTTAGGAGGAGTTGCGCTTACAAGGATGGTCAGACGGACAGATTATCTCCCCTTGGAAATGTCAGAACGGAATTATATTGCTTCATGCACATTCCCATATGGAGTTCTTCCATTGTGTAAAGTTTCATGAAAATTCTTCAAACGGTTTAGGAGGAGTTGCGCTTACGATGGATGGACAGATGGACAGACGGACGGACAGGGTGATTCCTATATACCCCCCCACAAACTTTGTTTGTGGGGGGTATAATGAAGAAAATACAGTGTCAACTTTCATTTTCTATGAGTCAAGCTTATAATATTTGATGTTTTCTTCTAACAATAACTCATAACCAACTTTTGTTAATTTGAATTTTGCAGTGGGATAACACATGCTCTTTATATTTGGTTTTCAGTAACTTTTCACAAAATACTAATTATATGAAAACAAAGTCAATTAAAACATCTGAACAGCTGAAATTCTCTTCTATAATCACATAGGGTAATAAACAGTTTCAAGAAAACATGCAATAACAAATAGAAAAGCCATAAAGTGTTTATGCACCAACAAGCAACTTTTCTAGGAAAGCTAGTGGATAGAAGCAAAATAACAAGGAACTGACAAATACAACAAAACCGATTTGAATTGAAAAATTGACTAATAATTGCTTTTTATTTTCAAATTTTTATACCCCCACTTTTCCCAATGTTAATCAGAGACTGCCAAAGCAACTCCCATGCCCTAAAATTCAATGTATTTGTAATACAGACATCCATCGACGGTATTTGACCCCATCCTCACACAATTGCCCAATTCCCATCCCAGTTCGAGACAAATCTGTTTGGGTTTCTGAAATAATAAGTCACACAGAAAAATTAAACAATTAAAATTCTTTAATTTTTATTAGACACAAAAATCATATAAAGCAAAGAACAACAAATGTTAATGCGTGCATACGTGATTGTGCGTGTGTATATGTGTGTGTGTGTGTGTGTGTGTGTGTGTGTGGAGGGGGGGGAGGGGTGTATGTACCTGTTTTGTACTGCGCCTGCCTTGAGTCTCTTGTGTCTAAACGCCAAACTAATTTGGGAGGAACTGTAGTTGGGTATGTCAGAATCTTTGTTAATATTAATACTTTTAATGCAATGGTTAACCAAAAGGTTTATGAAAAAAATCTAGGTAACCGATCAACAGGTTAATCATTGTCAAATGAGGCAACCTGCTGGAAGGTTTATCAAAATCTTGTTATTTCAAGGCCTGTCAGCTTGCATTGTTATTTGTAATTTTTTTCTATTGTTCCTCATCAATATTTAAGTTCAAGATTATCATGTTGTGTAGCCAAATCCCATTTTTAAATGGTTTAGCTTCTCAAATGAAAAATAACAATCTCTGCAAATGAAGAAAATACAGTGTCAACTTTCATTTTCTATGAGTCAAGCTTATAATATTTGATGTTTTCTTCTAACAATAACTCATAACCAACTTTTGTTAATTTGAATTTTGCAGTGGGATAACACATTCTCTTTATATTTGCAAATAATTAACAACAGTTCATTTGATTTTCAATATGTCTCCTTTTTATTGTATCAAAGACTTATTTTCAGTTTTGCGCAGTGCGACAGTTAATACCTCACGTGCGGTAAATGTATTAACAAAGCAGTTAGCTCCCTTTAGCTGTAACAGACAATCGTCTTTCTCAGAATCAAACAAATTAATTGTTTCGAGAGCCAGAGGACGCTGCGAGTTGGTACTGCAGATCTTCAGTACCGCTAATACTATAGATTTATACCCCCACAAGTACAGTAATGATTGAAACACACTGTATGATAACCACATGAGCATTTTGTTCTTGTTTTGTTCACTGCAGTGCTTCTTTTAAATCAGTGGGAGGAAAAATGTTGGAAAACTTTTCTCATCCCATAACAACTAACTTCATCGGTCATCGATGCGATTTTTGGTTAACCGATCGAGCGTTCGCCTGAAAACAAATCTGCGTAACCGATAGACGAACGGTACGAGGCCTGCAAGCATCATTTTGTGTATCACAGACACCATACACCCCCAAACAGAGATTGGCAATTTACTGAAAATCTGAACCGATACTGATATCATGAAGATACTGAAAAACCAAACCGAAACAATCGGTTAATACTGAAATCATCCGAATTTTCAAATTTTCCTGCATTCACTATTTATAAAGCCCTGTTGAGGCTTGGTACCACTTCCAGGAAGTAATGGATTTTCTTCACAGTTTTTTTAACCCTTAAGGGCCTGGCCAATTGTCTGAATTCCCACTAGATTGTAACCTGTACATGTCCAGTGGCTTAGCAGTGATTTCTAGTCAAGTCTTGGCTGCATTTACAGGTAGCCAAGAACTGACTAGAAATCACTGCCCAAGTGATTTGTCTATTGTTAGCAGGATCTCCTAAAGATGGCAAGGTCAGAGCACATGTGTTAAGATCGCAAAAGCCTGAAATGGGCCTGTCAAGGTTAAGGTGTGTTTAGAACAAGTCACAAAATTACTGTAGATATGATTTGTGTTCATAAAAAAATGCCACTGTTGAGCTCATTGGCAGTGGCATTTATAGCACTGTGGTAGATACAAGAACAGCTTATTCTGTATTTTCCTGATGTGAATTCCCCCTTGGTACTATCAGCAAATCTCAGTCAAGTCAGATACCGAATACCGAACCAATACCGAGGTATTCCCCCTAAAAAATACCAAAACTGATCTCAAAACTCCAATACCACCCATCTCTACCTCCCCAAAATTGTAGGTGTCATTTACTATCTATACTGATAATTTGGTGCCTAAAAACAAGTCCAAAATTAATAGGGTTCTTCTTCTCACCGACACCAACCTACCTATGAAGTTTCATGAACATGGGTTGAACCATTATCAAGTTATCATCCTGAAACCAATTGTTTATGCCCACCCGCCCAACTGCCCGCCCACCTGCCATTCATCAAACTATAAGTCAAGTTTGAGACTTCATCACAACTCGACTAATAAACTCACTAGGTGTGGTGTAGTAGAACATCTTGAAAAAATCCCAGAGCCTTTAGGGTCAGAAGAGATTGGGTTTGTTTTCATTAGATTTTTTGTGTGAACATGGATTTTAGAATCTCTTAGTTTATCAATATTTTCTAGGTGGAAATTTGCCTTTCTCCTAATTTTAATATCGGGGGGTATAGAGTGTGAGGGGTGATCTCTCACCTCAAAGAACAGGCCTAGAAAATGTACATGTATTACTGAGTGGTAATTACAAAAGCAGTCTCTACTCAATCAAATCATGCTCTTGTCATGACAAACATACACCAATGGGCAGGACTTTAAAAATCAGAAATTTGCATAACCTATTTTTGTTGGAATAACTCTTTTTCCAGGTGCAAATGCTACTGTTTTCTGAAGTATCAAAAGTATCTAGCATTTCCATGATATGCTTCTGTTCCAAATAAAAGTGTACAATTCTATGACTTCTGACCAATTTAAATTATTATAAACACAATTATAGCATGTTTATCAGCATTGCTACAGTCAAGCAATGATAGCCTTTCGCAATCGATTTTAGATATTTAACCTTTAAGGAACTGGAGATTTTTATACATTTTCACTATACTTTGAATGTCTACCTCCAGTGGCTTTGCAGTTGTTTCTAGTCAAGTCTTGGCCGTCTACAGAGGCAGCCAAGACTTGCCTAGAAACAACTGACAAGGTACTTATAAAACAAGTTTTGAGTTTACCCAAACAATGCATGTTGGGCCATCTGTTCCTTTGCATTAAAAACTTATCAAAGTCAGAATTTGGCCCTTAAGGGTTAATAATATTTGTGAAAGACATACGATCGCTTCCTATAACTACCTCAAAAACAAATATTTTGATTATCTTGGAAGTGTGTTTGACTAAATAAATTCATCAGTTCAGCTACTGCTAAAACACACGTTACATCCACATTTTTTATAGAGATTTTCATTTTAAATAAATGATGTGCATACACATCTTTGGAGGCCTTTTATCCTTGTTCAATGCTAACAACACAAAGTCGACCATGGTGCTATATTGGATTAACTACTGGTGCAAATTGATTGTTAATTTGAATCTTTTTGGTTTTTAAGATCCAACATGCCCCAAATGTCTTTGGATTTGAATCTTTTTGGTTTTTAAGACCCAACATGCCCCAAATGCCTTTGGAAGGTTTTTTAATAGCGATTAGCTTGACTCCCTCCTCTCACACCCTCTAACATTTTTTCCTCTTATGCTTGGAGTGGGAGGAGGGAGGATCACATCAGTTTCCAAACAAGTTGAGGTCTAGACATGAAAAGACAAGTGAATGCAAATGCATTGGACATTTCGACCAATGACATTCTGTGATTTACAACCTAGGAAACCTCTTAGTGGGGATTCCCTATATGTATGAATTATTTCAATGTGATTGGCCATTTTTATGAACATGCTGACATCATGATGGCATGCTTCAGAAAATAAGCTGGATGTGTTAGTTGAGATGTGTTACTATATGGTTTATTCATTTAATATTCAAGGCATGGGTGGGAAATGATTTGAATACATTACTCAACTGATAACCCTTAATGAGTAGATTTTACTATTCTTGTATCTTTCTTTTTTTCACATGAAGGACAGTTGTAACAATTATAAATTCTGAACGTTTGTGTCAACAGTTTTATGCTGATGCAAAATAATTTTAAGTTGGCTTTCGTCTCAGCAATGCTAAATGTCGATGCAAATTGCAAGAGCTGCCATGTCCAATTTGCAATGAAGATGTTTCTAATTGGTCAACCGATTCTGGGATGAAAAAGATCTGTCTCCAACCCATTTCTGGCTGGAATTTTGTACCAATGGGAAAAGGGTTATGCATACCGATACACAAAAGAAACAAGTGTTCATTTAATTTTTAACTCTTAACCTGCTGAGCATTTTAAAAATATTTTTCATCAAATCTAGTCATACCTGCTGTAAAGCAGCCATGACCAGATTTGATGAAAGATTCAAGAAAATTTGACTTAAGAAATTACTGGTCACAAACTCACTGCAATTTACAGAAGAAAATTTGGTTAAATGTGCTTAGATTTTACTTATTTTAGAGGAAAGAGTTTTCCTGTCCTGGGCAGGAATATCCACCAGCAGCATGCAAGGTGTTAACCCTTTACCCAAAGTAACATCAAAACTGGCCACTACTATTCACAAACAAGAGGCCCCGAGGGGCCTTGATTGCTCACCTGCCAAAGTTGTTCAAAGATGTATTTGAGGTCACATTCAGTTAGACATGGTTCATCAACACTACAAAGGAATGAAGTCATGAGAGTCAAATTTTATGGAAAAGCACTAAGGAATGAATTTGAACAAAACCTGAACCTAACATGCTTCCCCTGCCACCCCCACCCCACCAGCGCCCTAGAGTATTATTTATTTATTGGTGTTTAAGGTCATATACTTATGCACAATGGCTAATCATGACCGTGGCAGTTTTATGGGTGGAGGAAGCCGGAGTACCCGATGAGAACCACCAAGCAACGACAAGCAGCTGCCAGCTCCCCAACATAGTAACTTGGCACTGCAGCACAGGCAGGGTTAGACTGGTTGAAGACATGCATACCATTGATGTGCAGTACGTCTTAGTACATGGCGTCATCGTGCCCCCATGTGGACAATCAGGGTTAAGTGCCTTGCCCAAGGACACAACGCGGGAGTCCGAATTGATCACTCAGACGGTCACCCATCCAATGATTAACCGGGCTCAACATTGCTTAACTTCGGTGAGCTGACGAGAACCAGTTACCGCAATGCCACCATGCCCCCCGCCCATAGAAAGCCCAAATATTAAGCCAGAGACTCAAACTTAACAAACTTGAATCTGATCCCCCTTGAAATGATATATACCAAAAAAGAAGAAGGTTTTTAAAGAAATGTCCTCACATTGCATTAACTTAAACTTTGGGCTCAAATAGGGAGCCAAAATATTAACTCAGAGAACCAATTTGAACAAACTTGAATCTGACCCACCTAGAGATGTTGTATACCAAATATGAAAGGATTCTGATTGGTAGATCTGAAGAAGATTTTAAAAGAAATTCCCTCATATTGTACTAAGTTAAAATTCAGGCTCCCATAGGTAGCCCAAATTAATAACCCAGGGGCTCGATTTGAAAAGATTGGAATCTGACCCTCCAAGAGATGTTGTATACCAACTATGAAAGGATTCTGACTGGAGGATCTGAAGAAGATTTTTAAAGAAATTTCCTCATATTACACCAAGTTAAAATTTGGGTTCCCAAAAAGTTAAAATTTGGGCTCCCATAGGGAGACCAAATATTAACCCAGGGATCCGATTTCAACAAACTTGAATCTGACCCCTCTAGAGATGTTGTATACCAAATATCAGGCGATTCTAATTGATGGTTCTGGAGAAGAAGATTTTTAAAGAAATTTCCTCATATTGCACTAAGTTAAAATTCAGGCTCTCATAGGAAGCCCCAATATCAACCCAGGGACCAGATTTTAACAAACTTGAATCTGACCCTCCAAGAGATGTTGTATACCAAATATGAAAGGATTCTGACTGGTGGATCTGAAGAAGATTTTTAAAGAAATTTCCTTATATTGCACTAAGTTAAAACAATTTGCAAGTTAGGTAAAGGGTTCAAGGCCCGAGATGGTCACTGAGATTTATTAAATAAAATATTGTGAAATCAAGGCTGAATCGAGATATCTGAGATTCAGTGTTCTTTCGACATGTGACATATTCTACTGTGTTATGGGTAATGAGGTGGACAGAGAGTTTCAACCAGATTGTGACCTAATTCTCTGTCCATTTTTGTAATCACAGTACCATAATGCACCATTTCAATATAAACTTTAACTTACTTACCTTCCTCATTACTAATTTCCTTCACTGTCAGTTTCTGCTCCAAGTTTGAAGATTTCTTTTGGAGTAACTGTTCCCTTTGATGTTCTGCTTTTGCAGCCAGAGACTCATATTTTTTATATGCCTAAAAATATTAAATACATGAATAAACTAGAGGCTCAAGTGAGCCTAAATTGCTCACAGCAAACCAAAGCTACATATGAAATTTGAACAAAGTTAAAAAATTTATAGTAATTTATATAATTTTTATACTTACCAATGACCCAGACTTAGCTGGTGCTAACTCTTCAATATTTAGGGCCAAACACAAGTTTTACCCCCCAATCCCCAAAATTTGCATCAAAAAACGAAAATTACATGTCCTATATGGTCCTCCATACTTTTACTCCACTGCGCATGCACAGTGTGAAGGAGGTCTCGAAATTGGTGCAATTATCATTCTTACAACCAGTGCCTGGTAAGCGTTATGTACTCAGCGGGGAGGTATGAGTTCCCAACTCATGGGAGGGCCATCCCCATCTGGGTCATTGGTAAGTATAAAAAATATATAAATTACTATAAATTTTTAAACATTTTTATACTGTACCAATGACCCAGACTTAGCTGAATAGTAAAAAGTTTGGAGGGCCTAGGACATAAGGAAAGTTAAAAAATTTATAGTAATTTATATATTTTTTATACTTACCAATGACCCAGACTTAGCAGGTGCTAAACTCTTTAATTCAGGGCCAAACACAAATTTTGTCCCCCCAATCCCCAAAATTTGCATTAAAAACCGAAAATTACATGTCCTATATGGTCCCCCATACATTTACTCCTCTGCGCATGCGCAGTGTCAAGGAGGTCTCAAAATTGGCACCAATTATCATTCTTACAACCAGTGCTTGGTAAGTGTTATGTACTCAGCGGGGAGGTATGAGTTCCCAACTCCTGGGAGGGCCATCCCCGTCTGGGTCATTGGTAAGTATAAAAAATATATAAATTACTAAAAAAAATTTAACATTTTTATACTGTACCAATGACCCAGACTTAGTTGAATAGTAAATAGGCTGGAGGGCCTAGGACATAAAGGAAAATCCAGTAAGCTCAATTATCTATAACAGAATATCCTCTCCAGGAGAAAAGAAGAGACAGGCTTTACATGTATCTTTCTTATTTATATTAAAGAAGAAAGACACAATACCGATCAGTAATTGAGCATAATAATAATCAATGATCTCTATTAACATCCAGTATAACCCTTTATACTAATATTTTTAAAGGTAAGCCGATAAATAAAGGAAGTCCAGAGAAATGAGACTCTTTATATTCATTAAAAGTGTCCGAGGATTGTATATTAACGCTCGTTTGACACGACATATACAAATGCTTCACACCGAGCTACACTTTAAAAATATTACATGGATGAGTAAACATTAGCTTTACACTTTAAAACCATCCCGGTACCGACTCGAAATTACTGACTCTGGGGGAGGTATTCCCTTGCTTTTCACTATAAAGCAGGTGACCTAAGGGAACACCTGCACCACCTTCCCTTTGCCCTGGGTCAAATAACCCAAAGCGAAGAGGGCAGCAGGACAGAGTCACTGCCGGAACAGAAAGCCTACATAACCATAGTTGCAACTGTTTAGTGGACAATATTCTGAGCAACTGATAACGGACATAAACAATGGAGGTCTCCAGAAATGGACTCAATATTTCTGAGATAGAAATTAGTGAATGTGGGAGGTTGAGACCAATATGCAGCCTTCATTAAATCAGTAATAGCAATACAATTAGCATAGGCCCAAGAAGTAGAAAGAGCTCTTACTTCATGAGCTGAGATCTTGAGTGCTGAATGCTGAGAAGATAATTTTTCATAAGCAGTAGGAATAGTTAATTGAATCCATCTAGCAATATAATGAACCATAATATCCTTTCTATTAGGCATCAAAGACAGAAAGAAACGCTTATGTCCCTTTCTGATGAACTCAGATCTACGTTTGTAAATACGTATTGCTCTGACAGGACAAAGTAAAGGCCTACACCCATCAGAGGATGGAAGGGCCTTAATAACAATAGGTTCAGGATACTTACTAGGAGCCTGATTCTTAGCCAAAAATACAACATTGGTGGTAAAGGTAATAGTATTACCAACACTACGGTAGTGAGAATCATCCACAGATAGTGCATGAAGCTCACTAACTCTTCTAGAAGAAGAGAAGGCTAAGAGAAAAGCTGTCTTATATGTTAAGAATTTGAAGTCCACTGTGTCAAGAGGCTCAAAAGGCGCTTGTTTTAGCTTTAGAAGAACCAAAGCCAAATTCCACTTCGGAACTAATCCAAGGGTTCTAGGTCTATTTATCGAAAAATTTCTAACTAATTAAGATAAAGAGACATTAGTTCCAATCATTAAGTTATCATGATGTGCATAGGTATCGGATAGCATAGACCTATAACCCTTAATGGTGATAGGCTGCAGTTTAATCTCATCAAACAAGTATACTAGAAAGTTTGCAATGTCTGGAATGGAAGGATCATAAATATCTACTGAATGATCCCCACACCACTGACGAAAGACCTTCCACTTAGCAGCATAGTTTAGCGAAGAGGAGGTCCTCCTGCAGTTAGAAATCACATCCATTGCTCGTCCTGTAAAATGTTTTCCATGCAAGAAAGACCGCACAACGGAAATACGTGAAGGTTTAGACCTTGCGGATTGTGATGGAGGATGCGTGATTTCCCCTGCGAAAGAAGATCTTCCCGTTGAGGAAGCTTCCTCGGTATGTCCCACAACAGACACCTAGTAGATTTATCCATGGTCTCTGTGGAGACAGAGATGCTACCAACAGAATCTTGCATTGCGATTGTTTTATCTTGAGCAATATCTGCTGAATCAACAGCACTGGAGGATATGCATATCCTATCATTCCGTCCCAAGAGATCGAGAGAGGGTCTACTGCAAACGCTCGAGGATCCGGACAAGGTGACACATATGTCTGCAACTGATTGTTGAGATGTGTCGCAAATAAATCTATCATTGGCCATTCCCATTGGTAGCTAATCTGATTGAATACTTGCTTGTTGAGAGTCCATTCTGATGGCAACAGGCGACCCCTCCGTGAAAGAGAGTCTGCTAAGACGTTAAGACGACCCGGAATATGACGGACTAAGAGAAGAATCTGATGTTCTAGTACAAACAGAAGAATTCTTTCCGTTAGAATGAGCAATGGAATGGAATGAGTGCCACCTTGGTTCCGAATATACGCAACTACTGTCGTATTGTCGGACAGAATTTGCATGTGTGCATTCTGAATAACGTCTATCCAATGACATAGAGCAAGCCAAATCGACATCATCTCTTTGATGTTGATGTGCTTGCTTAAAAACTACGGATCCCAAAGACCCTGGCACTTCAAATCCGATGGGCTCAGTGTTGCGCCCCAACCTGTTTGACTGGCATCCATCATAATCGTAAAACTCGGATCTGGCAATTGCAGTGGAACTCCCTGAGTTAACCACTGTATGTCTGCCCAAGTCTGAATCTCTTGTTTCACTTGGCTTGATAAGAGGATGTCCGTCTCAAGCGAATGAATCTTCATTCTCCAATTCTGAGTCAGATAGACCTGGAGAGGACGAGTGCGTAGCCACCCCATTGGAATCCGCGGCAGCTCCACACAGACCAATTAGTCTCATGAATTCTCTCGCTGTAACTTTGTCTGAGTGAAGACAATAGCGAGCGTAACAACTGACTAATTTCGGCCTGGTTAACGGCAGACGAACAAGATTGTTGTGCGTCTCGAAGCTCATCCCCAGGTGGGTGAATGACTTGGACGGCACCAGATCAGACTTCTCTTCGTTTACTATGAAACCGAGACATTGGAGCAATAGGAGCAGATTCTGCATATCGTTCTGAAGCGTTATCTCATTGCCGTACCTCTGAAGAATATCGTCCAGGTAAGCTGACATTACCGCAGACGAATGAGCTCAGAAATAAGTCATTACCGAGTTCATTACTCGAGTGAAAGCCCAGGTCGCTAGATTCAGACCAAAGCACATCGCTCGGAACTGATAAACAACACCTAGGACAGTGAAGCGAAGATACTTTCTGAAAACCAGATGTACCATGACGTGAAAGTACGCATCCTTGAGGTCTATGCTCGCAGCATAGTCGTTCACTCGAAAGCTCGCTCTGACCGATCGAATGGTCTCCATATAAAACTTTGGAGCCACGATCAGCTTGTTTATCCAGCTTAAGTCGATCACTGGACGGAACGAGCCGTCAGGTTTTGGAACCAGAAAGAGATGGCTGTAGAAACCTGGAGATTCCTGGTTTTCTACGACCTCTATTGCGTTCTTCTTTAAAAGAGACTGGACTTCTGATAGAAGTGCCGTTCTTTTCTGAAAATTTGACAGAAGCTGAGTCCATCTTGGACTTCGAGTTAACGGAGGTTTCCCTCTGAAGGACAGTTTTAGTCCTTCCGAAATAATCCCTCGAACCCAAGGGTCCTCCGTAAATGATTCCCAATTCCTTGAGAAACTCGACAGTCTTCCGCTGACCGGAACGCGACAGAGGTCTAAACCATCACCTCCTGGATCTGCGAGGCTTGCGGGAGGAGAAACTACATCCTCCACAACCCGCACCTCGCCCCGTCGGCCTAGGGGCGTCTGACCAGTTATTCCGGCCAGCGTAATGACTCCTACTCGAGTCGCTACTCTGACGATCTCTAGAGTAAGACCTAGAGGACGCATAGGAACCTCTACAGGAACTTCCCTTGGGCGAACTCGTCCCAGAAGTGCCTGGCCTACTCTTCTCTGCTGGTTCCGACTTCTTGGAAGCAGACTTAAATAGCAGAGAGTCAGAAGCTTTGTTAGTTAATTTATCACATATTGCAGAAAGCTTGCCGCTGAAGAGAAACTCTCCAGAGACCGGTCGACTCTAAGAGAGTTTTTCACCTTACTGTCCACGTGTGTGGAAGTAACTGGGGCCGCGTCACGTCTAGCTAACTCCAGATTCGCCACTGAAAGGGTGGAGTTATACGTAGAAAAAGCTATGGCCCTGGACAGAACTCTTAAGGACGTCTGTACATCTTGGAATTCTGGTCCTTCAAAGCGTAATGACAACGCTCTAGTAAGGTGAGCTGCGTATGAAAGAGTGTCTAAACTAGCTCTGTTAGACGATACCGTCGTTTCCTTCATTGACGAAGGAAGTGACATAGACGACGGCATGGATATATCTTCAGCCTGGTCGTCCAAATGCAGAGGAACTCTCTGGATGCCCTGACCTGCTGTATCAAATTTATTCCTTTGATTGATAAAAGGCAGTTGTAGAGCAGATGCCGGTAGGAAGGCTGACCTGTCCGTCGTGTTGGCAAGTTTGTCAATAGCGTCATCTAATAATTCAAATATCTGAGAGACATTCCTGGACTGTGACGGAAATTCCGGGACAATGTCCCTAAACCGATTAAAAAAGTCGGTGTCCAGTGGTGCTATCACCCTCCTATCCGGCTGCGCAGCATTCTGGTCTGGCAGAACAACTTCTGAAAGGTAATGCCGGATGAACTCTACGGCTATTTTATGTTGTTCCGAAAGGGAAATATCTAACTCATCGGAATCCCTTTCGCCATCCTGCCGGACCTCTTGCAATTCTCGGTCGTCCGCACCTGATCCAGCGGCGGAACATACCGACCCAGCTTCGTCTGAAACTTCATGTTCCGACAGAGGCTCTGTCGGTTGCTGGGATGATCTTTGCTATCTGTGATAGCACGTCCGTTACAGAGGCCTGTGGAGCCGCGGTCTTACTGGATTTAGCAGCCGGAAGCTCCCTGGATGTTGCATCCTGCATACATCTTTTATGCGAACGTCCGGATGTTGAAGGCCTCGTATTCCTGGCCACCGGATGGCGTGACCTGGTCGCCGTGGAATCCCTGGTCGGCGAAGCTGACTATATATCACTGGTCACGTAGCCTAGGTGCGGTTGTGTGTGATGCCGTGAGGATGAGGAAGCCTTATAGGTAGCCTCGCCGGACTGCCTATATACCGGAGTGTCCCGAGCATAACGCTACGAACTACAACATCTGGTCCCAGATGCTGCTGTATGAGAGAGGGACCACTCTCGCTTGCAGCTTGTGACGAGCTGGACAACTAAAAACTGGACTATCAGGCTTCCTCCGATCCATCCTCCCTTCCGTCGTCACTGGGTGTGCACGTGGAAGTTTTATAGTGCTCGCAACACACGACTCTCTCTCCTGGACCGCAACGGATGAACCCGGGTGCTGATCCATTCGGTGAATGGACGCGACACCGGGCAAGCTAGCGGACGTCAACCCCTTCAAACTCCTTTTGAGTAATTGACGGATCTCACTTTTGCCGCTAGCTCTTCACTTGTTTGTGATGACGGAGGCACACTTCTGGATGACATGATGGAAATATCACACTGTTCTTGTTCCTCTGAAAAAGAGAGTGAAAGACAAGAGTGACTCTGCGGAGAGAGGACCAGCATGGCCCTCTCTCCAGTAACAACATACCGTGACACACGTTTCCAACGTTTGTCATCCCATTTGAAACACACAGACCAAAGATCAGTTCGTGTACATTGAGTACAATTAATACCGAGATCATGAAAATCAGAGGAAGATTTTCTCCAATTACAATTTGAACAATAATCATTCATTGTGAAAAAAGGTAAACAATCATAGTACTCACACTCCCAATGGGAACCCTGAGCCCAATGGATCCCAAAAAAGCCTAAGTGTGGACAAAAATTTAAATTCAGTTTGAAAAAATGAATGTAACACTTACGGACAATATTAATGTATCTTGCTATGAAATAAGTGATGCAGAAGACAAGTAATCACTATCAGCAGTAACTGTTGTCAATCTAAGCAAAAGTGTCAACAAACCGGAAACATGACTCCAGGCACTGAAAAAAACCTGGCCTGAAATCAGTTACCAATTTAAAACACTATCTGATGCAAAACAGAGGCTTCCAGAGAAGAAACTGTAGAACATCAGATGGTAGATGCAGACCAAAACGCCTAAACACCCCTAGGGTGAGGACGTAAACATGGGGAAAAAACAGAAAAAATTCTGTTACCAAGCCAAAACTTTTAGTAATAAACCAAAACATGGGAGAATAGCTAGGGGGGAATAAGGAAGGTAGAGAGGAAACACTGATCAAACAATGGTACATTCATAGCAAGAATGACAACAACAGGGCCATGCCTTGAAAATAGGCAACATGAAATAATTTCGTAAAATAATTATAAGTTACAGCCCTGAACATTTTCTTGCACTATTTTTTCCTCTCCTCCTTATATTTCCTCTTTATTTCCACCGTTTCTCTCATCAAAATGTGTCTGGCATCATGAAAACTGAGATTTGGAAACACAAATAACAGTGAAGTATAACTGTTTTGGGGGCCAAAGAAAGAATGATAATTGGCACTAATTTCGAGACCTCCTTGACACTGCGCATGCGCAGAGGAGTAAATGTATGGAGGACCATATAGGACATGTAATTTTTGGTTTCTGATGCAAATTTTGGGGATTGGGGGGGACAAAATTTGTGTTTGGCCCTGAATTAAAGAGTTTGGCACCAGCTAAGTCTGGGTCATTGGTACAGTATAAAAATATCCAATAGGCTCAACTACATATAACCGAATTATCCCCTCGAGGAGAAAGGAGAAATAGGCTTTACATGTATCTTTCTTATTTGCATCAAAACGAGAAAGACTCAACACCATTCTGTAATTGAGCACAATAACACCAATGATCTCTATTAACCTCCAGTATAACCCATTATGCTAATATTTTTAAAGGAAAGCCAATAAAAAAAGGAAATTAAGAGAAATGAGACTCTTTATATTCATTAAAAAGTGTATGAGGATTGTATATTAATGCCCGTATGACACGTGACATATACAAATGCATCACACCGAGCTACACTTTAAAAATATTACATGGATGAGTAAACATAAGCTTTACACTTTAAAATCATCCCGGTACCGACTCGGAATTACTGACTCCAGGATAGGTATTCCCTTGCTTTACACTATAAAGCAGGTGACCTAAGGGAACACCCTCCCCCCCCCCCCCTTCCCCTTGCACTGGATCAAATACCCCAGAGCGAAGAGGGCAGCAGGACAGAGTCACTGAAGGAACAGAAAGCTGTATCGAGGGAATAAATCTTCACCCTCCAATTCTGAATCAGAAAAATTTGGAGAGGACGAGTGCTTAGCCGCCCCATTGGAATAAAATCCACGGCAGCTCAGCACAAACCTATCAGTCTCATGAAATCTCTCGCTGTAACTTTGTCTGTGAAGACAATAGCGAGCGTAACAACTGATTAATTTCGCTCTGGTTAACAGCAGATGAACGAGATTGTTGTGTGTCTCACAGCTCATCCCCCGGTGGGTGAATAACTTGGACGACCCCAGACCCGACTTCTCCTTGTTTACTTATGAAACCAAGACATCGGAGCAATAGAAGCAGATTCTGCACATCGTTCTGAAGCGTTAATTCATTGCCATACCTCTGAAGAATGCTGTCCAGGTAGGCCGACGTTACCGCAGATGAATGAGCTCATTGCCAAGTTCATTATTCGAGTGAAAGCCCAGGGCGCTGGATTCAGACCGAAGCACATTGCTCGGAGCTGATACACGACTCCTATGATGGTGAAGCGAAGATACTTTCTGAATGCCTGATGTACCATGACGTGAAAATACGCATCTTGAATCTTGGAGCCACGATCGGCTTGTTTATCCAGCTCAGATTTATGAGTGGACAAAACGAGCCGTCTGGTTTCGGAAACAGAAAAGGATGGTTGTAGAAACCTGGAGATTCCTGGATTTCTACAATCTCTATCGCGATCTTCTCCAGAAGAGACTGGACTTCTGATGGAAGCGACCCTCTTTCCTGTGGACTTGACGGAAGCTGAGTCCATTTTGGACTTCGAGTTGATGGAGGTTTTCCTTTGAAGGACAATTTAGTCCTTCCAAAATCACCCCTCGAACCTAAGGGACGTCCGAAATCTACTCCCAATTTGTTGAAAAACTTGACAGTCTTTCGCCCACTGGAACACGATAGAGGTTCATACCATTACCTCCCTCCTGGTCGTGCGAGGCTTGCGGAAGGAGAAACCATGTCCTCCACTGCCCGCACCTCGCCCCGTCGACCTAGGGGCGTCTGACCAGAAGTCTCGGCCAGTATTACAGCCCCTACCTGAGTCGCTACTCTGACGGTCTCTAGAGTAAGACCTAGAGGACGCATAGGAACCTCTATATGAACTTCCCTTGGACGTATTCGCCCCAGAAGTGTCTGTCCTTCTCTTCTCCGCTGAATCCAACTTATTGAATAGCAGAGAGTCTGAAGTTTTCTTAGATATCTGATCATAGATTGCGGAAAGCCTGCTGTCGAAGAGTAGCTCTCCGGAGACCAGAGTGACTTTGAGAGAGTTTTTCACCTTACTATCCACACGCGTGGATGTAGCCAGGTCCACGACACGTCTAACCAACTCCATATTGCCACTAAAAGGGCGGAGTTATACGTGGAGAATACTAAGGCCCTTGAAAGAACTCTTAAGGAGGTTGTACATCCTGGAATTCTTTTCCTTCGAGACGTAATGATAACGCTCTGGTAAGGTGATCTGCATACGATAATGCGTCTAAGCTAGCCCTGTTAGATGATATTGTCGTTTCCAACATCGTGGTTGGAATTGACATAGACGACGGTATAGACAATACTAGGTCTTCGGCCTGGTCGTCTAGACGCAGTGGAACTCTCGGAATGCTCTGTCCTGCCGTTTCGAATTATTCCTTGAATTGATGAAAGTCAGATGTAGAGCATTTGCCGATAAGAAACCGGACCTGCCCGTTTTGGTAGCAAGTTATATATAGGGTCATTCAATAGTTTAAATGTCCGTTGAGACATTTCTGGACTGTGTCGGAAACTCAGGGATGATGTCTCTAAATCGATTAAAGAATTCTGTGTCCAGTGGCGCTCTCAGTATCTTATCAGGCAAAGCAGCATTTTGGTCTGGAGGAGCAACGTCAGATGATAATGCCAGATGCACTCTACGGCAATTTATCTTGTTCCGAAAGGGAAAATTACGACTCCTCCGTATCCTTTTCGCCATCCTGTCGGACCACTTAAAATTCTTGGTCATCTGAGCCTGAACCTGCAGCGGAACATACCGACCCAGCTTCCACGGATAATTCCTGATCCAACAGAGTTTCTGTCGGATGCTGCAATAATTTGTGCTATCTGCACTAGCACGTCCATAACGGAGGCCTGTGGAGCTGCGGTCTTACAGGATTTAGGCGCTGGAAGCTCCTTGGACGTTGACTCCTACATACATCTTATATGCAAACGTCCGGAGTAAGAAGGCCTCGTATCCTTGGCTACCGGATGGCGTGACCTTGTCGCCGTAGAATCCCTGGTTGGCGATGTTGGATATCACTGGTCACATAGCCAAGGTGCGGTCATGTGTGCTGCCGTGAGGATGAGGAAGCCCAAAAAGCAGTCTCTCCGGGCTGTCTATATAACGGAGCATCCCGAGCGGTGGACGTATGCTCTGACTGAGGAACGTTTTGTACCACAACATCTGGGCCCAGACGTTGTTGTACGAGAGAGGGACCTCTCTCGCTCGCAGCCCGGATGGACCTGGACGAACTAGGAACCGGACTAATAGGCTTCCTCCGTACCATCCTCGTATCCGTCGTCACTGGGTGTGCACATTGTATTTTTATAGTGCTCGCATCACCCAAATCTCCTTCCTGGACTGCAACGGATGAACCCGGCTGCTGAGCCACTCGATGAATGGTCACTACACCAGGCGAGCTAGCGGACGCCAACACTGTTGATCCTACTTGGGACCTCTTAGGCAATTGACGTATCTGCATGAGCATTTTTACCGCTAGCTCTTCATTTGACTGTGACAACGGAAGCACACTTTTGAAGACATCACGGTAACATCACCCTGTTCATGTTCCTTAACGAGGCCTGTGGAGCCGCGGTCCTATGTAATTATCCGCTGGAAGCTCCAGGGACGTTCATTCCTGCATTTATATAATATCCGAACGTCCCAGCTGGAAAGGCCTTGTGTCCTTGGCTAGCAGATGGAGTGACCTGGCCGACGTGTTTTCTCTGGTCGGCGAAGCAGCAGCACCATGGACTTTCATTCCTTCATTCATATAATATGTGAACGTCTCCTGGAAATCTGTGGTCACATAGCGAAGGTGCAGTCGTGTGTGTTGACATGAGGATGGGGAAGCCAATATAACAGCCGCGTCGGACTGTCTATGCGGCGGAGCGTCCCGAGCAGGAGGAGTGGAAGTAAGCTCCGAGTAACGAACGAACATACAACAACATTGTGGCACAGATGTTGATGTAAGAGAGAGGGGGCCTATCTCGCTCGCGGTCCGGGTGGACCTGGACAAGCTAGCTACCGGACTGACAGGCTTCCTCTGTACTATCCTCGGATCCGTCGTTGCTGGGTGTGCACATTCGATGTTTTATAGTGCTCTCATCACCCAAACTGCTTCCCTGGACCGCAACGGATGATCCATTTGACACTGGGCGGACTAGCGGACGATCAATGCCTTCGATCCTACTAGGGAACTCTTTGGCAATTGTCGTATTACCTTGAGCACTTTTCCGCTAGCCCTAATATTGCAACTACGGAGACACACTTGTTGAAGACATCACAGAAACATCACCCTGATCTTGTTCTTCTGAAAAAGAGACTGATAAAGTAGAGTGACCCTGCGGAGAGAGGACCGGAACGGACCCCTCACCGCTAACAAGATACCGTGACACACGTCTCCAACATTCTCATTCCAATCAACACACACAGAGCAAGAATTAGTACGAATACATTGACTACAAGAAACGCATGAACCTGAGAATTAGAGGAAGATTTCCTCGCATTACAATTGAACAATATTTTTTCATCAACAAAAAATATACACAGTCATAGTACTCGCACTAACCCTTGAAACAAAGATACATAATAATAATATAATCCATTATAACATTTCGAAAGAAAATAATTTAAAAAAAAAAAATTTTGAAAAAATTTTCAGAAGAGCACAAGTTCCCAATGGGAACAATGAGCCCAAATGGATCCCAAAAAAGCCTAAGTGTGGACAAAAATTTTAAAACCATTTCAAAAAATCAATGTAACACTTACGGACAATATTAATGTATCGTGCTATGAACTGAACTAAGCAGAGGACAAGTAATCACTATCAGAAGCAACCGTTGTCAACATAAACAAAAAGTGTACAAAAACCGGAAACATGACTCTAGGCACTGATAAACATAGCCCGAAATCAGTTACCAATTTAAACACTATCTGATGCAAAACAGACTTCCAGAGAAGAAACTGCAGAACATCAGATGGTAGATGCAGACCAAAATGCCTAAACACCCAAGGGTGAGGATGTAAACATGGGGAAAAACAGAATATTATTCTGTTACCAAGCCAAAACTCCCAAGAAATTTTAGTAATCAACATTACAAAAAATATGACAAAAGCATGGGAGAATAACTAGGGGGGAATAAAGGAAAGGGAGAGAGGAAACACTGAACAACAATGGTACATTGGTAGCAAGAATGACAACATAAGGGCCATGCCTTGAAAATAGGCAACATGAATTAATTTCGTAAAAAAAAATTATAAGTTACAGCCCTGAACATTTCCTGTCACTGTTTCTTCCTCTCATCCTTCTATTTCCTCCTTAGATCCACCATTTCTCTCATAATTATGTGTCTGGCATCATTTAAACTGAGATTTACAAGCACAAATATCAGTGTGATGTAACTGATGTGAGGGCCAAACAAAGAATGATAATTGCGCCAATTTCGAGATCTCCTTGACACTGCACATGCACAGTGGAGTAAAAGTATGGAGGACCATATAGGACATGTAATTTTCGGTTTTTGATGCAAATTTTGGGGATTGGGGGGTAACATTTGTGTTTGGCCCTAAATATTTAAGAGTTAGCACCAGCTAAGTCTGGGTCATTGGTACAGTATAAAAATATCAGGCGAGTGATGTAGCCTGTAAGGTGTGCTCATGGAATTGTTGACAATTTATATGCCAAATACAAGATGGCTGCTGGCGGCCATGTTTTTCAATGCAAATCGGAAAAATTCAATAGCTCCCATATAGAAATCACACCAAAGCTACATATCAAATTTGAAAAAGATCAGGTGAGAGATGAGGCCTGTAAGGTGTGCCAATGGAATTGTTGACAATTTATATGCCAAATGTAAGATGGCTGCTGGCAGTCATGTTTTTCAAAGAAATATGGAAAAATCTGATAGCTCCCATCTAGGCATTGTCCCAAAGCCACATATGATATTTGGAACTGATTTAGAGAGAGCTGCGACATGTAGGGTGTGCTAAAGGAATTGTGGATGTACGTACATATGGACGTACGTACGTACATATGGATGGATTGCAACTCATGCCAATAGCTCATACTTGACGTTGTCAAGTTGAGCTAATAATCATCCGACCGGGTTGAAACTCTAACTCATTTTGTAGGTACCCATGACAAAACCACATACCAGAAATCGGCCAATTATCTCAATGTATGGTAAAAAAAAGTCTGGAAAACTTATTTCGGAATGATGGAATGCTTGATGTTCAAGGGTAACACTGTATGTCCCAGGCCATAAAATTGATAAAAGTCCATTTTTGTGAATAGTACTGACCAGTTATGACATTTACGTTACGTAAGGGGTGAACAGGTAAAGTAAGGATAAGGGTGTGTTTCATTGGACTATTCTAGTTTACTGGGAATAAACTTAAAATCAATTTACTTACAATCAAAAACACTAAAAGTCAAGCCTGTCCAAACTATAAGGACGTATGGTCTGGAAAATAAAGATCCAATCAATGCAGTTCCTCATCAACGCTGATCCATGTATTTTCATCGAGGTCAAAGTCACTTTGAAGTATGTCAATAATAATTAAAGTGTTAAATGGCAGGTTTATCATTCTTGTTTCTGATTTCCTTAAAGTGTTCTAAGATTCAAACGTGGAATGCGTGTTTTGTTTCACTGACATACCGTATTTTGCATTTATTGCAGGTTAAGAGGAAAATCATATTTTGTCTTCGACAATTGTATCTACCTTTTGATTTAACCGGATATTGCACAGTTCTGAATACAACAGGTAGTGTTCCTCCGAGAATCTGGATTTCATTAGTTTGTCTCGTGATGTCTTGCCAGGAACAATTTTCCTCTTTTATTGGCCTGACAGCCATTAATAGAGGCATCAGATGATGAGCTGTAAAATGTGGCTAAACTACCATCTAGCAACCATATATTACCAAATGAAGTCGATGGTATTACGCTGACCATAACATTTGAAATGGTGTACTAACAAGTTAAACAAGGGCAATTAGTTGGCACAGCCAACAGATGCTCCTGAATGCCAAGGGTGGCTATACCCCCACTGCCAAGCATGAGTTTCTAGTCATTTGTCTTTGTTGATATTGAATTATTAAACATCTTATCTTATCTCCATTAAACCATAGCACCAATACAGTAGGCCACCAAATTTGTCCATGGGACACTAATGCATTCACATTATGAAAAACTATATTTTAGTAGTTAACAAAGTCCCAAAATTAGCCATAACTCAGATAAAAAATTATCGCACCACACTCAAAATCAAACCTGTCCAGTATATTGTCTACAGTAAGCTATATTCCAAGTTTGATTGAAATCAGATACATACATGTATATCTAAAGTTACCATCTGGAAACCAATGTCAACAAGTCAGAAAAGGGCCTTAACTTTGCCAAAAAATCGCGACATCGACGCCGTAGCTGCGACGGGTGGTGCAATTTCACAAAATTCTAAGTCCATCATGGGCCATAACTCCAAGAAAAATATTTTGAACAACACATGCATTGAACAGTGGCTAGACATCAATAAGATACACTTACATGCCAAATATAAAGTCATTCCATCAAGTATTTCAAAAGTTATTGAGTTTTGAAACTCGTTGGTCACAGACAGACCGACCGACCGACAGACAGACAGACCAACATTGCCACTTATAGAGCTGCTAGTCACAGCTAAAAATATCAGACCAAGCCCACTATCAATCCCAACCTGTACTATGTGGTTATAAACCTATGTATAAAATTTTGTTTCATTTCATTCAGTCAAACTAAAGTTATCATCCGGAAACCAATATCGACATGTCTTCTAAGTCAGAAAAGGGCCATAACTCTAGTAAAAAATATAGGACAAGCCCACTATCAATTCCAACCTGTATTATGTGGTTATAAACCTATGTATAAAATTTTGTTTCATTTCGTTCACTCAAACTAAAGTTATCATCCAGAAAACTATATCAACATGCTTTCTAAGTCGGAAAAGTACCATAACTCTGCCAAAAGAATACCGCACCAAACCCACTATCAATCCCAACCTGCATTATATGGTTATAAACATATGTGTCAAATTTTGTTCCATTTTGTTCAGTCAAACTAAAGTTATTGCCTGGAAATCATTTTTTCGGATGGATAGACAGATGGACAGACAGACACACAGGGCAGCAACTATATGCTCTCCCAAATTTTTTCATGGAGCATAATAAAGTATAATATATAAAGAGGATTGCCTAAGTTTAAAGGTTATTGTGTTGCTTGGTCGAGCTTTACTGAACCAATGTAGTTTCAAACTGTTGCATTCTTCTTCAGTGGTATGATAGCCAGAGGTTCCTATTGCTTTCTCTCTTTTTATACCCTGGTATTCTTTTTTTTATACCCCTCCGGTTATAATAGAAAGGGGCACATCCAGGGAGAAAATAGTAGGAAGGGAGACAATCTGATTCATCCTGATCACAAGTCCAGACACACCCCCTTCACATGACCTTTGACACAAAGATCAAAAGTCCACAAGTTCCCCCACCCCCACTTCTGGGCTGACCTGACCTATTCACTCAGGTAGTGAAACCATCCCAGATGGCTGCATTGACTTTGTGACTACAAAATGACTTCGGTAATGACACCCTGTCGGGGTATAAAAATGGAGTGAGCAACAGTAACCTCTGGTTTTCATGCCACTGAAGAAGAAAGCAACAGTTCAAAACTAGTTTGGCTCAGTAAAGCGCGACACAGCAACACAGAAACCTTTGAACTTAGACTAACCTCTGTTATATATTATCTTTTATTAAAACTGTGATTTGATGTTTCAACATAACCGCACACTTGATGAGAATACTACTCCATGCGAAAACTGTGGTTTGAAATCACAATAGAACATGCTGTTTTGGACTCAATGAAAAACTAGAATATTGTGGAAGGTCAAGAACTTTTATGTACATAACACTGTGCATGTCAAGAATAAAATGTAAACTGCTAACTCTCCTCTTGGGCTTTAGATGAATTCATTCAGAATATTCCAGAATGTAAACCGTAAAATGAAACTACAAGGTTATTATTCTGATATGTATACATGCAGAACATAAACCAAGTAAACCAGAATAGTCCACTGAAACACTCTAAATGTAAAGAAAGTGGTCTGGTGTTTTTAATATTTTTTTAGCAATTAACAGGTGTTTTATCAGGCTATATCCAAATAAGTGGATATCCTGAACTAACCTTTGGCAATAATTTCTGGAAAGCTCTCCTAGAAGTTCCAAAAGTAGTGAAAGCTAGTATTATCAGTAAAGATAAGAGAAAATATCTAGTTGTTATGCTACAACTAAAACTGACTGCTACGAAAGCTGGATGGGTTTGGTTATTTGTTTTTCCTGGGGTAGATTAAAAGCTTCAAAGACAAAAGTACACTCACACTAACAAGTAACTGTAGAGCAACACCTGGTGGAAATCCAGCATTGCCAGTCTTGTCCTTCAATAAAAGGAAGAAATCTGTTCTGAAATTGAAAATAAAATATCAAATTTTAATTCATCAGAGTTTTTCTAAATAAATACTTCAAGAATTGGTGGAATTGCTTCTGTTTACTTGGTTCGATATCTCTATGAGTAGTAGCAAATATCACTGTACATCCAACTTGCACCCCTTTCTTACATTTAAATATATTCAAGCCTCTAAGTAATCTAAAAAGTGATGCTTGACAGTTTTACAGAGATTATTAGTTCAGAGGCGCCCCCTGGAGGGAGGTGGTAATTTTGAAATTAAAAATTTAAGTTAACCTCACAAAGGTTACATGAAAGATTTGTGAAAAATTTGTTTGAAACTCTAATTTGAACACTATTATTTTAGAGGAGAGAGAAAGGTTATGCTATGAAATTTTGGACAACCTTTGGAGGAACTTAACTAGGGCTGTCACAACTGTCAATTTTCGTAGTCGACTAACTGTAACCATTAGTCGACAGTTAGTCAATTTATAGCCAATTCCCATAAATTCTTAATTCAACAAACAATCTCTTAACCCTTTACCTAACACGAAAGGCAGATGACACTTGCAAAGAAAATTCTTGAATAACTAAAAAATTTCCATTTTTTTGTCACAAAAATATAGGTTATGACCCCTCATTGGAACAAGCTCAATGAGCTTGTTCCAATGATGGGTCATAAGCTATGTTTTGTGGGACAAAAGTGAAAAAAATAATGAAATTTTTTTTGTAAATAGCACTGGCCGGTTTGGGCTGTTACATTGGGTAAAGGGTTAATTTATTTACAAATTTGAAAATGACAACGTATGAATGTGTACATTTCAGTGTTGAGATAAAATGGCAACAACAAAATATCTCCATTTAATCTGAAGATTTAAACAAAAGAATGTTTGTGCAAATGTTTCATTTCTACAACGAAATTCCAAACGTTTCCAACATAAACCTCTCTCCATTTGTAGACAAGTTACAACTTAGTACATCAAGTGAACTGACCATTGTGACAACTTTCTCACTTTTGTAGTCTGGATTGTTCCAATGGGGTCGTCTGAGTGTACAAGACCAAAGATTCTATTTACTCAGCAGTCTGAAATAACTCCCCAAACTGTGAATTATTCAAACAGTACACCATTCAAATGATATTCTTTGCTACTGATTAACAGAGTGCTTGGTACAGTAGAACCTACTTAAATGGATATCTCTTAACCCTTTACCTAATGAATTGGCTGCATCCTCCAGCGTAATTTACAAATTAGGTAGTTAAAAAAATATATATATATATTTAAAAAAAATTCCAATGAAACCATATCAAGTGACCCCTCATTGGTATGAGCTTGTTGAGCTCATTCCAATGAGGGGTCACGTGATATGGTTTCGTTGAAATTTTTTGAAGAAACAAATATAAAAATAATAAATTTTGATATCATCTGCATTGGGTAAAGGGTTAACTGAATAATCCTGTTAATTGAAAATAATTTCTCAACCCGAAACCATTTACCATACCTCCAGTACTAATTTGACCTGTTAAATGAATATAGGTTATAGAGTAAATGCCTGTTAATTGAATAAAAAATCTTGTAACCTGTCAAGAAATCACCTTGACTCTCCCCAGTTTTCCTATGTTTATAGACCTATTTGGCCTCATCACATCCGATACAGGCATTTAATCTATTGTATCTTGTTTGAAAGAGCTCATGGAGCTCTGTCAAACAAGACATAATAAAACAAATGCTAAGTTTATCTCTAGAATACAGGAAAGTTACATAATTCCTGTTAATTGAATACTCCTGTTAATTGAATAATTTTCATTGGCAAAGTAGCTACTCAATTAACAGCATTCCACTGTATGACAAAATCAGTACAGTGGAACCCTGTTAAATGAATAGCCTTTATGCCAGTAAAATTATTCAATTAACAGGAGTATTCAATTAACAGGAATGTGGACACTCAGCTGTATTCTTGGGTTAACCTGATCGTTTAGTCTCCCACTTACTGACCAATTAGATAAAGGGTTGATAACTTTACTAATGAGTCATTTCGACTATGAAATAACTTATCTCCTAATCGACTATGTAAGTCTTACGAAATTTGGAAGATTCAAACTCGGAAAGGAATTAACCATGTGGCATAATACGGTATAGCCGCTGAGAGTCACCCAAATGGAGCCATTTCAGCTGAAAATTTCTTTGGTCTTTCCTAGAAAAACCATGCAGACGCAAATGTGGTTGGTACCGATTCAATGCACTGGTTCTGATAGCACCCGTACTGATATAATTCTATCAATTGGAAACTTCAGTGTTTTCAAAAATTTACAATCCTCCTTCATTGAGCAGGTATGATGTGAGTGTGTCTAGGTCCTATTTTGTGTAGCAAAATTGTTTGTTTGTTGTTTGTATTCTTTGTTTTCATGTTTATATGTTATGTACCCACGTGTGGAACAAACAACAATAAAGTATTATTATCACATCTTCTTTGACAGAGTTCCCTGAGCTTTAAATGCCTGTATTGGATGTACTGAAGCCAAATAGGTCATTAAACAATGGGAAGTGGGTGATTGTCAGGGTAAATTCTCAAAATATTGCAAGATTTTTTATCCATTTAACTGGAGTTTAGGGTCATTTTCTCAGAAACGGTCAAAATAACGGTAAAGACATGTTCATGGTCTTTGGCAGCCATGGAAGTCCAAATAAAAAATGGGACCCCATCCATATGTTAGACTTTTGTTTTTGGATTTGGGGCAACTAGTCTCATTGTATCAACAAAAGTTCATGTCGTGCAAATTTCACTCAAATTGGGTGAAATGTCCACTCCGTTACTCTGTTTTTCTTGGAAACTGTAACTTAGCAGTGTAAAATTTCTAAGAAGACTGACTGAAGAGATGATAGAAAAGAAGAAAAATAAGAAAGGTAGGTGGGTAGAAGATATACTGTAGTTTTTGACTGAGCTGGTTCACATTTGTAAGATCAGTTGATGAAACATGGTTATGTCACAATTTTTTTTCTTAAATGTCTTCACCATTATCAACAGATTACAACTGGGAAGTATGCACAGTAGATGGAAAGGCCACCAGGGGGCACTCATCTCTTTCCATCATTATTGGCTGTTCTGTTAATTAATTCAATAACATCATTAAATTTCTTGACACTTCTCGTGGAAATAAATGTTATAATTCTCGATTACAGTAAGTGTCACACTAATTACTTGTCTCTACAGTTATATATATCTATATTGTATGGGTGGGAATGATGAGGAAACAATTTTAGCATTTAGTCATGGTTTGTGAGCACTTCATTTTTTTAAATTATGTGCATTCAAACTTTTCATAATCAGAGGTCAAATGAAGGTAAAATGTCTTTACCGTTATTTTGTTTAGTCTTTACCATTATAATGGTAAAGACATACACATAACGGTAAAGACAAATGTCCATTTTGGCCCAATGAAAGGCACACATAATGCTGCAAATGTCTCAATTGCGGTTTATTTCAATCTAAATTATATAACTATGTGTTCAAATGATGATGTTTACACATATACTTCCCACTTTAAAGGTCACCCCCTCCCCCTCCCCCAGCCCCGGGCATTGGTTAATGGATCCAATTGCACCAGTTAAACCTGGCGCAATTAACACAGTAAAAGAGCACTGTTTAAAGTCCCAGGGTTCCCACAGGGAGGTATGAACAATATGCTAAATGTTCTGCATTTTGTTATAAGTTAATCCTCAGAGCATCCCATGAAATGATGTTAAGTGTTAGAATAAATAATGAACAATGAAAAAAGTTTAATATGGTTTTAATTTGTGTTATTCTGAAATTTATTTCAACTAGTACCGTACTAGTACCGCTTGCAGGTTGCAAAATGGGGCCCAAGAAATTTTTTGTGAAAATTGTTTTGTGTATGTGTGGGGTGGAGGAAGTGTGTCTGTGTCCATCTGTCTGTGTCTGATGTCATCCGTCTGTAACGAGTTGCATTGTAATTCTGAAGCCAATTGCTTTATTTCAATATCTTTTGGTATAGTAATAGACCTTGACTCAAACTAGATGTGCCCAAGCTTCCATAGGGGATTCATTGAACTTAAGATGATATTAGGACATTGGCTCCGCACTTGCATTGCCGTTACGGTATTGGCATAAATCTATTTTTCTTGCAGAAGATTGGAAACCATATGCTAAACCCCACTCTAGACATAAATCACATAATCAAACACAATACAGTAGTGTTCTATAAATATTTACTACCAAAAATTGGTACATCAGTGTACAAACAATAATGAATATACATGTACATGTATATGAACAATAAAATTGGGCAGTTACTTTGGTGTTTGTGATTTGTGTTCAGATCAAAGCAATATTTCCAAATTTAACTTGATATTCTTTCATGAAAGTATGTAGAGTTAAATTTTAAAATACTGCTTTGATCTGAACACAAACACCAAATTAATTGCAAAATTTTATGGTTAATATACATGTATATTTAACATTTAGTCTGCAAAAAGTGTGTAATTGTTAAATTAATAGACAATCACTATTGTTTGTATACTGATGTACCATTTATGGTTAGTGTCCACTTGCATAAATTATACTATAATAAAATATTATTTTTCAAATTTTGTAGATGCCTCCTGTTAAGAAAAAGTCCAATGCTGATGCCATGAGATGAGGCAGTGAAAAAAATGTGTCAAAACCCCAAACTCTATGAAGAATACAAAAGAAAAGAATGGGAATGTTACTTAAGAAGAAAAAGTGCTGAGAAGATATATTATTATACACCTTCCAAAAAATCCGGAATTTAAGTTTAATTCTCTATTGTTTTCTTTCACATTTTAACCATTCCTATGAGCAAATCGTTAAAATATTTATTCAGCATTACCAGGAGTGTACAAATAAAGATGACAGAGCACATTAAAAGCCCTTCAGATTGTACTCGCCGTATTTGTGTAATATTCATTATTCATCAAACAATACAAGTTTACATTTGTAGTCAATTACAAAAATTTTAAAGCTGAGCACTGGCTGCAAACTCTTGATAAAAAGAACTAAAATGTTGACTCAAATATTTGGATTATACATGTGCTGATATTACAGTTAAAACTAGAAGTCCCGTCACGAACTGCGCGCTTATCTAGGCATAATTGCGCATAGGAATTGTGCGCAATTGCCATATCGAATAGCATCCCTAGCATGGCGGGTTCTCTTGGTTACTCATAGCAAACACATGCAATGTTTCTGCCAATGAACCTCCAGATTACCCGGAGGTCCATTGGCTGAAACATTGCTTGTGCACAGGCCATATGGACAGAATTTGATAGCCTTACTATGGTCATAACGCGTAGATTAACGCAGAAATCGACGTGCTATTTGTGTGCATTTCATGACAGGACGTCTAGTTTCAACTGTACTAACTGGCCTGAAGAACTAATTGGCTAAACAATGCACTCTATCATACTATTTTGCTCTTCAAATAATTTTGGGCAACAAATTGTGCTCAACTGCTACAAGCATCTTAACCTTCTGCACAACAGCAAATGTTTCCCATAATGCAACTAGGAATTTGACCAATTCAATCTTGTTGGATAGAGCTCATTTAGCTCTGTCCAACAAGATTTATTGGCTAAATTCCTACTCACATTTAGAAATTTTGGTATTTTTTTTTATCAGTGTGCAGGGAGTTAAAAAGAGTTTGAATTATCACTAAATAAGGGGTTAATTTTACATCATGTTATGCCTGCAATCTCAGTGTATACTGACTATTATCTGTAAAATAAACTTGTAAGGTGAATGGGCGGGGAAGGGTTGACCATGGATTAAAATTTTGTTCTTTGTTGTTATACTTTTGACTTGCGTTAATAAAACTTGTTCTTGGTTTAGTTATAGTTCTGTTTTCATTTTAGTGAATCCAATCCCAATCAACACACTATAGATTGTATTTCTGTGCTTTTGATATCATTAACTGGTTGAGTGCTAGATCATGTTTGATAATAAATTTTGTTCCCTAAAATTTGTTCTGTTATAAATCATTAGAGAGTGTCAACAGGCACTCTCCAATAGTTTTTAATAAAGCAAATTTAAGCCGACAAAAGTTTATTTGCTTTTGGTTCACCATGATGCATGTTCAAAGAATATCAAGACCGAAGCGTGCCATTCACACTTTTCTTTGAAGCCATGATACATGTACATGTAGCACTCAACCAGTTAACTTAGATCCTTCATATAGATCTAAATTATCGAAATTATCTGAAATAATAGCCTTTAAACAGAAGCATATGGTATGTCTCTTCCGTTATGTCTTTACCGTTAATATAAATCCAACCTTATTGTTCCAAGATATATATAGCCTATAAAAACATATATTGCAATTGAATGTTTCCGATACCAATATAATATTTCATAGAATTTATAAATTTAAATTATAATGTAATAATATTCTTCAAATTGATGCATTTGGAACATGTCTTTACTGTTGTGTCTTTACCATTTTCACCTTAACGGTAAAGACAGTACCAAAAAAATTCAATTATATGGCATTAACAAACTAGGAGGTTTCATGCAATGCTGTTTCATATGTATATACTATTGACTAATGTCTCCATTTTGGAATAAGTAAAATCAATTTTAATGGTTGTCACCCAGATGACCAATGTCTCCTCCGTTATTTTACCACTTTTGGGAAAATGACCCTTTACTCTATAATCTATATTCAATTAAAAGGTGAAATTTGCACTGAAAGAATGGTAAATGGCTTTGTGTTTGGAAATTATATTCAATTAACAGGATTATTCAATTAAGAGATCTCCAATTAAGTGGGCTCCACTGTACCACTTATTCAGTACTTTAATTTCAAGTTATGTTGTTGCACAATCATGTGGAGAACAAAGACCAGTTGTTAGATGTTACAAATAACTATGGTAGGACATTTCACAGGTTAATAATCTAATTGTTCATTCCCCTCATTCTACAGTGTAATTTAAATCTGACTTGTACTACTTGAAAATGAATGACAGTCAACTAAAAAAAACCCCCAAAAACTTTGACTACCACAATAGTTGATGGTTAGTTGACTTAATCAAATAATCGTGACAATCTTAATCTTAATGTAAGGTTACCCATTTTGTGCAACCCTGTTAGGATTAATTATAGAAACTACCGATCCCAGGCTTTGCAAGGAAAATATAGTGGACAAAGATGTGCTGGAACCAGTCATGATGTCAGCCATCCATACATGTGTCTGACTTCTGGCATTATCCTCCCGGAAAGTGCCGGCCATAAACAACACTTCAAGTAGCTTACCCTTACATGATGAGATGTGACTTTTACCTAATGCACTGCCCAAAAGTTAAAAAATTTATAGTAATTTATATATTTTTTATAATTGCCAATGACCCAGACTTAGCTGGTGCTAACTCCTTAAATTCTAGGGCCAAACACAAATTTTGCCCCCCAATCCCCAAAATTTACATAAAAATCCAAAATTTCATTGTTCTATGTGGTCCTCCATACTTTCTATCCACTGCGCATGCGCAGTGTCAACAAGGTCTCGAATTGGTGCAAATGTCATTCTTACAACCAGTGCCTGGTAAGCGTTATGTAATCAGCGGGGAGGTATGAGTTCCTAACTCATGGGAGGGCCATCCCCGTCTGGGTCATTGGTAAGTATAAAAAATATATAAATTACTATAAATTTTTTAACATTTTTATACTGTACCAATGACCCAGACTTAGCTGAATAGAAAAAAAGCTGGAGGGCCTAGGACATAAAGGAAAATCCAATAGACTCAATTACATGTAAACAGAATTATCCCCTCAAGGAGAAAAGGAGAAACAGGCTTTACATGTATCTTTCTTATTTGTATCAAAAAAGAAAGAAACAATACCATTCTGTAATTGAGCACAATATCATCAATGATCTCTATTAACATCCAGTATAACCTGTTATACTAATTTTTTAAAGGAAAGCCAAAAAATAAAGAAAGTCCAGAGAATGAGACTCTTTATACTAATTAAAAGTGTCCGAGGATTGTATATTAACGCTCGTATGACACATGACATATACAGATGTTTCACACCGAGCTACACTTTAAAAATATTACATGAATTAGCTTTACACTTTAAAACCATCCCGGCAATGACTCGGAATTACTGACTCCAGAGGAGGTATTCCCTTGGACCTAAGGGAACACCATCCCCCCCCACCCCCCATTCTCCTTGCCCTGGGTCAAATAACCCAGAGTGAAGAGGGCAGCAGGACAGAGTCACTGCCGGAACAGAAAGCCTGCATAACTATAGTTGCAACTGTTTAGTGGACGACATTCTGAGCAAAAGATAACAGACCTAAACAATGCAGGTCTCCAGAAATGGACTCAATATTTCTAAGACAAAAATTTGTGAATGTGGAAGGCTGAGACCAATATGCAGCCTTCATCAAATCTGTAATAGCAACACTATTAGCATAAGTCCAAGATGTAGATAGAGCTCTTACTTCATGCGCCGAAATCTTAAGCACAGACTGCTGAGTTGAAGATAATTTTTCATAAGCAGTGCGGATAGTTAATTGAATCCACCTAGCAATAGAATGGATCATAATGTCCCTTCTATTTGGCAGCAGAGACAGAAAGAAACGTTTACATCCATTTCTGATAAACTCAGATCTACATTTGTAAATACGTATAGCTCTAACAGGACAGAGTAAAGGCCTATGCCCGTCTGAAGACGGAAGAGCCTTAATAACAATAGGTTCCGGATACTTATTAGGAGCCTGATTCTTAGCCAAAAATCCAACATTAGTAGTCAAGGTAATAATATTACTTACACTACGATAGTGAGAATCATCAACAGATAGTGCATGAAGCTCACAAACTCTTCTAGCAGAAGAGAAGGCTAAGAGAAAAGCTGTCTTATAAGATAAGAATTTGAAGTCCACTGTATCAAGAGGCTCAAATGGCACGTCTTTTAGCTTAAGAACCCAAGCTAAATTCCACTTAGGAATTAATCTAAGGGTTCTAGGTCTATTTATCAAAAAGTTTTTCACTAACTTAGATAAAGAGACATTAGATCCAATCTGTAAACTATCATGATGTGCATAGGTATCAGATAGCATAGACATATAACCCTTAATGGTAACAGGCTGCAGTTTGATCTCATCAAACAGGTAGACTAGAAAATGTCTGGAATGGAGGGATCATAAATATCAACAGAATGATCCCTACACCACCGTGAGAAAACCTTCCACTTAGCAGCATAATTTAGCGAAGAGGAGGTCCTCCTACAGTTAGAAATTGCGTCCACTGCCCGTCCTGTAAATGCTTGCCGTGCAAGAAGGACTGCACAACTGAAATACGTGAAGGTTGAGACCTTGCGGGTTGTGATGCAGTGTGCACGATTTACCCTGCGAAAGAAGGAGGAAGCTTCCGCGGAATGTCCCAGAACAGACACCTCAGTAGATTTATCCATGGTCTCTGGGGTGACAGAGATGCTACCAACAGAATCTTGCAGTGAGATTGCTTGATTTTTAGCAATATCTGCTGAATAAAAGGAGCTGGAGGATACGCGTATCCTATCATTCCGTCCCAAGAGATTGAGAGAGCGTCTACTGCAAACGCTCGAGGATCTGGGCATGGCAACACATACGTCTGCAATTGAGTGTTGAGATGCGTCGCAAATAAGTCTATCATTGGACGATCCCATTGGTAGCAAATCTGAGTGAATACTCGTTTGTTGAGAGTCCATTCTGACGGCAACATGCGACCTTTCCAAGAAAGGAAGTCTGCTAGAACGTTCAAATGACCCGGTATATGACGGACCGATATACGAACTTGATGCTCTAGGACAAACAGAAGGATCCTTTCCGTTAAATTGAATAACGGAATGGAATGAGTGCCTCCCTGGTTCCGAATGTACCCTACTACTGTTGAATTGTTGGACAGAATTTGAACATGCGAATTCTGAAGAATTGTTCATTCATTGACATAGCGCAAGCCATATTGACATCATCTCTTGATGTTTATGTACTTGTTAGGAACTGTGGATCCCAAAGACCCTGGCACCTCGAATCCGTTGGGCTCAGAGTTGCGCCCCAACCTGTTTGACTCTCATCCATCATTATCGTAAAACTCGGATCCGGCAGTTGCAGTGGCACTCCTTGAGTTAACCACTGAATATCTGCCCAAGTCCGAATCTCTTGTTTCACTTGATTCGACAAGACGATGTTCGATTCGAGCGAATGAGTCTGCACACTCCAATTCTGAGATAAAATATATGTGGAGTGGAAGAGTGCGTAGCCGCTCCATCAGAATAAGATCCGCAGCGGGTCCGCACAAACCTGTCAGTCTCATGAATTCTCTCGCTGTTACTACATCTGAGTGAAGACAAAAGCGAGCGTAACAACTGACTAATATCACTCTGGTTAACAGCAGACAAACGAGATTGTTGTGCGTCTCTAAGCTCATTCCCACGTGGGTGAATGATTAGGATGGCACTAGATCCGACTTCTTTTCATTTACTTTGAAACCGAGACGTCGGAGCAATTGAAGCAGACTATGAACATCGTTCTGAAGCGTTAACTTGCTGAAGAATGTCGTCCAAGTAGGCCGACGTTAGCACAGACGAATGAGCTTGGAAATGAGTCATTACCGAGATCATTATTCGAGTGAAGGCCCAGGGCGCTAGGTTCAGACCAGAGCATCATTGCCCGGAACTGAAAACAACTCCTGGGACAGCGAAACAAAGGTACTTTCTAAACGCCGGATGTACCATGACGTAAAAGTATGTATCCTGGAGATGTATGCTCACAGCATAATTGTTCACTCGAGTGCTTGCTCTGACTGATCGGATGGTCTCCATATAAAAATTTGGAGCCACGATCAGCTTGTTTATCCAGCTCAGATCTATAACTGGACGAAACGAGCCATCTGATCTTGGAACCAGGAACAGGTGACTGCAGAAAACTGGAGATTCCTGGTTTTCTACGACGTCTATAGCGTTCTTGTCCAGAAGAGATTGAACTTCTGATAGAAGCAAATCTCTCTTCTGAACGTTTAACGGAAGCTGAGACCAGCGTGGACTTCGAGTTAATGGAGGTTTTTCCTTGAAGGGCAGTTAGACCTTCGGAAATACCCCCTTGCACCCATGGGTCGTCTGTAATTGACAACCAATTGGTTAAGAATCTTGACAGCCTTCCGCCCACTGGAACGCAATAGAGGTTTAGACCATCCCCTCCTGGCCCTGCGAGGATTGCGGAAGGAGAAACCACGTCCTCCGTGACCCGCACCTCGCCCAGTCGACCTAGGGGCATCTGACTGATATCTCGGCCAGCATTACGACCCCTATGTGAGTCGCTACTCTGACGGTCTCCGGAGTAAGACGTAGAGGCTTTCTTAGAACCTCTATAGGAACTTCCTTTCGATGTATTCGCCCCCGAAGAACCTGCCTAACTCCTCCCTGATGAGTCTGACTTTTTCAAAGGGGAATAAAAGCAGAGAATCCGGAGCTTTCTTAGTAATCTGATTATAGATTCTAGAAAGCTTAACGTCAAAGAGAAGCTCTCCTGAGACCAGAGCGACTGGAAGAGAGTTTTTTCACCTTACTATCCAGTCTTGTGGATGCAGCATCACATCTGACTAACTCCATATTGCCACTGAAAGGGCGGAGTTATACGTAGAATATGCTATAGCCCTCGAAAGAACTCTTAAGGAAGTTTGAACATCCTGGAATTCTTTCCCTTCGAGACGTAGTGATAATGCTCTGGTAAGGTGATCTGTGTGAGATAATGCATCTAAATTAATTCTATTAGATGAGATTGTTGTCTCCAGTATACTGGAGTAAATAGACATGAATGCCGGCAATAACAATTCCAGGTCTTCAGCCTAGTCATCCAAACGCAGAGGAACTCTCGGCACGCCTTGTCCTGCCGTTTCAAATTTATGTCTAGCATTGATGAAAGGCAGCTGTATAGCGCTAGGCGATAAGAAACCGGATTTACCAGTCTATAGCATCATTCAAAAGTTCAAATATCCGTGACATTTCTGGACTGGGTCGGAAACTCAGGGACAGTGTCCCTAATCCGGCCGAAAAAGTCTGTGTCCAGTGACGCTTTCAGTTTCTTATCAGGTAACGCAGCATTTCTGTCCAGAGAAACAACTTCTAAAAGGTGATGCCGAATGAAATCTACGGCCACCTTAAGTTGTTCGCAAAGGGAAAATTTCAGCTGTGCTGATTCCCTTTTACCATCCGCCTGGACCACATAATAATCTCGGTCATCCCTTACTGACTCTGCAAGGGAGCGAACCGACCCAGCTTGCTCAGATAGTTTCTTTACTGAAAAAGTTTCTGATAGCTGCTGGGATGCTGCGATGAATTGAGCTATCTGTAATAGCAAGTCCATCACGGAGGCCTGTGGAGCTGCAGTCTTACGTAATTTAGCCGCTGGAAGCTCCAGGGACGTTAATTCCTGCATACTTCTCATATGCGAACGTCCCAACTGGAAAGGCCTTGTATCCTTGGCTAGCGGATGGCGTGACCTGGTCGATGTGGACTCCCTGGTTGGCGAAGCAGGCTGGATATCTGTGGTCACATAGCCAAGGTGCAGTCGGGTGTGCTGACGTGAGGATGAGGAAGCCAATAGACAAGCCGCGTCGGACTGTCTATGCGACGGAGCGTCCTGAGCAGGAGGAGTGGACGTATGCTCCGACTAACAAACGTTACATACAACAACATCTGGGCCCAGATGTTGTTGTAAGAGAGAGGGGGCCTCTATCCTCGGCCGTACTATCCTCGGATGCGTCGTCGCTGGGTGTGCACATTCAATGTTTATAGTGCTCGCATCACCCGAATTCCTTTCCTGGACCGCAACGGACGAACCCGGCTGCCGAGCCATTCAATGAATGGTCACTTCACCGGGCGAGCTAGCGGACAACAATGCCACCGATCCTACTAGGGACCTCTTAGGCAATTGTTGTATTTCCATGAGCACTTAGCCGCTAGCTCTTCTTAAGACTGCGATGACGGAGGCACACTTCTTGAAGACATCACGGAAACATCACCCTGTTCTTGTTCCTCTGAAAAAGAGACTGAAAAACTAGAGTGACCCTGCGGAGAGAGGACCGGCATGGACCTTTCACCACTAACAATATACCGTGACACACGTCTCCAACGTTTGTCATCCCAATTGACACACACTGAGCAAGAATTAGTGCGAGTACATTGACTACAAGAAACACAATGAACATGAGAATCAGAGGAAGACTTCCTCGCATTACAATTTGAACAATATTCTTTCATCATGAAAAAATATAAACAGTCATAGTACTCGCACTAACCCTTGAAAACAAAGATACATAATATAATATAATCCATTATAACATTTCAAAAAAATAATTCAAAAGAAAAAAAAAATTTCGAAAAAATTTCAGTAGAGCCCAAGTTCCCAATGGGAACAATGAGCCCAAATGGATCCCAAAAAAGCCTAAGTGTGGACAAAAATTTTAAAACATATTTAAAAATGAATGTAACACTTGCAGACAATATTAATGTATCTGGCTATGAGCAGAACTAAACAGAAGACAAGTAATCACTAACAGAAGTAACCGTTGTCAATGTAAACAAAAGTGTACAAAAAACGGAAACATGACTCCAGGCACTGTAAACATGGCCCAAAATCAGTTACCAATTTAAACACTAACCGATGTAAAACAGAGACTTCCAGAGAAGAAACTGCAGTACATCAGATGGTAGATGCAGACCAAAACGCCTAACCACCCTAGGGTGAGGACGTAAGCACGGGGAAAAACAGAATAATTATTCTGTTACCAAGCCAAAACTCCCAAGAAATTTTAGTACAAAAATTATGCCAAAAGTATGAGAGAATAGCAAGGGGGGAATTAAGGAAAGGGAGAGAGGAAACACTGAACAAACTGTGGAAATTTCATAACAAGCATGTAAACATCAGGCCCATGCCCCAAAATTAGGGAACATGAAATAATTTCGTAAAAAAATTATAAGTTACAGCCCTGAACACATCCTGCCACTGTTTCTTCCTCTCATCCTTATATTTCCTCCTTAGATCCACCATTTCTTCCATAACTTGTGTCTGGCATCATTTAAACTGAGATTTACAAGCACAAATATCAGTGAGATGTTCCTGATTTTAGGGCCAAACAAAGAATGACATTTGCGCCAATTTCGAGACCTCCTTGACACTGCGCATGCGCAGTGGATAGAAAGTATGGAGGACCACATAGGACATTGAAATTTCGGATTTTGATGCAAATTTTGGGGATTTGGGGGCCAAATTTGTGTTTGGCCCTAGAATATAAGGAGTTAGCACCAGCTAAGTCTGGGTCATTGGTACAGTATAAAACTAGAAAGTGTTTTAGCACACTAAAACATATGTCTCCCCTTCCTTTTGAGGTCAGAGGTCAAGGTCACATGCAGTTCATCAAGGTAGCGGACATGCGGTTTCATGGTGACACATTCACATGTCAAAAAACAAAAACTCTGGTCTGGACAATTACTCCCTATTTAAAGTACATAAATTTGACCTTGAGGTCAAGGTCACATGAAGGTCATGATGACATGTGGTCTCATTGTGATACATCCACATGTCAATCATCTAAGTCCTAGGTCAAAAAAACAAAAAAGTTCTGATCTGGACAATTATTCCCTATTTGAAGTACATAAATTTGACTTTGAGGTCAGAGGTCAAGGTCACATGCAGTTCATCAAGGTAGCGGACATGCGGTTTCATGGTGACACATCCACATGTCCAAAAAAAAAAAATTTGGTCTGGACAATTACGCCCTATTTAAAGTACATAAATTTGACCTTGGGGTCAAGGTCACATGAAGGTCATGATTACATATGACATGCGGTCTAATTGCGATACATCCACATGTCAAATATCTAAGTCCTAGGTCAAAAAACAAAAAAAGTTCTGGTCTGGATAATTATTCCCTATTTGAAGTACATAAATTTGACCTTAAGGTCAGAGGTCAAGGTCACATGAAGGTCATCGAGGTAGATGACATGCGGTCTCATGGTGACACATCCACATGTCAAATAACCAAGTCCTAGGTCAAAAAACAAAAAAATTCTGGTCTGGACAATTACTCCCTATTTGAAGTACATAAATTTGACCTAGAGGTCAAGGACACATGAGGGCCACGACATGCGGACTCATGGTGACACATCCACATGTCAAATAACCAAGTCCTAGGTCAAAAAACAAAAAAAATTCTGGTCTGGACAATTACTCCCTATTTGAAGTACATAAATTTGACCTTGAGGTCAAGGTCACATGAAGGTCACAGTGGTATGCCACACACCGGCTCATGGTGATACATCCACGTGCCAAATATCTGAGGCCTGGCTCAAAAGACAAACAAGTTTTGGTCCGGACAAAGTTTCCTTGAAAAAAGCACAAATCTGACCTTCAGATCAAAGGTCAAGGTCACATGAAGGTCACAATGGTACGCTACACACCGGCTCATGGTGATACATCCACATGCCAAATATCTAAAGCCGGACTTGAAATACAAAAAAGTTCTGGTCCAGACAGTTTACCTTAAAAAAGCACATAAATCTGACCTTCAGGTCAAGGTCACATGAAGGTCATTATGGTACACTGCACACCGGTTCATGGTGATACATCCACATGCCAAGTATCTAAGGTGTAGGTCAAAAGACAAAAAAGTTATGTCCCGGACAAAGTTTGTGTTACGTTTCCCTTAAAAAAACACATAAATCTGACCTTCAGGTCAAAGGTCAAGGTCACATGAAGGTCACTATGGTACACTGCCCACCGGCTCATGGTGATACATCCACATGCCACGTATCTAAGGTGTAGGTCAAAAGACAAAAAAGTTATGGCCCGGACAATGTTTGTATGAGAAGAAGAAGAAGAAGAAGAAGAAGAAGAGGAAGAAGAATATGCACTAAAACAATATGTCTCCCTTCTGGGAAGGGGAGACATAAATATGACAATTGTAACTATGCTCACATTGAAATATTTGCCTTCCACCCCAAGTCATCTTCCACTCCACACAGGCTTTTTCCATTCAATCCAGGCACACCGCCACCCGTGATACATACATGTAATACAAGAATATCCAAAAGGAACACGTCATCCAAGAAAAATTAAGCATCAATGTGTGTGTATACAACAAATATGCATCACCATCATAGTTGATAAGGCTGATGGCTAATCCAGCATTTGTTTTACCTGCAAATTAACAGATGTGCACACACTCTCACAATGTGTTCCACCCTCTCTGACATTTGTAGCTTAATATATGACTTCTAATTTTTATTCAATCCTTACATGTACCTCGCAACAAATGTATGCCTTCACCCTTCAGATTTCTTCCTAGCTTGACCACTGACCATGTGTAACTTCCAGCCAAATCTGTGCTTGTTTCCTCTTCTTTAATCCTTTACCCAATGCAGACGATATAAAAATTTATTATTTTAAATGTCATTTTTTTAAATTTTTCAAAAACTTTCAACAAAACCATATCATGTGACCCCTTGTTGGAACGAGCTCATTCCAACGAGGGGTCACATGATATGGTTTTGTTAAAATTTTTTGAAAAGTTAAAAAATTTATAGTAATTTATATATTTTTTATACTTACCAATGACCCAGACTTAGCTGGTGCTAACTCTAACAAAACCAGGGCCAAACACAAATTTTGCCCCCCAATCCCCAAAATTTGCATCCAAAACAAAAAGAAATCATGTCCTAAAGGACCTCCATACTACGCCTCTACTGCGCATGCGCAGTGATGCAGACGTCCCGAAATTGGCGCCAATTATCATTCTTACTGGCAGTGCCTGGTCAGCGCTATGTACTCAGCGGGGAGGCAAGAGTTCCCAACTCCAGGGAGGGCCATCCCCGTCTGGGTCATTGGTAAGTATAAAAAATATATAAATTACTATAAATTTTTTAACATTTTTATACTGTACCAATGACCCAGACTTAGCTGAATAGTAAACAGGCTGGAGGGCCTAGGACATAGAGGAAAATCCAATAAGCTCAACTATATAGTAAAGAGGTAACCCCTTAAGGCGAAAAGGAGTATTAGGCTTTACATGTATCTTTCTTATTTAATATTAAATTAGAAAGATACACTACCCTTAATAATTGAGCACAATAACATTCATGTTCTCTATTAACATCCAGTATAACCCTTATACTAATTATTTTTAAAGCAAGCCAATAAATAAAGTAGTCCAGAGAATTGAGACTCTTTATAATCATTTAAAAGTGTCCGAGTATTGTATATTAAAGCCCGTTTGACACTTGACATATACAAATGCTTCACACCGAGCTACACTTTAAAAATAAGACATGAATGAATTTAAACATTAATATTACACTTTAAAACCATCCCGGAAGCGACTCAGAAATACTGACTTGGAGGAGGCATTCCCTTGCTTTTCACTATAAAGCAGGTGACCTAAGAGAACACCCGCCCCCCCCCCCCCCCCCCCCCCCCCCTTCCCCTTGCCCTGGGTCAAATAGCCCAGAGCGAAGAGGGCAGCCGGACGGAGTCACTGCCGGAACAGAAAGCCTGCATAACTATAGTTGCAACTGTTTAGTGGATGACATTCTGAACAACAGATAACGGACCTAAACAATGCAGGTCTCCAGAAATGGACTCAATATTTCTGAGATAAAAATTCGTAAATGTGGATGGCTGAGACCAATAAGCAGCCTTCATTAAATCTGTAATAGCAACACTATTAGCATAAGCCCAGGAAGTAGAAAGAGCTCTTACTTCATGAGCAGAAATCTTAAGCACAGACTGCTGAGAAGAAGATAAATCTTCATAAGCAGTACGGATAGTTAACTGAATCCATCTAGCAATAGAATGGACTGAAATGTCCTTTCTATTAGGCATCAAAGACAGAAAGAAACATTTCCGTCCCTTTCTGATAAACTGAGATCTCTGTTTATAGATACGTAGTGCTCTAACAGGACAGAGTAAAGGCCTACGCCCGTCTGAAGACGGAAGAGCCTTAATAACAATAGGTTCCGGATATTTATTAGGAGCCTGATTCTTAGCTAAAAAACCCACATTAGTAGTGAAGGTGATAGTGTTCCCAACACTACGATAATGAGAATCATCCACCGATAGTGCATGAAGCTCACTGACTCTTCTGGCAGAAGAGAAAGCTAAGAGAAAAGCTGTCTTATAAGATAAGAATTTGAAATCTACTGTCCCAAGAGGTTCAAATGGCTTTTCCTTCAATTTAAGGAGAACCCAAGCTAAATTCCACTTAGGAATTAATCTAAGAGTTCTGGGTCTATTTATCGAAAAGTTTCTAACCAACTTCGATAAAGAGACATTAGATCCAATTTGTAAACTATCATGATGTGCATAGGTATCAGATAACATAGATCTATAACCCTTTATAGTAACAGGCTGCAGTTTGATTTCGTCAAACAAGTATACTAGAAAGTTTGCAATGTCTGGTATAGAGGGATCAAATATATCTACAGAATGATCCCTACACCAACGACGAAAAACCTTCCACTTAGCCGCATAGTTTAGCGAAGAGGAGGTCCTCCTACAGTTAGAAATCGCGTCCACTGCTCGTCCTGTAAAGTGCTTGCCATGCAAAAAGGACCGCACAACAGAAAAACGTGAAGGTTGAGACCTTGCGGGTTGTGATGGAGTTGGCGCGATTTCCCCTGCGAAAGAAGATCCTCTCGTGGAGGAAGCTTCCGCGGTAGGTCCCACAACAGACACCTGAGTAGATTTATCCACGGTCTCTGTGGCGACAGAGATGCTACCAACAGAATCTTGCATTGAGATTGTTTTATCTTTAGCAATACTTGTTGAATTAACGGCGCTGGAGGATACGCATATCCTATCATTCCGTCCCAAGGGATCGACAGAGCGTCTACTGCAAATGCTCTTGGATCCGGACACGGAGACACATACGTCTGCAACTGATTGTTGAGATGTGTCGCAAATAAGTCTATCATTGGCCGTTCCCATTGGTAGCAAATCTGATTGAATACTTGTTTGTTGAGAGTCCACTCCGACGGCAACAAGCGACCCTTTCGTGAAAGGGAGTCTGCTAGCACATTCAGACGACCCGGTATGTGACGGACCGAAAGAAGAACGTGATGTTCTAACGCAAACAGAAGGATTCTTTCCGTTAGATTGAACAACGAAACTGAATGAGTGCCTCCCTGATTCCGTATATACGCCACTACTGTCGTATTGTCGGATAGGATTTGGACATGAGCATCGTGAATAATGTCCATCCAGTGACGTAACGCAAGCCAAATTGACATCATTTCCTTGATGTTTATGTGCTTGCACAGGAATTGCGGATCCCAAAGACCCTGGCATCTCGAATCCGTTGGGATTAATGATGCACCCCAACCTGTTTGACTGGCATCCGTCATAATGGTAAAACTCGGATCCGGCAACTGCAGCGGAACTCCTTGAGTTAACCACTGAATGTTTGCCCAAGTCTGAATCTCTTGTTTCACTTGATCTGACAAGAGAACGTCTACATCGAGCGAATGAATTTTCACACTCCAATTCTGAGTCAGGAAAATTTGAAGAGGACGTGTGCGTAACCGCCCCATCGGAATGAGATCCGCGGCGGCTCCGCACAGACCTATCAGTCTCATAAATTCTCTCGCCGTAACTTTGTCTGCGTGCAGACAATAGTGAGCGTAACAACTGACTAATTTCGCTCTGGTTAACGGCAGACGAACGAGATTGTTGTGCGTCTCGAAGCTCATTCCCAGATGAGTGAATGACTTGGACGGCACCAGATCCGACTTCTCCTCGTTTACTATAAAACCGAGACGTCGGAGCAATAGAAGTAGATTCTGAACATCGTTCTGAAGCGTTAACTCGTTGCCGTACCTCTGAAGAATGTCGTCCAGGTAGGCCGACGTTACCGCAGACGAATGAGCTCGGAAGTAGATCATTACCGAGTTCATTACCCGAGTGAAAGCCCAGGGTGCTAGATTCAATCCGAAGCACATCGCCCGGAATTGATACACCACTCCTAGGACTGCAAAGCGTAGATACTTTCGGAATGTCGGATGTACCATGACGTGAAAGTACGCATCTTTGAGATCTATGCGCGTTGCATAATCGTTCACCCGAATACTCGCTCTGACCGATCGAATCGTCTCCATATAAAACTTCGGAGCGACGATCAGCTTGTTTATCCAGCTCAAATCTATGACTGGACGGAACGAGCCGTCTGGTTTCGGAACCAGAAACAGATGGCTGTAGAATCCCGGAGATTCCTGGTTTTCTACGACCTCTACCGCGTTCTTCATTAAAAGAGACTGCACCTCTGATAACAGAGCGTCTCTTTTCTGCGGATTTGACGGAAGATGAGTCCACTTTGGACTTCGAGTTAATGGAGGCTTTCGTTTGAAGGATATCTTTAGACCTTCCGAAGTCACTCCTCTCACCCAAGGGTCGTCCATAATCGACGCCCATTCTTGTGAAAAGCTCGACAACCTTCCGCCAACCGGAACGCGATAGAGGTTTAAGCCATCACCTCCTGGACCTGCTAGGCCTGCGGTAGGAGAAACCACGTCTTCCACGACCCGCACCTCGCTCTGTCGACCTCGGGGCGTCCGACCGATTGTCCCGGCCTGAAGGACGTCCCGAACGACAGTCGCTATCCTGACGGTCTCTCGAATAAGACCAAGAGGACGCACCGGAACCTCTATAGGAACCTCTCTTGGGCGCATTAGACCCAGAAGTGCCTGTTTTATTCGTGTCTGCTGTATCCGACTTCTCAGGAGCAGATTTGAACAACAGAGAATCCTTAGCTTTCTTTGTAATTTTATCATAAATAGCGGAAAGCTTGCCATCAAAGAGAAGTTCTCCTGAGACCGAAGCAACTCTAAGAGAGTTCTTCACCTTAGAATCCACTAGTGTGGATGTAGCTAGGGCTGCGTCACGTCTAACCAACTCCAGATTTGCCACTGAAAGGGCGGAGTTACACGTGGAATAAGCTACTGCCCTTGAAAGAAGTCTTAAAGAGGATTGTATATCCTGAAACTCTTTCCCCTGAAGGCGCAGTGATAACGCCTTAGTAAGGTGATCTGCGTAAGATAAGGCATCTAAATTGGCTCTGTTAGACGCAATAGCTGTTTCCAACACCGCGGTTGGAATAGAAGCTGACGACGGTAATGATAGCTCTAAGTCTTCCGCCTCGTCGTCCATACGCAGAGGAACTCTCGGTATACCCTGTCCTGCCGTATCGAATTTATTCTTTGCATTAATGAAAGGCAGGTTGAGAGTATTAGCGGACAAGAAACCTGCTTTCCCCGTCCTGGAAGCAAGTTTAAATATAGCGTCGTTCAATAATTCAAATGTTCTTGCAACATTATTGGACTGCGACGGAAACTCGGGAGTGATGTCCCTGAACCGCTCAAAAAATTCAGAGTCCAATGACGCTATAATTCTCTTGTCCGGAAGCGCAGCAGTCTGGCCCGACGGAACAACTTGAGGGAGAAAGTGCCAGATGAAGTCCACGGCAGCTTTATGTTGTTCTGAAAGGGATAGCTCCAAGTCATCCGTATCCCTTTCACCATCCGGTCGGACCTCATGATGTTCCCGGTCGTCCGCCCCCGATGCTTCGGCGGAGCGTACCGACCCAGCGCCGTCGGATAATTCTCGATCCGACACCGTTTCTGTCGGCTGCTGGGATGCTGCGATAAGCTGTGCTATCTGCACAAGAATGTCTGGCGTCGAGACCTGCGGAGGCACAGTCTTTCGCTGCTTCGCTGAGGGCAGCTCCGCATCAGATGGCTCCCGCATACTTTTCCTATGCAAACGTCCGGAGTCCATCGGTCTCGAATCCCTGGCTGCCGGATGGTGTGACCTGGTCGCCGAAGCATCCTTGATCGGCGAAGCTGGTAATATATCGGCGGTCACGCAGCCAAGGTGCGGTCGTGTGCGCTGACGAGAAGAGGAAGCCTTAACAGTCTCTGCGGACTGCTTATACAACGGAGCGTCCCGAGCGACGGACGTATGCTCCGCTAAAGACACATTTTGTACCACAACATCTGGTCCCAGATGTTGTTGTACGAGAGAGGGGCCTCTCTCGCTCGCGGCCCGGCTGGACCTGGACGAGCTAGGAACCGGACTCAAAGGCTTCCTCCGTTCTCGCTTACGATATATCCGCCGTCACTGGGTGTGCATCTATTATGTTTATAGTGCTCGCATCACCCAAAATTTCCTCTTGGACCGCATCGGACGAACCCGGCTGCCGAACCATTCGGTGAATGGACCCTACACCGGGCGAGCTAGCGGACGACATTTGTCTAATCTCCATGAGCACTTTTGCCGCTAGCTCTGAATTCATTTGTGACGACGGACGCACACTTGAAGAAGATAACATGGAAACATCACCCTGTTCTGGTTCCTCTGAAATAGAAACTGAGAGAGTAGAGTGACCTTGCGGAGAAAGAGCCGGCATCGCTCTTTCTCCAGAAACAACATATCTTGACACACGTTTCCAATGTTTCTCATCCCAATGTTCACATATAGGACAGGGATTAATGCGAGAACACTGACTACAATTAATACAATGATCATGAAAGTCAGAGGAAGATTTCTTCCTATTACAATTTGAACAAACGTCCCTTCATTGTGAAAGAACAACAATAAGTCCTAGTTACTCGCAAAAACCCCTGACACAAAGATACATAATAACATGATCCATTAATAAATGAAAAAACAATTGCAAAACAAAATAATTTTGAAAAAATATTTTTTCAGCGAAGCCCAAGTTGCTGAAAAGTAACGTTGAGCCCCGATGGATCCGATGGCAAAGTGTGGTCAAAAATTTTAAATTTATATTAAATAATTAATGAGACACTTTCGGATAATATAAATGTATCTTATAGTGAGATAAACTACAGCAAAGGCAAACAGGCCCCCTCAAAAAAGGCTGTTGCCAATGAAAACAAAGTGTAAAAACACCAGAAAACATGACTCCAGGCACTGAAAAAAATGGCCCGGAATCAGTCATCAATTACACTCTATCTGATGCAAAACAGAGACTCCCAGGGGAGAATCTGTAGAACATCAGATGGAAGATGCTGAACACAAACGTTATACACCCATGGGTGAAAACGTAACTATGGGGAAAATAACAGAAAACATTCTGTAACCAAGCAACTCTCCCAGGAAATTTTAGAAATGAAATTTCTCAAAAATATGCCAAAAGCATGGGAGAATTGCAAGGGGGGACTTTAGAAGGCTAGGGGAGAGGAAACACTGAATAAGCAGTGCAACAATTAGCAAGAATGACAACAAGAGGCCCATGCCTCGAAAATAGGCAACTTAACATAATTTCATCAAAAAATTTTAAGTACAGCCCTGATTATTTTATGTCACTTCTTTTTCCTCTCCTCCTTCTATCCTCCTTAGAATCACATTTTCTCCAAAAATTACGTGTCTGGCATCCTTTAAACTGAGATTTACAAGCACAAAGATCAGTGAGATGTTGACTGATGAAGGGCCAAACAGAGAATGATAATTGGCGCCAATTTCGGGACGTCTGCGTCACTGCGCATGCGCAGTAGAGGCGTAGTATGGAGGTCCTTTAGGACATGATTTCTTTTTGTTTTGGATGCAAATTTTGGGGATTGGGGGGCAAAATTTGTGTTTGGCCCTGGTTTTGTTAGAGTTAGCACCAGCTAAGTCTGGGTCATTGGTAGAGTATAAAAATATAATATTTTTTCAACTGCTGAATTTGCATATTACGCAGGCGGGTGCGGCTGACTGGTTGGGTAAAGGGTTAAGGAGCTACAGATTTTTACATATTTTTGCTACACTTTGACAGTCTACATCCTGTGCATTTACTGCTGTTTTTTGGCAAGTCTTGGCTGCCTATATCAAGACTTGCCTAAAAACAACAATCAAGGAGCTTAGCATTTAACTTGTGAGTTAACCCAAAGACTGTGTGTAGGGTTAACCCTTAAAGGCTCAAATTAATTTTACGATAATAATTATCTGTATACAAGTGCACATTTGACTTAAGAGTATTTCTACTACATCATTGTTTGCTACCCATATAAGCAGCCAACAATGATGTAAAAACAATGCAAAGATAAATGCAGCCTACCAGCTGTGTTCTCAAAGAAGGTCTTAGGAAGTACTTTTTCAAAGACTGTTTGGGCCTGTATATTGACTTGAGGGTTAATACTTTTCATATAAACCTAATCCGATGTCAATGTACCCTATACAACAACTGATCAGCCCTACCCCACTCCCACCCTCGCACCCTATCCCTCAGTTGAAGAAATATGTACATGTACCTGCAAATTACATTACTGTTTTTTTTCCTCCTATACATACATGTATATACTAACTCCTGTGATAAAGCACATAAATTCTTATTAATCCTACCCTACAATAGCTACACTTATTCCCACAATGAGATCCCATACCCCAGACCCCGGATAGTTTAATATAGGCTCCTGTGAAAATTAAAAATTTGATTCGAAAGTCAATATTTGATTTGATTCGAAATCGGAAATTTGAATATTTTTTAATATACTTTTGCCATAAGTTTTTGACAATTCCGAGTAGAAACGTAACTGACTTGTAGCGGTAAAAGTGTTTGCAACGATGTAGCTACAGCTGTACAACAGTTGTAGCTACATCACTACAAACAATGTTACCGCCACAACTGTCCATTTCAACTTATTGTGCATTATGACCAGTGATGATTTATGAAAATTTTAAGTTTTGAACTGTGAAAAGTTATTCAGCTGTTCAACTTCAATAAATCATAATTATCACATTATTTTATATTGAGTATTGTTCTGTTCGATCACAGTTACTGGATACATTGCCTAAAGCAACACTTTTCTAAAAGAATACCTCTGATTATTATATAAATAAACAGAAGTAGAGCAGGCTTTAATTTACAAGTGGATCGACTCCATTACCATTTTGTTTCAGAAATTCTGCATTTTTATTTAAAACAATTGGCTTCACCACCGGAATGGAGTCAATTCGATTTTTAAACGAGTTTTTTTCCGCGAAAATATGTGATAAAAGTGAGGTATCTGCCCTATCAGCCAGGTTCGTTTAAAAATGTTTATTGCTGCAGTTTTGAAGCTACAAAGTCAACAATTTGAATAGTTTCAATCAATAGCTAGTATTTCGATTTATATCACAGTCTGTAGTGTGGGAAGTGGTGAAGTGAAAAATGCACTCTACAAAACAGTGTGTCATTTAATAATCAGGGGTATTATTTTAGAAAAAAAACTTTTCTTTTGACGACGTATCCATTAACTGGGACTTGATTCAATGTTCGATTTGAAAATCGATTTGAACTTTGATTTGTTTTCACCAATTCAATTTGATCAAAATTGGCAATTTGCTGGTCCCTACCATAATATACCACCCTACGTACCAAGATATGCCTGTACCCTTGAGATTTTTTCCTAACTTGGGGTCAGTCATTACACCCCCAAATAATCAAATAATTTTCTAAACGCATAAACCAAGGCTATTTACAAGACCATTTACCTTTTGAAAGAAATGAGTTAATTTTATTCAAGACACATTTTATAAATTTGTTTGGTGTTTCTTTAGCAGAAAGATAATATCTATAATAGAAACAGCTACAACAGTAGTTACACAATTAATTACAAAACATTAATTGATTTTTTATGATCATCATTAATTACAGTTGTATGCAAACTCCACCGCATATTTTTCTCTGCTTTTATATATGTTTAAATATATTAACATTTTAAAATGGAGCCATGCAAAATTCATTTTTTGAAATGGGAAATGTCTCTACACTAAAAAAGTAATATATTATAAACATACAACTTGTGCTTTGAAAACAATTTCAATAATAATTTAATAAAAAACTTTATTCAGATTATTTTGTCTCTGACTGTACAAGACCATAGGCATTTTATTTTAAGTATATATCATTTGAATGTCATCTATTTATAAATGAGGATTCAGTACTCTATAGATCAGTTTAGGCTGAGATCACAGAAAAGAAGGTAGGGTTTTTTTCTTGAATGTTTTCAATAGAAAAGAAAAGAGTAAGCATTTGAGATACTCAACAGAGTGCCTTGTAATCATACATGCATGATTATTTTTTTCCAAACCAAATTCCCACCTGTATTATACTTACTTGGTCCTGTATGATCATTTGTTAAAAGTCTGGAGATTTTTGTAATTTTTGCTACATAGTGACAGTGTCCATCTGGTAGCTTTGGTGTTGCTGCTAGGTAAGTCTTGGCTTTCTATATAGTGGACCAAGACTTGCCTAAAAACAGCTGCCAAGGTAGTTACATGTATAATGTAGTTTCAAGTTCAACCAGAAACTGCAGACTGAGGCACCTGTTCTATTACATTGAAAAGTGATCAAGAAACCGAAGTGTCCCAAAAGTTCTGCCTGGAATTTTTTCTTACCTGTTTCCTCCAAATTTTCACCTAAACACTTGAAGATCATGTGAATAACGTGACAAATTTCGGAATATAGTCTTTAAAATCTATGCTATGTTGAGCTGTACCATTAATGAATGAATAATACTGTTGGACCATATTACAAATCATTTTTGGAAACCCAGTTCAAGTGCATACTATTATTTTCATTACCAAAAATGTTTCCTTGAAGTGTGTGGCAGAACTTCAAATCGACAGAAATTTCATGAAATAAAGTTAAAAACATTTCCACAATCTCGATGCTTTGCTTTCAGAATCAAATGATTCACTAATTATTACTTGTAAATGACCTGTTGCATGTGGCAGGCATGTTTTATTTTCACTTGTTGCCACCAAATTTCTGATTGTCAACAACACGTGGACAGGCCTACCAGTTGGAAATTCAAGGCCCTAAATTGGAAAACGTTGGAAATTTCAGATAGTGTGCCTTTGGATTTTTTCTAAACATGTCGATAATTTTCCAAGCATATGGAGTTTTTAAACTGAAAAGAAGTGAAAGTCCTCCAATTACTGATTGAAAAGTACTAAAAATCTCTCAAAATATTGATTTATAAATGGAATTTCTGACTACTGAGACTGAGAGTTTCAGTTGGAAAATTTACTGTCAAGTAAGGTGTACAAATGGAAGTCTGCAACTTAAAAATAAAATCAGTAGCTGGAATATTTTGACTCAAGGTGGAGGGGTAGCCTGGGAGGGAGAGGGGTGCTAATGGAAATCTAGAGGTAGTCACCCTCGTCAGAAACTCCTCAGCAACATCTCTGCTACTGACAAACTCTGTGGTCTCACAAAAGTTGTTTCAACAAAGTCTTGCATAGATTAGTCAAATTACTAGTAGTTTCAAGCCAAGTCTTGAATGACTGCCTCTACAACTTACAATGTAGTCTACTGTCTAGAAGGGGCGTGGTGGCTCAGTTGGTAGAGGTGCAGGCTGCAAGCAGAGAGGTCCTTGGTTCGAATCCCACCTGTGGCAATCGCGTTGTGTCCTTGGGCAAGACACTTCACCCCCATTGTCCATGTGGGGGCACAGTGACACTGTGTAGTAAGGCGTACTGCACGTCGATGGTGCACCTGTCTTCAACCAATGCTAACCCTGCTTGTGTAGAGTTCGTATGTTGGGGAGCTGACAGTTGCCCGCCGTTGCTCGGTGGTTCTCTCCGGGTACCCTGGCTTCCTCCACCTGTAAAACTGTCGTTGTCATGATTAGCCATTGTGCAGAAATATGTGACCTTAAAACACCAATAAATAAATAAATACTGTCTAGAAATCAGAGCTGAACTGTCCTGTGACAGAAAGTCTGAATTATTACCCATTCCAGGGGGTCAAAAAAGTGAGTATGGGGTACCGGTCATGTTCTGTGGGGAATCTATGGGATATCCATAGGGTTCTATATGGTATTTATGCCAATAAAATATGGGGTAAATCGTCGCATCTGGCCTCACTGAGATTATCAAACCATTTCTCACAGTCACTCACAGTGCCACTGACACACAGTATTTTTTTAACATACTTTCTGTAAAGAAAACCCAATAGAACATCCAAGAAACTCGAAATCTGGCCCTCATTTTGTAAAATTCCCAGCAAAACAGCGTCATATTTATCATCCATTCCTGAACTCATTTTTAATAATACCCCAAATTGTTCATAAAAATTCAAGACCGCAAAATTCGTCTGTTCTTCTTCTAGCATGGGAATCAAATAGTTGCCCCCCTTTATAGGATTAAGTAAATTAAAAATTGGAATCCTGATTGCTCAAACGGGATGATTTTTGTTTTGATAATAAATGAACGCATGTTTAATGGATTATCCTTTCATATTTTCAACATAAATATACTTAGATATTGTACGTTGAAACTGCAAGTATAAATGAAAAAGTCCCCAGTTATCTTCTTATAACATTTCTTGCAGTTTACAATCTTGTTCTATTTCAGAAATTGAATTTTCAATATGTCAGCCCCCGTGAAAATGAGGTGGATCATCAAATATGTGGTCGCTGGCTTGGTTATGTTGGCCTCATACATTGGCATCCGTGATGTTTTGCAAAATTTTGAAGAGAATGGATGTATGATGACATATATGTTTCAACTGCCACAGTATATTGTAAGTTTGCTACTATCAAATTGTGCCGAATAGTATTTTTGTCACCCAACTTCGAGTTAAATTTATGATTTCCATTAGTACCGAATACCAGTAACTTCGAACCACTGTAATTTCGACCGAGATCGGTGATTTCGACCCAAAAAAGTAATTTTGACCCAAAGTAACTTCGACCCACTATTTTCCCTGACTCAAGAGCCCCCCCCCCCCCCCCACCACGCCCCCCCCCCGCCCCCCGCTGACCGCAATGGCAGTAAGCCTTTAATGAGACAATCGCCTCAATGGGATTAGCCTCCAGGAACAGAATCAGACAACTACCGAAAATTATATAAGCCTTCTGATGTTCCCAATAGCACATCATTTTTTTTTCCCATCGCCCGCCATCATTGACTTCAGAGTAATGAGACCTTAATTAGCTGCGTGATGGATTTCCTCACACTTCAAATGAAGGACACCTTGACACCTTCGCAGGGCCTCCTACACTAGTCCACACCAGAGGACGGGTAAGAAATGATGGGGAGGGGGGGGGGGGGGTAAAAGTCAAATGTTTGTAGGGAGCAGGACGATAAAATATCAGTGACTTGAGTTTTTGTGGTACTTGAAATTGAATCTTTTTAAATTCAGTTCGATCTGGATGGGTAAAATTTTTATACTGTACCAATGACCCAGACTTAGCTGGTGCTAACTCTAAAATATCTAGGGTCAAACGCAAATTTTACCCCCCCAATCCCCAAAATTTGCATCTAAAATCGAAAATTACATGTGCTATATGGTCCTCCATACTTTTACTCCACTGCGCATGCGCCGTGTAAAGGAGGTCTTGAAATTGGCCCAATTATCATTCTTTGTTTGGCCCTCAATACAGTTCACTATTATTTGCACAGGTGTTCGACATGAGCCAAAGATCATGAAAAATTGTGTATTTGAGTGGTTTTTGACGAATTATGTAATTTCCCATGATCTAGTATAACAGAGAGTAAAGGTACTGAACTTCCTGGCCGGCAAGATATCCACCTGCCTCATTTAAACTCACAGAAAACCCAAACACGTGAATTTGTGGCAGAGATATTGAGGTCATCCGACAGTTAAGGCACTAAGCTTTACGTTGGTGTACCACTTGACCAACTAAAGGCTTTTCAACGCTAAATCTAGCCGAAAAAATCTCGGGGAAGAGTCACTTTTTCTGAGGTCGGACAACGCTGAAGCCAGTCTTGTATTGTTTTGCCCTATATTTAGAACAAACGCACGTGTAAATATTGTCATTTATTTTATTTTTGATTTAGCAACCAATGGGATAGCGAGGTCAAATTCGATGCTGTGTCGAAGAAGCATGGCGACTGAAGGAAAGTCATTTTGCATTGAAGTAAACTGTGAATACAAATTTTACATTTTATAACGTTCAAGAGGGCACAAGGCCCCAATACCGCCCTGTATGATTAGTGTGGTGAATTTTAGATAGAGCGGAAGTCGTCGTAAGAAAATGGGTTGTTTCGTAGGATAGATTTGATCAATTGTTTTGATCGTCCCAGTCAATTCTCCGGCTTTAGCGTTGTCCGACCTGAGAAAAGTCACTATTCCCCGAGATTTTTTCGGATGGATTTAGCGTTGAAGAACCTTTAGTTGGTCAAGTGGTACACCAACGTAAAGCTTAGTGCCTTAACTGTCGGATGACCTCAATATCTCTGCCACAAATTCACGTGTTTGGGTTTTCTGTGAGTTTGAATGAGGCAGGTGGATATCTTCCCGGCCAGGAAGTTCAGTACCTTTACTCTCTGTTATACCATGTCATGGGAAATTACATAATTCATCAAAAAACCCTCAAATACACAATTTTCCATGATCTTTGGCTCATGTCGAACACCTGTGATTATTTGTGCTTGTAAATCTCAGATTAGCAATCAGCCACCTCAGTACAGTTATGGCCAGTCAAGTTCTGACTGCATTATTCAAATACTCTCACCAAGTATCTTTTCTCGTTCACTTTTCAGTCTGTTTGGAACAAAAAATACAAAAACTGATCACTTATGATTAAGATCTCGGACCTGCTACATGTATGTTTTAAAGCCAATTTTTTACAGTAACATTTTATTTTTTAACGTCATACTGTGTTATTCCAGTGTTTAGGAGGAGTGAGTTAAGGCGCACTGTAGGTAAGGGAAATTTGTTTACTTTGGAATTTCCACCTCTGATATTCCATAAATTCAAATTAAATATACACAAATTATCCATGAAAATGAAAAATATATCCTATCAACTCCTAGTGGTAACAGCAGACACCAGATGGTTTGTAGAAATCTGCTATTGTATTCATACCAGAACTGATAATAAAATAATATTTCTGGAGAACAACTCATTGCCAAATGTGCTTCAGATATCCAAGAACAAAGTTAGGAATTCAACACACTTTATGATGCAGCGACAAGTCTGCATTTGCGGAAAGGACAACACTGTCTACATTTTTTATTGAAGATGATTTCCATGTGTGACAGACATGAGCATATCACACAATACCACAAATTTTCATCGAAAAACAATCATGTAATTCTAAGAAAATGAAACAGGTATAATGATACCTTGCAAGAAATATGGTAACTGTGCAGTCTCCATATAATAATAGTGTTTTGTGTTAATGCAATCTTTCTCATTATTTGATTTCAGACGGCATTATAGTTATATATTGTTTTGGTTTTTTTTTTGGGGGGGGGGGGGGGTTGACCCAATGACCTTGACCAAAAATATTAACAAACTGATAATGAAAACAAAGCCAAAGATTTGGGGAATTTACCCCAAGTAGCTCTGTCGCTGCGTTTTGATGAATTTTGATGTCCTAGCTTTGTTCTTGGATATCTGAAGCACATTTGACCATGAGTTGTTCACCTGAAATATTATTTTATTATCAGTTCTGATATGAATACGGTAGCAGACTTCCAGGAACCATTGGTGCCTGCTGTCAACTCTGTGAGTTGATTACAAATATTTGTTGTGTTCTATAATATAGACTATACATCACCATCTTCATTTTGATGTAGAATTTATGGAATATCAAAGGTGGGAATTTCAAAGTAAACACATTTCACTTACTTATGTAGCAACTTAATCTAACACCATTTTGTCCCATTAAGTTTCCTCCGAGTCGACATTCGTGCAGACAGTATTTGTCGTGGTTGTTTTTAGGGCTGTCGCGACTATCATTTTTTGTAATCGACTAATCGTGACCAGTAATCGACGGTTAGTCGATTAATAGTCGCTTCCCATGATTTTTTAGCAAATCATTCTTCTGTTCGTAAAACTCTGAAAATGACAATGGCACCAGTGTATTCAGACGAAGTGGGGTTGTGGGAACAACAAATCGGTCCCGACTGAAGCTACATGTAGTCCAATCTTGGACCCACAGTCCGTAATATAATTTTTGGGGTTGGTACGTCCTGTAGGACGTACCAACCCCAAAAATAATATTACTGACTGCGGGTCCAAGTTTGAACTAGATTGAAGCCGATGAATTAAAATGAATTTACCAAAGAACATTCCTGCATATGTTTCCTTTCTGCAATAAGTTTCTCGAAATGTTGAACATTGAGATCTATGCATTTCCTCGTCAGTTGTTAAAATTGGATCTTAGTCTGAAGTTCCGAACTTTGAGAAGTGATCTGACGTTCTGACTTTCGTCATAATTTTGTCACTTCCGCGCTTTGGGTTTTCCAATGGGTGCATTCGTGTGTACAAGACTGGAGAAATTCAGAAGAATCTATTCTTCTCGAGTAACTGTGAGTGTTCTTTCTTACACAGTCAGTGACAGTCGTACAGTCTTCCGGATATGAATGTTAACTATGGTTAGATATTTAAAGTTATTCACCTTCATTGATCATTCACCTCACAAAACAATGCAATTTAGCCCCGACGTGTAGTAGACGTGTACCACCTTGAAAATGAACGACGATCGACTAAAAATAAAAAACGTCAACTACTTCAATAGTCGACGGTTAGTCGACTAATCGCGACAGCTCTAGTTGTTTTAGCACAAATAACACATAAATTCTGTGATCTGAACATAGCACCTACCCCACTGCAATCAGATTCCGTCCATTCAAATTATCAGCAGTCATCCCATCCAAAATTGATGGGAACTTTTGGCCTTCACATTACGACAGTGTTTTTCAGACTGAATCAGATTTTGTTTATTGTGTATCGTTAGATGAATAGTGTGACTGTTGTCTTTTGTGTTAAAAATCGCCATTACTGTTTAGATTGAACTCATGTGATGATAAAATGCACTGGAATGTGCATAGACAAGTGCTGATGCCATTTGTCTCTTCACAAGAGTGTAACCAAAAATCATACAGTTGAAACTAGAAGTCCTGTCATGAAATGTGCACAAATAGCACGTCAATCTGCGTGTTAATCTACACATTATGACCATAGAAAGGCTATGAAATTATGTACATATGGCCTGTGCACAAGCAATGTAACCCAGATGTCCATTGGCATAAACATTGCCTGTGTTTGCTAGGAGTAACCAGGAGAACCTGCCGTGCTTTGGGTGCCATTCGATATGGCAATTGCACGCAATTCCTATGTGTAATTAAGCTTAGATAAGTGCACAGTTTGTGACAGGACTTCTAACTGTATGTGAAATTGATATGCATGGTCAGGGGCCTCATAAAAACTTGTTTAAATTCATAAACAAATACTCCATTGACGAAGTTCAGTGCAGTTAATCTATGTTAAACTCACAATATGCCATAAATTGATCCCAATTCAGGCTAGTCTAAGCTGTACCCATGTAAATAAATATATCTATTTTAGATGGTAGTTGGTAATAGTGGCATATAATTGATATATAGTTCTAATTATCACTGCAATGTTTCCGTCGATTCTGAATAGGGAAATTGCTGATAATTTGAATGGATGGAATCTCAACGTAGTGGGGTAGCCGCTACGTTCAGATCGCTGAACTAATGTCAGGTTTATTTACAAATTTTGAATAAGCAATGAAACAATAGGTTTTATTTGGATTTTTATTAATTCAAGAAGACAGGTTACAAGAGTTCAGCCAATTAGCTGATTTGATGACCAGTCTTTTCAACCACTGCACATTTGTTCCAGAACCTCTTGATCCACAACAGAGGTGGAAATATCCCAAACAGAAGTCGACTATAGACATCACAACATTGCTCTGGCCCTGGTCAAATCATCCTCTGTCGTTCCACCCCTCCCCAGATATAAGTGAAATTTGATATGTAACCCAAAGATCCTCTTGTCATTTTTGCACTATTCCAAACTTGCAACAAAAGGCCATAATGGGTGTGGTATGGCTTGTATGTCCAATGTACTCTATACCAGGGCTCTGTGGGGTATCTGATATAAAATTTCAGACTTAACCTTACATTTGCCTTATCAGCACAATACATGTATATGTACAGTATATCCTGGTGCTATGTGATCGAAAAGGGTTTACTTCGAGTCATCAGTTTTCAAAAACTATTGGTATTGATTTCCAGATTATTTCTTAAATGACAAATAAGTTTTTAACTCTCGAACCGATTGTCGCAGGACTCCATTTAACTGGATTAGCATAGCAGTTTTCGAATCAATTTTCAGCTATAGCTAATCAATTTCAAATGAAAAATCATGTAAATAATTGGAAATGCTAATCCAAATTTATCCAAGTTAGAAAACTGCTATTCAATTTTTAAAAATTAAATTGATCCCTGGATCGTCGAATACAAAATCCACAATGTCTGTTAAACTGTTTCTATAGGAAGCATTAACCAACAGTTTAATGTGTATTCAGTTATGAAGATAAATATTCTTATACATTGTATTTTATATGCATACACACACCCTCACCCCCACCCCACCCCCCTTCATCAGCAAAAATAATGTACAGGAATATTTTCTCATGAATTGCTTCAATATCTTCATGCTTCAAAGCCTGTCACAGCACTCCTTCACTAGTACTTCTTGTTTCTTAATATTGCCATAATGTGGCATCGATTTGGTAAAAATATGGTGCTCTTGAGACATTAGTCACTCCACCAGCTTTTTATTTTAACCCTTTACCCAACGAATCGCCCGCATCCGCCCGCGTAATATGCAAATTCAGTAGCTGAAAAAATATTATTTTTCGAAAAATGTCAACAAAACCATATCATGTGACCCCTCTTTGGAACGAGCTCGTTGAGCTCGTTCCAAAGAGGGGTCACATGATATGGTTTTGTTGAAATTTTTTGAAAATATTTAAAAAATGATATTTAAAATAATAAATGTTGATATCGTCTTCGTTGGGTAAAGGGTTAAGCTGTGGTGTAAGTGGGTCGATTCTGCACTTTAAGGGCCAAAACACCCCAGACCAAATAGTCTCAATTCCAAAATGAATGCCTATCAATTATTGCATGTCATGTTTTGAACCGAAAACAGAAGAAACGATCCAGTCAAAATTATCTTTCTGCTTTTATCCTCACAACACTATAGAATCACGCCTACTGGAAAAGGTGTGAGAATCTTGAACCCAACATGCTCTTCTCGTTTTCAGATTTGTAATTCGGTATTGATTTCAGAATATCTTCTTTATGAAATTTATCGCGACCCACAGTGTTTCAGTGAGTTGCGACCTTATCGAGATCTGATCAAGAAAAATACCACTTTTGACTTTTGTGGTCACAGTTCTGTAAATTCTTAGGATAATGGGTGTGACACCACAGGCCTGTCGATTTGAGGTGAACTGCCGTTTGGGTCACGTGGAGGTTACCGAAAATGAAAAACATGCGAATGAAAAACAGGTTGCACCAAACTGTCGCCGGATCACGCAAAATGTTCGTCAAGTTGAATGATCTTGTATGAATGAATGTTGGAATGATGATGAGCATCAACAAATCATCAGCTGCACAGGTGTTTACATCTACCTGATGTATAGCTGCTCTGTTGGCCAATTATTGGCCAACAGAGCAGCTATACTTCAGGTGAATGCAACGATGTTGATGGTTAGTTGTTGCTCAACATCATTTTAAACTGTTGATCATCTTAAGATGTAACATAGGTATAAAATCAGGAAATGGAAATAACTCATGTCTCTGCCACAAATACTTATTACGGATGCCATAATCTTCTGTAGCATGCTTTCCCATGCCAAGATTAGGCTATAATTGCAACTGATTTGTATCTGGATTGCTGCTACATAGTCTCATTATTGTTCCTAAGGATTCATCTCTGTTGATCAGAATATTGCTCTTAGGAGCAAGAACTTAGCTATGTTACAACAGTTCATATATCAGCATAATTGTAATACATATATATTTAGGTTACCTAATGGGTTACCTGAATCAAGTACAGGGGAACAAATGATAGGTTACGAAAGCTCAGACCAGGTGAACGATAAATGGATTATGCAAAATTCTGAAAACAACAGGCCTGTGTCAGCCCATCCACATAAACTCCTGCTATAATTATTTTATTGGGGGCTGAGTGGACTGATGACATCAGAAGCCAGAACTGTCAAGCAGGGTCAAGTAGGATTTATTTGGGATGCATTGACTTCTATTTGGAAGAGATGGATTTGGGAGAAATAGACCAAGTTACATGAAAATGTTTTACACACCATTTTCATATAAATTTATTGAAATAAGATTTCTACCATTTAATATTTTAACTATACAGATTTGTCCTTTTATTTTTGGAAAGAAACATCATTGTCAAAATTTACCCATAAAAAAATATATTTTAACCCTTTACCCAATGAATCGGCCACATCTGCCCATGTGATACATGTATGTAAATTCAGGAGGTGAAAAAATATTATTTTTAAAAAAATGTCAACAAAACTATATCATGTGACCCCTCTTTGGAACGAGCTCATCAAGCTCATTCCAGTGAGGGGTCACATGATATGGTTTTGTTGACATTTTTTGAAAAATAAAAAAAATGGTATTTAAAATAATAAATTTTGATATTGTCTGCGTTAGGTAAAGGGTTAAGCCAATTGCATGCCACCCTCACCTCTGAGAAGGCTATAGAAGGTTAAATTTGTGAATGTTGAGTTTCGTTAGTGACATCACGTTCTGTTGACCCAAATATATCATTCACACTCAGCATCTTTTCTTCTCGACCTACATGTAATTGTTTATATCTTCCTCTTTGTTAAACATGTAAATATGCAGTCATGTGAAAGAAAATAAATATTTCTGTACCAGGCATTATTATTTTGAGTGTTCAACAAAACTTTGGAGACAGTCTTGTATAAGCTATTTGCTTGCTGCTGAATCCATTTCAAATGGTGAACTACAGCTGGCTACATGAGCAGATGGAGATCATCACTATATCCCCGCATTTTTGAAAATGCTGGGATAATAAAAATTCCGAAACCTTTATGCACATGTACAGATGCTACCTGAACACCTCATCATAATTTAAATGTTTCGATTACATACTTTTGGTGATATGAAGTTTGGACGTACGGACAGCATGGACAGAGATCACCACAATATCCCCACTTTTTAAAAAAATGCGGGGATAACAATAGACATGATTCTATTTGAGAATCAATTTGAATTGAAAATGTGTGATTCGCAGGTCCCTAGTGTACATGTATGTTATTGACACCAAATACTGTACCGCCACTGAGGAACTATTAGTTACACTGTGTCTGATCTCGTGGTACAGGTTTTTACCTACCCAAAGCCAGCCGTATCCCATGAGGCCTTCGGAACGAAGCTTCCACTGGGTATGGGAAATTTGTCAGTGGCTGGGCGGACTTATCGTGGGTTTCTATGAATATGGTCTCATACCACGTATCTATCAACCAATCAAATCAAAAAACTCACTTTAGTCAATAGATAAATGTAAATAATTGTAAAAGTACTGATTCTGAAATGGAACTTGAAATTTCAGCACCACCAGAATGTCACATATATGTTCTGTTTTCACTATTTAAACTGCTCATTTAACAAAAAATTATTTCAAAGTCTAAACTAGATGAACCCGTTTGTAAATCTTCTAACTGTTAGAGTAACAATCTTCATTTATTGGATCAGAAGCATCTACAGAAAATGCAGAAAAACTATACGAAATACAACCAAATTGAGTCCATGCTGTTGATTTGGTCTCGCAGTGGACAGTCGACCCCTGTATGAAAATCTGTCATCACTGTTGCAATTGCTTGTCCATTTCAAATTGTAAAAAGAAAGTCTTTTATGTGATTTGTTTTGTGTTTTGTTTTCCAGAAAGTAAAACTACCTGATAGTGTAAATGAGAAATTTCCTAATTACCGCCTCTATGTTTATGGTGAAGGGTGAGTATTTTGGTTTTGAATTGACAAACAAGAGTGTCAATTTGCCATCAACATTTGTATGTGAATCAACTACATATACTGAACTACACAAACTTTTGAGGAGTAGATGTTTCATCTGACATATGACTTGATATTATATTTACATGTATCTCTTTAAGTACTTGACATGCCTCATATAAAACTACTAGCGGGTGATACCCGGCGTTGCACAGGAGAAGATGGTTATATCAGCTGTTTTTGAAATAAAATGTCATGGTCACCAATTTCAAGGTCAAGGTCATCCCACGCAGGCACCCCGATGAAGTCAAAATGATTGATGGGTCAATATACCCGCACATATGAAATTTTAGACCGATCGGCCCAGTCATTTTCAAAATAAAAGGTCATTGTCACCAATTTCAAGGTCAATGTCACCCCGTATCTCTTTAAGTACTTGACATGCCTCATATAAAACTACTAGTGGGTGATACCCGGCGTTGCACGGGAGAAGATGGTTATATCAGCCGTTTTCGAAATAAAATGTCATTGTCACCAATTTCAAGGTCAAGGTCATCCCACACGGGTAACCCGATAAAGTCAAAATGATCAGTGGGTCAGTATACCCGCACATATGAAATTTTAGCCCAGTTGGCCCAGCTGTTTTCGAAATAAAAGATCAAAGTCACCCCACACGGGCACGGCACCCATCCCATGTTACTCGCAGGGATGAATTACCCCCATGTAGAAAATTTGAGATTGATCAGTCGAGAAACGGAGGAGTTCACCCGGAACAAAGAGAGAGAGAGAGAGATAGAGATATAGATACAGACATTCACATTTATATATTAGATATTTTTGTGGAAATCATATCTGGACTTTATTCTGAAGTGCCGGTACAGTGGAGCCCACTTAATTGGAGATCTCTTAACTGAATAATCATGTTAATTGAATATAATTTCCCAACACAAAACTATTTACCATACCTCCAGTACAAAGTTGACCTGTTAATTGAATATAGGTTAGAGAGTAAACTCCTGTTAATTGAATAAAAATTCTTGCAACCTGTCGAGAAATTACCCTGACTCTCTGCAGTTTTCCCATGTTTATAGACCTATTTGGCCTCAGTACATCCAATACAGGCATTTAATCTATTGTATCTTGTTTGACAGAGCTCATGGAGCTCTGTCAAACAGGATATAATAGAATAAATGCTAAGTTTATCTCTAGAATACAGGAAAGTGACACAATCCCTGTTCATTGAATACTCCTGTTAATTGAATAATTTTCATTGGAAAAGTGGCTATTCAATTAACAGGGTTCCACTGTACCACACTTTAAAGGCTTCATATTCTGTGGATGTGCTTCATATTATCTTTGAAGTGATATAATTTTATCTGTTAGGATTTGTCTTGTTAAACTTTATGGGAGAGTGCCTACTGGCACTGTCCCATAAAGTGTAACACAGCAAAGATGTACAAAGTAATTTAGCACTCTACCAGTTAAAGGGTTACAGGCCTTTATATTACCCCAAATTTAAGCTAGTAAAGGGTGTGCCCAAATTAGGATATGGCTATCAACAGCTTGTTGTAACATTCTAAAATGAAGATATTTGTCGAGAAATACTTATCCACTGTGCGAGGCATGGTCTTTTGAGGAGAGCTATTGCTCTAGCCCTCCTTGGCTTCTGCAAAATCAATTTAAGGAGGGCCATGATTGCTCTCCTTATGAGCTGTAATAGCTCTCCTTAAACATTTAATTCCCTTATTAATAACAGACTAAAGTATAGAATAGCTCTCCTGGCACAGGTTTAGTGGAGCCGTAGTAGCTCCCCTAGATTTTTCAAAAGGCAAGGCTGCTATGCAAAATAGGTCTTAGAAAGACCTGTATTATATTCTATTTGTATGTAAATTGACTAATCATGTAGTTTCTCATATTTTGAGGACATTTTTGATTTGAATCCGGTGTCCCGAAATTGGACCAATTTAATGAGCTATTTTTAGAGCTGAAACGGTTAACCGATTAATCGATTAACCAATAATTAACATCTTGATCAATTAAAAAAGCAATTGATTGATTAACCGTAACTTTAGAACTACTGTATTATATGGGTTAACAAAGGAACAAACTTGCTCCAAAACAGGCAAACATTGTCGCACTAATTCACATCAATTATATGAAACAGTGAAAAGCATGCAAGTTACATGCTGACATACTTGTTCACTTGCATGATCATTATACATGTACTGTATCAGTAGCTACAAATGGTCATTCTTAACCCTTTACCCAATGCAGGGAAAGACAGTACTTGCAAAATAAATTATTGAATTACAAAATTTTTTCAATTTTTGGTCTAAAAAATATAGCTTTTGAACCCCTCATTGGAATGAACTCAACGAGCTCATTCCAATGAGGGGTCAAAAGCTATGTTTTTGAGACCAAAAATTTTAAATATAATAGAATTTGAATGAAAAATTTTGTATATAGCATCCATGTGGGTCTTCTGTTGTATATGTTAAATAAATCAGCTTCCCTAAATTGGAATGAGTCTATTTGTATACGAAATTGGGTCTATAATTGAAATGTGACCCCCCCCCCCCCCCCACACACCCCTCAAAAAAACTAACATACACTGGCTGTCCAAAGGCATTGCACTGAACTGGCCGGTTTTCTCATTACGTTGGATAAAGGGTTCATGCTGTAACTCATCAACAGTATGGCAATTATTCAGCTACCTATTAGTGCAAGTGATTAATCGGTTAACCAAGGTTAATCCATATGAATAATCGATTAAGAAAACCCTTTAACCGTTTCAGCTCTATCTATTTTCGCCATATTGTAAAATGAAGATTCTTGTATTTACATGTACATTCTTTTGTGGAGGATCCAGGGTTTTGAGTAGATGGGATTTTTTTGAGGGGTGTGTGGGGGGGGGGGGGGGGGGGTCACATTTCAATTATAGACCCAATTTCGTATACAAATAGACTCATTCCAATTTAGGGAAGCTGATTTATTTAACATATACAACAGAAGACCCACATGGATGCTAAATCTATATGCATGGTACAGTATTAATCACAATAACACATGGACATTCACAACCTCTTGAAAGTATTGGATGTCAATTTGTTGTCACAGATAGTACCATGTTCCCGGTGTTGGTGGTTGTAAAAAAATTGAAATTATGAAACATGAGGCTGTGTACAGCTTTCTCCCTCCCCAATCCACATTCTCCATGAAGACATTTTCTATTTTTATAACTCTCCTAACATGACTGTAATGCGACACAATATTCTTGCCCAAAACAGTTGAAGCATTTCATATTTTGCTTTCAAATATAGCTTATAACCCAACTTTGGATAAGCTAAACAAGCTTGAAGTAGACATGTGAAATGTTGGAAAATTTGCAATCTTCAAATGTTAATTCTGTATTAATTCAGATATTCATTTAATTCTGGCTGGATGTCATTTTAACAAGCTATTAAATTAAATTAGAAAATGTTTTTATTTTTGGAATTCACATTAAAAATATTTCCACAATCCAATATAAGTATTTCCAGTAGTTCCTTGAAACTTGCTCCCTATGTAACATGTAACCAACTTACCCTGCGCTTTTTTACCGCCTTAGTTTTAGCGTAAATTTTTGTGTAGTTTGTCATATGGCAGCCTTTCAGTTCAGTGCAATGCCTTTGGACAGCCAGTGTATGTTAGCTTACCAACTAACTCTGTGCAATGCACAGTTACCATTTTTTTAACCAGAAAGTGTAACTAACCCTGTGTATTGCACAGGGTTAGACACACTTTCTGGTTATAAAAAAATCCATTATTAACTGAGTATCTAACCCTGTGCTCTGTACAACTTCAGTGTAAATCTCACCTATTGCAACTTTTTACCCAACATAATGCATAGAGTTAGTCACACTTTTCTTTCTGGTTGTAAATAAGATCGTCTCTGTTTTGTAACTAACCCTGTGCATTGCACTGCCTTTGAGTGTACATTTTCAAGTGGTGTGTGATATGCCAGTTACTAATTTTTTATAACCAGAAAGTGTGACTAACCCTGTGCACTGTACAGGGTTAGTCACACATTCTGGTTATAAAAGTTTTTCAATATTAACTAACTAACCCTGTGTTCTGTACAGTCTTAGCGTAAATCTCATCTATAGTAATGTAACATCCAAAACCAGCCAGTAATATTCTCAGGAAGCAATTAAACTCAGGTTATGGCCCCTCTTTGGAATGGCTTGTGGAAATGTGTTTTTTTGTGAATTCCAAAAATGAAACCATATTCTATTTTCAATTAAATGCCTGTTTTATGTTGTTTGATTACTCTAGATTTGACGTTAAATATGAAGCAATTAATTTCAATTTATCTGCTGGGACAGTGCTTTCTTCCAAGAAGCAGATCCAAAGATAAAATAATTAAACTGTTCATCTTCTCAATATGAAATCTTAATCATTTTATTTATACAAAAGAACATATGCAGAATTTGCTCCACAAAAACGGAGAGCCAGAGTCCTATTGAAATTAAACTGATACATGAGAATCTGCCAATATTCTTATTCATCCGGGTTACATAAATTGGGTGAATGAGCATTTGGTTCACCTGTCTTTCGACTCAAAAAGAAATCAGGCTAACAGTTTTTAGTGTTTGCCCAGTTTTCTCAACCTCAGACAAATAGCAAGATTGCTTTCTTGAATTGTTCTTGGTATGCAGTTGTTAACACTTATAGAATCCTGAGCATTTATTTTAATGATGATATAGCTACAGATACTGAGACTGAAATGCTGTGTCGTAATACTTGGTAGGAAAGGCTCCCTAAGCCCTTTCCTACAGTGAATTACAGCCTAGCATATTGGCTAATTGAAAGAAACATATGAAATTCAGGAATGTGCCTACATCAGGCAGTATGAAATTCAGGAATGTGCCTATATCAGCAGTATTGCCCAGCACTGTAATTTAACACTGGGTACATGCCCCTTCCTGTCCCTCAACATATTCCAGAAATAGTTTAGGCCAACATTGTCTTTACAAACTTGTCATTGTAATCTTATTGGGACTTAGTTAGCAGGAAGGGGGTACGCAGACTCTTTACTCTCAAGATGTGCCTGAAGATTCCCTCATTTGATTTCTCTCCACTATTGTCCGTAACTCTTAGCCTGCTGAGTATTTGAGAAGCAGCCATGATGAGATTTGATGAAAAATTCATCTAAATTCTACTTAAGAAATCATTGGTAAAAAAATCCATTCAATTTACAGGGGGAAATTTGATTAAATGTGCCCACATTATACATATTTCAGGGGCAAGAGAAATTTTGTTCTGGGCGGAATATCCGCCAGCATTACACAAGGGGTTAAAGTCAAGAAAAATCTACATTATATTCTCCATATTTAGCTAATTTTCCCGACGGATCGAAACAATGATTTGGCCATGTGAGGAAATTTATTAAATGTTGACCCCAAAAAGATGCATGAGTCCCTGACATAGCTTTGTGTCTTGTATACCTACTGTATAGTCGCTATTGACAGGTCATAATCCACGAATGGGCAGTGATGTCCACACATGCGTTTACCAGGTAATAAAACTCATCACCAGCAAAATTTTAATTATTGAAGCACCGAGTTGTACATTAATTAAAATATTTGCACATTGGGAGGTTGTCTGAAGCCTACTCAAGGAATCCTGCTGGAGTCAAGTCACAAAGCTAAGTCCCCCCTCCTGTTGTCCCCATTGTGCCAAAAACACAAAATATAACAAAATTTAAAAATCAAATTTAATATATCGTGAAAAGAAAATTAGGTTGAAATGCTGGGAAAAGGGTTTACTTCATCTCATCATTTATTTTGGCATCCATATCTAAGTTGCACAGACCCATTTTAATGAGTTCAGAATCAGCCTGTATTAGCTACTGATACTGTAAAGTTAAATATCTGTTTCTCAGGTCCTCCCCCACATGGTCCTTTTGGCTGCCACATACTCTCTTTTTATAACCAATGCAAACTTAAAAAAATAATAATTAAATGGTTTTTGTCTTAACTGATTGTGTGCTAGACGCCATTTTCAGGGTTTTAAAAAAAAAATGAGGGTACCAGAACAAAAGCCAACATTTTCCGTGCTCATGTTCCATATTCAGTTAAACGCAAATAATATTTTGTTTTTATATAAATTTGTTTTATTAAAAATTATTGGAGAGTGCCTGTGGGCACTGTACAATAATTTGTAATAATGCAAATTTGGATAAAAAAATTTTTTTTTAGATCGCCAAAAATAAACTAGCCATCATCCAGTTAATAAAATAGATAAATTTGTCCCTTGAGTGCAACACGGCTTTGCAGTGCTTTAACACTGCAAAGACTTCTTGCACTCAAGAGATGAAATTCACCACCACCCATGCTATTCTGTAGATTATGAGGCCTAAAACATAAAACAAACCACGAACATGAATTTTTGATGGCAAAGATTTAATTACAAAAATAAAAAAATAAAATAAAAAAAAATGCCAGCCCACATGAAATTTAAAAAAAAATGGCCTGAGAAACAGAAAAGTTACTTTGTGGAGTCTTGTGCTTGTTTAATTCATTAGCCTGCATTTAACTCTTCTTTTTTTCATTTCAGACAATATGCAACAGATATAAAGTAAGTTTAATTAAAAAAAAATAATAGTGAAACTACTGTTCTACTATTTTCCCTCTGAACACTGATTTCAAAATATCAAAGTTTCAATGAGAAAGTTTTCCTATTATACAGAACACAATATGGGAGGAGTATGGGGATTGGAATCAGTGATCGGAGGTGGAGTTTTTCCTGTATTTCATGAGTGCCGAAGGTGCAAGTGAAGTACAGGAAAAACTCTGCCACAGGTCATTGATTCCTGTCCCCCATACTCTACTAGAGTTCTCTCATGTATTTTTACCATGATTAAACTTCAGTTGTAGCCAATATTTGTAAAGAAAACTCTCGCCTTCGGCGGTCTGATAATTTTCTTGCTTGACACTGTTTTGTGTTGGAGTGATTCATTCATACCATTAGATCTTTCATTTTGTAAAGTCTACCCGGATGTGTTCTTACATGATGTTCTTACACATAGTCCAGATTCCATTTGTGGTGTGCCTAGAACATTATATTCTATTGCGTAATGTTGAATACGCAGAGCAATCATAGTTTTACTCCTTACATGCCTCTGGCAGATATTCCTGCCCAGGACAGGAAATCTTTTGCTATTGCAGTAAGTCAAAGTTGAGGATATTTAACCAAATTTTCTTGGAATTTCTCATGTAAATTGTATACACTTTAGGATATTTAACCAAATTTTCTTGGAATTTCTCATGTAAATTGTATACACTTTTTAACCAATGGTTTCTTGTGGCAAAGTTTCATGACTTTTTCGTCAAATCTAGTCATGGCCGCTTCATAGCAGGCATTAGCAGCCATGACCCGATTTGATGAAAATTATTTTAAAATTACTCATCAGGTCAAGAGTTAGTTTAACTGGAATACACACAGCAATCATGGAATAATTTAACTAACTTAATCTCCTTTGACAGAGCCCATTGAGGTCTGTCAGGGGAGATAAAGTTTTTAGTATATACTGGACAAAGACATTAGTATAAACTGGACAAGATAAAGTCTTCACTGAAAATTGTTTGTACTCTCAGGATTATGTTAGTTAAGTCAGACAAGTCAAACATTAATGTTCAGTTTCTGCTACAGGCTTTGGGTTAAAGAGCATCACCGGCTGGGTTTTTAGCTATTCAGAATAGATGGCTGAACATGTAATATTTGGATTTTATGACACCTTAATGTAACAATATCTCGTATCTGAATCCTAATTAACTGTTATCTTATTGTACTTAACTGGAAAAATACAAGATTTATTCTGGAATAGGAGACTGCCAACATAATCATCAACTTGCTGCTGAATCCTTTTAGAGAACAGAATATTCTACTTTATTGCATACCTATTGTAATAATGTTATGGTTGAACTTTTCATATTTTGTTGTTTTTTTTCTTCAAAAATCAAAGGTTATAACCCTCTTCCTTCTCAACACCAAATCATTGACCACATTTCACTGAATACACATTAGTTTAATTTTGAAAGCAGTAAATAAAAATTTGAATTTTGCAGTGGCAGGTGCTGAAAGTGAAATCAAATGAGATTGATTGATTTGGAATTGATTGATTGGAATTGATTGATTGATTGAAATTGATTGATTGATCAATCATTTGATGGCCCAGTCAAGTGGTTGGATGATTGGTGGGGCAGGTGGGCCAATGATCGACAATTGATCAGGCATGGTTATTATAGGGATTGAGCAACCATTTGATCAATCACTTCAGTTCAGTTGAATGGTTGATTGATTCTGTTCATTCAGTAAATAAATAAATTTCACCTTGCAGCAGCCACTACAGCAGTTATAGTTTCAGTGACTGTTTCCGTATGAATATGGCAGAACCCACTTAATTGGATATCTTTTAATTGAATAACTCTGTTAATTGTATGTGATGTACAAACACCAAACCATTTACTATACCTTCAGTACAAGTTTGACTTGTTAATTGCATGTAGGTTATAGAGTCAACTCCTGATAATTGTATAAAAATCTTCTAATCTATTGAAGAATTACTCTGGCATCCACTGAATTCCCCACATTTATAGAAATTTTTGGCCTCAATACTTGGCCTCAATACATACACTGTAGGCATTTAATCTGTATACTCTGCTATAACTGATATAATAGCATTAACTGGTTGAGTGCTAGAAGCCACTATCATGGCTTTCAAAAAATGAGGGTACCAGAGCAAAGTCAACATTTTCCTTGCTCTTGTTTCATATTCAGACAAATGCATGTAATAGTTTGTTCATAGAAATTTGTTCTATTACAAATTATTGGAAAGTGTGGACATTCTCCAATAATTTGTGATAAAACAAATTTTTAATAACTACTTCAGACCACCCACAATAATCTAGCCCTCAACCAGTTAATGTTTATTTTATAACTTGAAGGTAGGTAAATGACCCAATTACTGTTAATTAAGTACTCCTGTTAATTGATTATTTTTTTTCTCTGGCAAAGTGAGTATTCAAATAACAGGGTTCCATTGTCATTGTAATAATAGATAAATTGATGCACATATGATGTTTTACATTGAACAGATTCAAGGACAATATGTTTGTATTCAACACAATAAATTAGTTTCAAAATTTTATTATGTCCTTTTAGGAGTACAAAAAAAATAAGTGGAATTCCAGTTTTGTTTATACCTGGAAATGCTGGAAGTTACAAACAAGGTAAGTAAACTTAATGTTTATATTGTTGTGTCCATCTCTATGTGGGGTGAACAGAAGACTGCTGTATTTTCCATGTTAAGAAAGGGGATCTTTCCTACATCATTTGCAATGTTTGTCTTTGAAATCCACTTAAGACCCAAATGCTCTTGTAGGCTTGCAGTCGCATGGTTCTTTATGGTACATGGCCCTAGGCCAAAAGCTAGTGTGGGTGGTATGGGGTGGGATGGGGTGGGGTGAGGTCTTTAACCCCTTTCACTGTGATGCTGTCTGTCAGAAATTTGTGTTGTCCTTTGGAAAATATTGTTGGTCACAAAACTGCAACTTTCATTATGCAAAATTACCATTGTGTTTCAAATATCCTTTGTGTGAAAATGCTTGCTATACAATTGAATAGTCCTGTACATGAAATAATTTCATGTAGTATTATCATTTTAAAGAATTACTTTCGGTAAATGAAACTCAGTCTTTAAGATAATAAAATAATCAACAAATATTTCGACCTGATTCATGTATTATTGTTTAAACTGGTTAAGTGCTGGAAGCCCATATTTGGGCTCCATTCTTAAGTGCAGGTACCACAACTTAAAGGTTCCACATTCTGTGAACATTCTTCACATTATCTTTAAAGTGAATTTATTTCATCTGTATGGATTTACCTTGATACAATTTATGGGAGAGTACATATAGGCACTCTCCCATAAATTATAACAAGGCAGAGACATATGAACATGTTTGTTTCAAGTTTGTACTGGTGGTTAATGACCTGGGAAAACTGTCGGCAAATTTTAACTCCCCCCTCCATGCCTCCCTCTCACCCCCCCCCCCCCCCCCCCCCATGTTGGAAAAGTCTGAGATCCTAACCCCGGTCCTACACAACTCATTGATAGTTCACTTATAAGGCAACCTTCACTGATTATCAATCAAATTCACTTGAATTGTTCTTAGTGCAATGTAACCCAGTTAATGTAATAGCTAAATTCCAGTGAAAAAATATTTATTTTACAGGAATATTCAATTATCAGGAATGTGATAAATTTTCTCTATTTTATTGCATCTCAGGGACAAGAATAACTAGAAGATCTCTAATGATTGTGATTTCATATTAAACTTCCGTAATGAGTTTACCGAGGCTCAGATTGATTTTAGTGAATGAGGTTAAGAAATTTTATCTCAAAATCATGACAAATTTGAGATTCTTTTTCTCACATAATGTGTAGTTTAACCTTCTACCTAACATAACGGTTAAAACCGACTCAGGGCTGTTCACAAAAAATCACCACCAAACATTTATCATTATTGTTTTCAATTTTTGCCCAGAAAACACAACTTTAGGCCCCTCACAAAAATGAAAATATTTAATTATTCAGGAAATGTTTTCTGCAAATGTCACCTGCTATGTATATTAGGTAGAAAGTTAACCCCTAGCACTCTGGTAGTGCAACAGACTTTTCTCCAGTCACTTTGTTTTCCTCTTGTTTCACTATGAATTTAACCAATTATATCTTGTTTGACAGAGCTCACTGAAATATTTGCTGCTGAAAACTTTGCCATTTTGACATCAGAGTACAGAGTGTTAATGAAAAATAAGAGAAGGTTAATTCAATTCAAACAATTTGAAACGAACTCACAACATTACCCACGTCAACATTGCAGGCCTGGCATTCCAGAAAATCAAGGAGTGCAAATCAGTTGTCCTCCTTAGATTGCTTGGGAGTGCAATTGCACCTGGAATTTTTAATACGAGCACTTGTATGCTATTTTGGTTATATTCACTTCAAGGTGTTACTATTATGACTGAAAAATTGTACTACATTCAGCTAGATAGCGCAAAAATTGGCACACATATCTTCTCATCATTAAAAATGTTACATTCAATTCTTATGTGACTGTCTTCTACACTCAAAATGTATCGAAATGTGAAACAAAATGGGTCATGGATTATTGTGAACCAATGCAACATTGAGAAATGATAATAGATTTCAAAGGCAGTCCCAAACAGGTCTGGCATTGGAGTGTGAAAAATTGCCCTATTCAATTTTTTCTAGGTGTGCAGCACTCTTGCACTCTTAAAGAATGCCAGACATGACATTGACTTCAGATTTCTTTCTCATTTAAGACATGTTGTGAATAATATTTTCTGTAATGAGCTATTTGATAGCGATTATGTGTTAAGTTGAAATTTGTTTCATTTACATATCACTTTTTGAATGATGTTCCATTCTATCAGGCAAGATTTAACAGATTAAATGCTTACAGTGGATGAACTCAGGCCACTGATCTCAATACAGCTGGATTACAGGAATGTTCATTGGTCAGAAAGAGAAATGTGTACCACCTGCTGCTATATTGGGAGAGGATGGAGCAATTGTTGCTATAAATAAACAACACTGAACAAAAATATTTTTCTCGATTGTTTTCAATTTTTGGGTTCTTCACAACTGCTGAGAGCTTTTTAACCTTAAGGACCTGAACAATTGTCCAGAGTTTACACATGATCACAGCTTGTACACATCCAATTGCTTAACAGTGATTTCTAGTCAAGTCTTGGCTGCCTTAACAGGCAGCCAAAACTTGACTGGAAACCACTGCTCATAATGGCATGTTAAGAACACTTGTTTTGAAGTCATAAAAATCAGAAATATGCCTTTAAGGGTTAAAGAATGTATTTTTATGCCTGCAACAAATGAATATGTTTATGATGTGCTTTTTGTTAACGACCGTTCAGTTGAATATTTACACTACATTTTAGTTATTTGCACTACATTTTAGATAATTATACTACATTTTAGTTATTGTTGACAAAAAACAAGTACCAATATTGGAAATTAGATACCCTGTCACTAGTTTTTGTGGTAATCTTTTATTTGATAATGTGAAAGCTGCTATGCCATGACTCTAGTCAGTTGTAACAGCCTTCACTTCATCAAATATCACTGCTGGGAGTAGTTACCACGTTAATTGACTTGACACCAACTTGAGGGGCCTGATTGAGTTGCAACATTCTTCACTGATGTTCCAGCAATCCAATTGTATAAAGATCAGGGTCTGCAGCCAAAGAGATCTATAATTGTGGGATATTCCAAGCTTATTCACTAAAATTGCAAAAAACTGTTATTCAGTTACAAACATTTTTCTCTATAACCAGATATACAAAATTAGCAGGTCACATTTGTTCTGGTGGTCTGGTAAATGGTTTGTTTTTTTGGAAATTATATGCAACTACCTACATGTAGGTTATTTTATGAAGAAATAGCCAATTAAGTGGTCTCCACTGCATTTTTAGCTCAACTTTGACATAAGTCAAATTTGAGCTTATGCCATGGCCAGTCGTCCGTCTCTCCGGTGTCAACAATTCAATACGGCTTGGGCTAGAGGCCGTATTTATGAACCGATCTTTACGAAACTTCTTGGGTACCTTTGTTATCACCATCGGACGAGAACAAGTGTTTTTGGGTCCAGTCCGAAATTCAAGATGGCCGCTGGCAGCCATTTTGTACAAAATTAGGTGAAATCAGATTTTTGCGTAGAACTTCCATATGGAAGCTCTGATTTGAATAATTTTTTGTTTGAATACTTAGTACCATGGGATACATCACATATAATACAGGTTTTTTTCTTGTGCGTAAATTATGCAAATTAGACTAACTTTGATTTATTTAGTGTTACTTTCAGCACTGTAAGTGCAAATGCCAATACGGCTTGGGCTAGAGGTCGTATTTATGAACCGATCTTTACAAAACTTCTTTGGTACCTTTGTTATCACCGTGGGACGAGAACGAGTGTTTTGGGGTCCGATCTGAAATTCAAGATGGCCGATGGTTTGAGTAAAAAAATATTTTATGTCAGAATAGAAAGAGCAGACAATACTTCAGTTTTTAATGATGACATTCCATATTACATCTGCAACTCATTGTGAAGTTTGATGAGTTTGTGACAAAATTAATTATTTTTTCCATTTTATCTTTTTTCAGTGCGCTCTCTTGGATCTGTTGCCCTACAGAAAGCACAGTCAACACCATTTCATTTTAATTATTTTGTCGTTGATTTTAATGAGGTAATAAATGTTTTATTTGTTATGAATCTTAAATTTATAGTCAAAGTCAATATCTGGGCAATCATACACTCACTGAATGCATAACCTTGCAGGTAAAGCAGTAGCTCTTTCTGATGCTTTTGCAGCTGACGATGGCAGTAAAGCCTATAATCACAATAAGTCCTTTTAAAAAAGTTTATTTTCTCTCGGGCAATTTTCTCTCAGTTTGATGATAGAGATGGGCAATACACTGAAAAACTCAACTGATATCATGGGAATACCTAAAAACTGAACTGAATCCATCATTGAATACCAAAACCTTTTGAATTTTCAAATTTTCCTACATTCACTATTCATAAGTCCCTGTTTTTCTTGATGTGAATTCCAGTTTGGTACTATCAGAAAATCTCTGTCAAGTCAGATCCCGAATACCAAACCGATACACAGGTACACCCCCCCCCCTAAAAATACCGAAACGATACACAGCTCAAGATTCCAATACCGCCTATCTCTATTTGATGATGGGGAGGCTTTTTTGGTCGAGTTTTATCATGTATTTTGTATGTGAGACTTTCTTAACAATGTCTTGGATGAGTTTCAAAACCGGTCCAGTTTGGCCATACTAAGCAGAGTTATGGCCCTCAAATTAATTAATTTTTGCCTGTTTTCTGCTTGTTAGCATGATAACTTGAACAAATATCATTGGATTTGATCAGTATTTGGTATGTGAGACTTTCTTAACAATGTCTTGAATGAGTTTGAAAACTGGTATGGTTCAGCCATACTGCTCAGAGTTGTAGCCCTTCATGTGTTAATTTTTTTCCTGTTTTCAACTCGTTAGTGCAGTAACTTGAACAAATAATAATGGATTCAGTCAGTAGTTCGTTCGGGAGACTTTCTTAACAATGTCTTGCTTGAGTTCGCAAACTGGTGTGGTTTACCATACTGAACAGAGTTATGTCTCTTGAGCTGTTAATTTTTTACCATTTTCCAATTTATAGCGTGATAACGTGAACAAATAATAATTGATTTGGTCAATATTTGGTATGTGAGACTTTCTTAACAATGTCTTGCTTGAGTTCAAAAACTGGAGTGGTTTCGCCATTCTGAACAGAGTTATGTCCCTCAATTAGTTGATTTTTGACTGTTTTCAGCTCGTTATAATTTGGACAGATATTAATGGATTTGATTTTCGTATAATGACAAGCCTTACAGGTGCGGAAAACTTTTTTGCTGGGCCTTGTGGTTTGGTTTTCCAACTTGCCACAAAACCGGGAAACCAAGAAAAGGCTGTTGTTAGCGCAATAACTTGAACAAGCATTCTCTGATTTGACTAATATTTGCCATGCAGGTTCTTTACAATAACATCTCAAGCAAGTTCGGAAACTGGCCCAGCCCGATTTTTAGTTTACTTAGTTATGGGCATTAATTAAATAATTTTCAGGCCACACAAATTAGATCTTCTGTTTCTCAGGCCATTATTTGTAAAATTGCATGCAGGCGAGCCGTTTTGTATTTTATTTTTACCTGCGTCACCAGTGGCAGAGCAGGTCTAGTAACCGCTCGACTCCGTCCGTCAGTCTATCCGAAACACTTCTTCCGTCAAAGTTTTCTTGGCTTCTATGAAAGGGAATGATTTTATATTTGGTCTGCTGCTTCATAATGATGAGTTGTATCATGTATCTAATTTTCAGATCTGCCGTGCAGCCACTTCCTGTTTGCCGATACTTTGAAGTCTGTTCATCTCTGTAATCAATTGCATGCAGCGACGCAGGTCCAGACCGGTATTGGTCTTGGCTTGTTTATTTCTGTAATTATTTCTTTGCCATCAAAAGTTCATGTTCTTGGTTTATGTTTTAGGCCTCATAATCTATGAAATAGCATGGGTGGTGGTGTTTTTCGTCCCTTGAGAGCAAGAAGGCTTTGCAATGCTAAAGCATTGCAAAGCCTTCTTGAACTCAAGGGACAAATTTATCCATTTTTTTAACTTGGGTAAAATATCAGACATAAACCATCTAATTTTTATTTTTTTTTAAGTTTACATTGGTTATAAATAGAGAGCATGCTGCAGCCAAAAAGACCATGTGGGAGGGCCTGAGAAACAAGTTTTTATTTCTTTTAGGCCTTATGAATTCTGAACTTGTTAGCATTATAACTTGAACCAGGGTTCCAGATTTGACAACCAGGATAGGATTGATAACTGGGTTATGGACATGCAACACTCTCTTATTGCCACCACAACCCGATGTGCACCTCTTGTCTAATAACTCCTGTCAGAATTTGTGAAAATTAATCCATGCAAAGGAAAATAATTCTTACCCAAAATAATATATTTTATCAGAAAGTGGTTAGCATGAAAAATGTTTCTAGATAAATTTTAAAATCTGTTTTTAAACACAAATCCAGTTTATTGATTAAGATCTTTTATCCATATTAACCCTTTACCCAACCTAATGGCCAAAACCAGCCAGTGCTATTCACAAAAATCGCCAATTAATTTTCATTATTTTTTCATTTTTCGTCTCCAAAACAGGTTGTGACCTCGCTTTGGAACGAGCTTGTTGAGTCCGTTCCAATGAGGGGTCCTAACCTATGTTTTTGAGACAAAAAATGAAAAACATTAGTTATTCAAGAATCTTGTTTGCAAGTGTCATCTGCACAGACCATTGAATAATTCTTATCCATGCTTGAGCTGAAGAAACCCACAAATTTCCCCTTGTCCACCTCTCTCATTCCATGTACACACAAATCAAAATATAGGGTTCTTTTTTTACATACTCAGTTTGCTCAGTCAGTTGTTTTGAATACAGTAACAGTGAGCTCATAAGAAACTTATTCATGGATACTTTTTTCTTTTTTTAGGAATTGTCGGGTATGTTTGGTGGTTTTCTGTGGGATCATACAGGTAAGGTTATGGTTTATTCTATATTGTGTCCATGTATTATTTGTGTTAAAACATATCTGTACACAGTAATACTGAAACTAAAATAATTCCTCCGTATCAAATGAGTTTTTATTTTTCTGATGTTTAGAGGTTATTACTTGGTTAGTTTCATATTGGAATAAGATATCAACAGGGTCAAAATTTTGCTATACTTTGGGCAAAGTGGATTATTGTGAAATGGATCTCACATGAATCCCGAGATTGAATAAATGTAAACAAATTCCAGAATGATTGTAAAAATTGAGAAAGTTTGAAAAATTGCTCCTCAGAATTCATTCTAAGCTATTCTTTAATAAACCGGGTGTGCTTTTTATGAGGTAAGTATTTTTTCTTTATTGAAAAATAAAATGTCTCACGTAACATTGACGTCTTTTTTATCGACCTAATTTATGAAACTGTCAATACCGGTAGGCGGCCTGACTTTCGATCATGTACAGGCTCCTGTCAATAACTGTCAAAATCATGCACACAATGAAAGTCGTCTCAGGTTCATATTATTTTTAATTTTTTTCTGTTAGCTGTTCAGTTGAGCTTATGCGGTGGTAAAAAAATTCATCGTCATTTTTTTTTCTTTCATACTCCCCCACAGAAGCAAACCAGACATTTTAATCGGACTATATAAATAAATTTGTAAATACATGGTGAATTTCTTACCTCCCTTGATGTGCAGTACACTGGTTTGACATACTCATGTGTCCAGTTCAGACCAAATGCCTTGTGCCTGTCCTCTCAAGTGGGCAGCAACAGTATGCAGGATTGGATAAATTTGACCTTTTACATGTATTTGGGTCATAATATAGCCATAATGCAGAAAATAACTATAGTTCCAGACTAGAACTGCCAATCAAAATTTTATATTTTTATACTGTACCAATGACCCAGACATAGCTGGTGCTAACTCTTAAAATATAGGGCCAAACACAAATTTTGCCCCCCAATCCCCAAAATTTGCATCTAAAACCAAAGAAAACATGTCCTGAAAGGCCCTCCACACTTCGCCCCTACTGCGCATGCGCAGTGTCAAGGACGTTCCGAAATTGGCGCCATTAATCATTCTAAGTTTGGCCCTTCATCAGTTAACATCTGACTGATCTTTGTGCTTATAAATCTCAGTTTAAATGATGCCAGACACATAAATATTAGTGAAATGGTGATTCTAAGGAGGATAGAGAAGGAGGAGAGGAAAAAAATGTGTGACAGAATATTATCAGGGCTGTAACTTAAAATTTTTTAATGAAATTATGTTAAGTTACCTATTTTCGAGGCAGCAGCCATTTTGTTGTCATTCTGATTATTTAGTTACACTATTTTTTAAGTGTTTTCCTCTCTCCCTGTCCTTTAAGTCCCCCCTTGCTATTCTCCCATGCTTTTGGCATAGTTTTTGTAATTATTATTTCTAAATTTTCTTGGGAGTTTTAGCTGAATAACAGAATGAATTCTGTTCTTTTCCCCATGTTTACGTCTTCACCTACGGGTGGTTAGGCGTTGTGTTCTGCATCTACCATCTGATGTTCTGCAGTTTCTTCCCTGGAAGTCTCTGTTTTGCATCAGATAGTGTATTTTTGGTAACTGATTTCGGGCCTGGGTGCCTGGAGTCTTATTTTAGTGTTTTTACACTCATTGTTTACATTTACAACAGCCCTCTGTCTGAGGGGGGGATTTCTGGAAAATAATATCTTGATGTTATTTTAATCATAACTAGATACATTATTATTGTTCGTAAGTGTTGAATAAATTGTTTAAAATATTTTTAAAATTTTTGTCCACACTTAGGCTTGGGATCCATTGGGGCTCAACGTTACTTTTCAGAAACTTGGGCTGTTCTGAAAAAATATTTTTTCAAAATATTTTGATTTCAATTATTTTTTCTATATTAATGGATCATATTATTATTATGTATTTTGATTGCCAGGGGTTAGTGCGAGTACCAGGACTTGTTTTCTTTTCACATTGAAAGGATATTGATCAATTGTATTAAGAGGAAGTCTTCCTCTGACTTCATAATCATTCTATATGTGGTCAGTGTACTCGCATTAACTCCTGTTCTGTATCGTATGATTTCGATGACAATATGGAAAGCGTATGTCACGGTATGTTATTGGGGATTTGGACACTCCGGTCCTTTCCCCGCAGGGTCACTCTACTTTATCAATTTCTATTTCAGACGATCAAGATTAGGGTGATGTATCTGTGATGTCTTCCAACAGTGTGCCTCTGTCGTCACAATTAATGAAGGGCTAGCGGAAAAGTGCTCATGTAAATACGCCAATTGCCTAAGAGGACCCTAGTAGGTTCGACGGCCTTTGACGTCCGCTAGCTCGCCTGGGCGTAGCGTCCATTCACCGAATGGTTCGGCAGCCGGGTTCGTCCGTTGCGGTCTAGAAGGAATTTTGGGGTGATGCGAGCACTATAAATTAACCTAATGCACACCCAGTGACGGCGGATCGGAGGGAGAACGGAGGAAGCCTTTTAGTCCGGTTCATAGCTCGTTCCGGTCCATCCGGACGGCAAGCGAGAGAGGCCCCTCTCTCGTTCAACAACATCTGGCCCCAGATGTTGTGGTACAAAATGTGTCGCAAGCGGAGCATACGTCCGTCGCTCGGGACGCTCCGTTGTATAGGCAGTCCGCGGAGACTGCTAAGGCTTCCTCTTCTCGTCAGCGCACACGACCGCACCTTGGCTGCGTGACCGCCGATATATTACCAGCTTCGCCGATCAAGGATTCTTCGGCGACCAGGTCACACCATCCGGTAGCCAGGGACACGAGGCCTGCAGACTCCGGACGTTCGCATAGGAAGTGTGCGGGAGTCAACGTTCACGGAGCTTCCGGCGGCAATGCATCGTAAGACCGCTACTGCACAGGCCTCGGGAACGGACGTGCTTTCCTTAATAGCACAGTTTATCGCAGCATCCCAGCATCAACTGAATCTGTTGCATATATTTTATCCGACGATGCTGGGGCGGGACGCTCCGCGGAAGCGGGTACGGACGTCCGAAAGTTTCATCCGGTCCGACGGGATACCGAAAGGGATTTGGAGGATTTCGAGCATTCCCTTTCGGAACAACATATGCTGTTGTGTATGTCATCTGACTTGGTCTTCTACAGCTTCTTTCGTCGGACCAGAATGCTGCGATGCCGGATAAGAAACTGATAGCGTCGGTGGACTTAGAAATTTTTGGTTCGGTTCAGGGACATCGTCCCTCAGTTCCGACATAGTCCAATAATGTCACACAAACTTTCGAATTATTGCACGACGCTATATATATTATTATTTTATGCTTGCTATAACCAAGCATTTCTGGTTTCTTGTTCGCAGAGTTATGGAGATGTCTTTCATAAGTGTGCCTCTGTCGTCATAGTTAATGAAGAGCTAGCGGCAATAAGTGCTCTTGGAATATGTCTATCGCCTACGGAGTGACATTCGCTAGCTCACCCGGTGTAGCGTACATTCATCGAATGGTTCGGCTGCCGGGTTCGTCCGTTGCGGTCTAGGAAGGAGATTTGGGTGATGCGAGCACTTTAATTACTTTAGTACTCACCCAGTGACGGCAGATTGAGGACAGATCGGAGGAAGCCTGTTAGTCCGGTTCCTGGCTTGTCCAGGCCCATCCGGGCTGTGAGCGAGAGAGGTCCCTCTCTCGTCCAACAACATAGGGGACCGCATGTTGTGGTTCAGATATTTTACATTCGGAGCATATGTCCGTCGGTCGGGACGCTCCGTTATATTGACAGTCCGAGAGACTGTCCTTAATGCTTCCTCATCCTCACAGCAGGGCACACGACCGCACATTGGCTACGTGACCTCGAGTTTCCGATCAGTTTCGTCATTCAGTGATTCCACGGCGAATAGGTCGCGCCATCCGGTAGCCAAGGGACACGAGGCTATATACTCCGTTCGCTTACATATTGGTAGTATGCACGGGGTAACGATCACGGAGCTTCCAGCGGCAATGCATCGTAAGACCGCTTCTCCTCAGGCCTCAGTGACGGACGTGCTATCCGAGTTAGCACAGTTGTTTCGCAGCATCCCAGCAATTGACAGTTTCTCGGTCGAATTAGGAATTATCCGACGGCGCTGGGTCGGTGCGGTCCGCGGTTGCATCAGCTACGGACGACCGAACGCTTTATAGGGTCCGACAGGATGGCGAAAGGGATTCGAAAGATTTCGAGTTTTCCCTTTAGTAGTATCGGAAGCTGCCTTTCATATCTTCTGGCATTATCTTCCAGTGATTGTTATTTCGGACTTCATTGCTGCGATCTTGGATAAGAGACTTATAGCGTCATTGGACTCGGATTTTTCGATCGGTTCGGGGACATTGTCCCTGACTTACCGACGCAGTCCAATATTGTCATTACAACATGTGTTTTATTTTTCGACGCTATATATATATATATACAAGCCTGCTACCAAGCATGATAGTTTAGTTTCTTGTCCGCGTTGCTCATTTCTGCCATTTTATCTTTTATACGAATAGTTTATTTTGGCAGAGCAGGGCATACCGAGAGTTCTTATGCGTCTAGACGGTGTGGTTAAAGACTGCATATATTCTTTTTCGCCGTTTATGTCTTTTCCAATTTCAATGTTGGAAACGACATGATGTATAGTAGACTTAACTTAGACGCTTTATCATACATAATCCGCCTTACTGAGGCGTTATCATTACGTCTTCAAGAAAAGATTTACGGGATATTATTCTCAATGTAATTTCTTTTGAGGGCAGTAGTTTGTTCACGTATAACTCCGCCCTTCAGTGGCTGATTGGAGTTGGTTAGACGTGACGCAGCCCTAGCTACATCCACACGCGTGGATAGTAAGGTTAAGAACTCTCTCAGAGTCGCTTCATTCTCGGAGGAGCTTCTCTTCGACGGCAACTTTTCGGCAATCCATGATTTGCTCGATTTACACGTTCTCTTGTCTATCTAGTGTTACAAGAGATTCAGACTGGGGCAAACATTCGGTGGTTGACTCAGAGAGTGCCACTGCAGTTGCCGGACCCGAGTGTGGCTGTTATGACGGTTGCCAGTCAAACAGATTGGGATATAATACTGATCCCTACGGATTCGAAGTGCCAGGGTCTTTGGGTTCCGCAGTCTCTTAGCAATCAGTTTTCTTCCGCGGAATAATGTTTTTTAGGCTTGCTGTATGTCATTGCATGAACATTATTCAGAAACGCATGCCCAAATCCTGTCCTTTAATTCGACAGTAGTGGCGTATCTCCGGAACCAGGAAGGCACTCTTTCGTTTCCGTTATTCAATTTAATGGAAAGAATCCGTCTGTTGGTTATAGTACACCAAGTTCTGTTTTGGTCCATCATATTCCGGGTAGTCTGATTGTTTTACCGGACTCCCGTTCTCTTACGGGTCGCTTGTTGCTGTCAGAATGGACTCTCAACAAACAAGTATTCAATCAGATTTGCTATCTATGGGAGCGCCCAATGATGATTTATTTACGACACAGTTTGCTAATCAATTGCAGACGTATGTGTTAGCTTGTCCAGATCTCTGAGCTAATGTTGTTAACGCTCTATTGATCTATAGGACGGAATGATAGGATACGCGTATCCTCCGGCGCTGTTGTTTCAGCAGGTATTGCTAAGATAAACAACCACAATACATTTCTATTGATAGCATCTCTATCTTCACAGAGATCATGGGTAATTTACTCTCTTGTCTACTGTGGGTCTTAACTTGAAATCTTCCTCTATGTGAGGATCTTTTTTCACTGGGTAAATCGTGTCATCTTTATCACAACCCGCAAGGTCGCAACCTTCATGTATTCCATTGTGTGGTCCGTATTGCATTGTATGCACTGTACTGGACGAGCTTTGGACGCGATTTCTTACTATAGGAGATCCTCTTCTTCGCTATTCTATGCGGCTAAAGTGGAGGCTCTTCCATCGTGGTGTAGGGATCATTATGTTCATATTGTTGATCCCTCCATACTACTCATTGCAATTTTTTAGTATACTTGTTTCACAAGATCTACTGCAGCCTGTTATTATTTAGGTTATAGGTTTATGTTACCTCATACCTATGCACTCTATGATAGTTTACAATTGAGTCTTTTGTCTCTTTATCTAAGTCAGTTAGTAACTTTTTGATAAATAGACTTAGAATCTTTAGATTAAATTCCTTTATGGATTTTAACTTCGGTTCTTATTTAGCTAAGTAATCATTTGAGCCTCTGGAAACAGTAGTTTTCAAATTCTGACCTTTTAGACAGTAATTCTGTTGGTTTCTCTTTTACTGTAGAGTCAGTGAGTTTCATGCACTATCGATGGATGATTTTCACTTTCGTAGTTTCGGAATCACTACTTCCGTTACTATTTAGGTTTGATTTTTGCATAAGAGTTAGGCTCCTATTATCCGGAACCTATTATTTTAAGGTCCTTCCGTCTTCGTATGGGCATAGGCCTTTACTCTTTCCGGGTACAGTTTATGTATTTATAAACAGATATCTGTTTATTACTATGGGCGTAAGCTTCTTCTGTCTTTGATGCCTAGTAGAAGGACGTTACGCTCCATTTTATTCTTAATGGATTCTATTTACTATCGGTACTGCTTATGGTATATCATTGACTTAGCAGTTGTGCTTAAGATTTCGGCTCATGAAGTAAGAGCTCTTCTACTTCTTGAGCTTACATTAATAGTGTCGCTATTATAGATTTTTGAAGGCCGCTCATTGCGCTCAGCCATCCACATTCATGAATTTTATCTCAGAAATATCGAGTCCATTTCTGGAGGCCTCTATTGTTAGGTCTATTATCTACTGCTCAGAATGTCATTCACTTAACAGTTGCTACTATAGCTAGGTAGGCTGTCTGTTTCGGCAGTGTCTCCATTCTGCTGCCCTCTTCGCTCTGGGCTATTTGACCCAGGGCAAGAAAAAGGGGGGGGGGGAGGGTGTTCCCTTGGGTCACCTGTTTTACTATGAAAACAAGGGGATACCTCCTCCGGAGTTAGTTATTCTGAGCTGTTATTGGGATGGTTGTTTAGTGAGAAGTTTAGGTTTTTAAAATTCATTCAAGTCTTAGTTTTTAAAGTATAGCTTTTAAATATTGCATATGTCAACGGACATGATTATGCAATCCTCAGACACTTTTAGGAGTATAAGAGTCTCTATTCTATAGACTTACTTTATTTATTAGCTTACTTTAAAAATTATTAGTATAAGGATTATATTGGATATTAATAGAGTACATGGATGTATTAAGCTCAATTTTGGAAGGTGTTGTATCTTTCTAATTTATCATAAATAAGAAAGATACATGTAAGGCCTATTACTTCTTTTTCCCTACAGGGGATGACTCTATTTTATTTTATTGAGTGTATTCCATTTTGCTCTATGTCCTTGGCCCTCCAGCCTTTTTACTATTCAGTTATGTCTGGGTCATTGGTACAGTATAAAAATGTTAAAAAATTTATAGTAATTTATATATTTTTTATACTTACCAATGACCCAGACGGGGATGGCCCTCCCAGGAGTTGGGAACTCTTGCCTCCCCGCTGAGTACATAGCGCTTACCAGGCACTGGTTATTAGAATGATTAATGGCGCCAATTTCAGAACGTCCTTGACACTGCGCATGCGCAGTAGGGGCGAAGTGTGGAGGGCCTTTCAGGACATGTTTTCTTTGGTTTTAGATGCAAATTTTGGGGATTGGGGGGCAAAATTTGTGTTTGGCCCTATATTTTAAGAGTTAGCACCAGCTATGTCTGGGTCATTGGTAAGTATAAAAAATATATAAATTACTATAAATTTTTTAACTTTTATGCATTTTTTGCACGAATCTACGAAGATTCACGTACTTGAAGATTTGGGTGAATATTTTCCCCTGTATCAGCATGAGGTAACTTTATATAAGTCTGAGACCAAAGGTCAATTGCTAATGTGAAGTTACTTCAGGCTGATATCTCGACCGATATGAAACTAACCAAGTAATAACCTCTTTATTTATTAAACCAAAACAAATAATTTCAAAATGTTCTCAGATCTGTTACTTTTTTTTTTTAGCTCACCTGACTTTCAGTCAGGAGAGCTATAGTGATCACTCACCGTCCGTCATCCGTCGTCCGTGAACATGGTGTTTGCGTCTTCTCCTCCCAAACCGCTGAACCAATTTAATTGATATTTGAGATAATAGTTTGTTATGACATCGCAATTTGATTTTGTTCAAATCAAGTTGCCTCGCCCCTTGGCAGGGCCACACCCAAAAAGTGTGCTGAAATCTTTAAAAAATCTTCTTCTCATGAACCAGCAGTAGCAGAGACTTGATATTTGGTGTGCAGCTTCCTTTTGAGGTATAGACTCAGATTTGTTCAAGAGAAGTTTGATGGGCTATATTTGGCATCGTTATGGGAGGGCCCCGCCCCAAATTTCTATTTTCCAAACCGAGAGGCTGATTTGAACCAAATTTTATGTGAGGGCTTATTGGGTCATAAGTACCTAATTTATGCCAAAGGTTTTTTCCCCGTAGCCCCGTGGGAACCGCAGGAGCTAAAAATAGAAAAAAATTAAAACGCCCATATCTCTAAAACTGGACGGCACTGAAAATTTTTATTTGGTGTGAAGCTTCCTTAGGGCCAACAGAAAGGATTGGTAAAAAAACAATTGCCATCGGTTTTATCATAAGGTACAGTTTCAGGACTTTGAAAAAGTGCTGAGTGAGCACTATTTAACACTGTAGGCAATGGGAAAAACATTAAAAAATCTTCTTCTCCAGCTCCAGCAGGCAAAATCTTTTGATATTTGGTATGCAACATTGTAGGGTGCATCTGATTCAAATTTGTTCAAATCGGCCCCCTGGGTTTATATTTTTATACTGTACCAATGACCCAGACATAGCTGGTGCTAACTCTTAAAATATAGGGCCAAACACAAATTTTGCCCCCCAATCCCCAAAATTTGCATCTAAAACCAAAGAAAACATGTCCTGAAAGGCCCTCCACCCTTCACCTCTACTGCGCATGTGCAGTGTCAAGGACGTTCCGAAATTGGCGCCATTAATCATTCTAAGTTTGGCCCGTCATCAGTTAACATCTGACTGATCTTTGTGCTTGTAAATCTCAGTTTAAATGATGCCAGACACATAAATATTAGTGAAATGGTGATTCTAAGGAGGATAGAGAAGGAGGAGAGGAAAAATGTGTGACAGAATATTTTCAGGGCTGTAACTTAAAATTTTTTAATGAAATTATGTTAAGTTACCTATTTTCGAGGCAGCAGCCATTTTGTTGTCATTCTGATTATGTAGTTACACTGATTTTTCAGTGTTTTCCTCTCTCCCTGTCCTTTAAGTCCCCCCTTGCTATTCTCCCATGCTTTTGGCATAGTTTTTGTAATTATTATTTCTAAATTTTCTTAGGAGTTTTAGCTGAACAACAGAATGAATTCTGTTCTTTTCCCCGTGTTTACGTCTTCACCTACGGGTGGTTAGGCGTTGTGTTCTACATCTACCATCTGATGTTCTGTAGTTTCTTCCCTGGAAGTCTCTGTTTTGCATCAGATAGTGTATTTTTGGTAACTGATTCCGGGCCTGGGTGCCTGGAGTCTTATTTTAGTGTTTTTACATTCATTGTTTACATTTACAACAGCCCTCTGTGTGAGGGGGGGGATTTCTGGAAAATAATATCTTGATGTTATTTTAATCATAACTAGATACATTATTATTGTTCGTAAGTGTTGCATAAATTGTTTAAAATATTTTTAAAATTTTTGTCCACACTTAGGCTTGGGATCCATTGGGGCTCAACGTTACTTTTCAAAAACTTGGGCTTTTCTGAAAAAATATTTTTTCAAAATATTTTGATTTCAATTATTTTTTCTATATTAATGGATCATATTATTATTATGTATTTTGATTACCAGGGGTTAGTGCGAGTACCAGGACTTGTTTTCTTTTCACATTGAAAGGATATTGATCAATTGTAATAAGAGGAAGTCTTCCTCCGACTTTTATAATCATTCTATATGTGGTCAGTGTACTCGCATTAACTCCTGTTCAGTATCGTATGATTTCGATGACAATATGGGAAGCGTATGTCATGGTATGTTATTGGGGAATTGGACACTCCGGTCCTTTCCCCGCAGGGTCACTCTACTTTATCAATTTCTATTTTCAGATGATCAAGATTAGGGTGATGTATCTGTGATGTCTTCCAATAGTGTGCCTCCGTCGTCACAATTAATGAAGGGCTAGCGGAAAAGTGCTCATGTAAATACGCCAATTGCCTAAGAGGACCCTAGTAGGTTCGACGGCCTTTGACGTCCGCTAGCTCGCCCGGTGTAGCGTCCATTCACTGAATGGTTCGGCAGCCGGGTTCATCCGTTGCGGTCTAGAAGGAATTTTGGGGTGATGTGAGCACTATAAATCAACCAAATGCACACCCAGTGACGGAGGATCGGAGGGAGAACGGAGGAAGCCTTTTAGTCTGGTTCATAGCTCGTTCTGGTCCATCCGGACGGCGAGCGAGAGAGGCCCCTCTCTTGTACAACAACATCTGGCCCCAGATGTTGTGGTACAAAATGTTTCGCATTCGGAGCATACGTCTGTCGCTCGGGACACTCCGACATATAGTCAGTCCGGAGTAGACTGTCAATAAGGCTTCCTCATTCTCATGGTAGCGCACACGACCGCTCTTGGCTACGTGACCACGGATATCCAGTCAGCTTCGCCAGTCAGAGAATCATCGGCGACCAGATCACACCATCCGGTAGCCAGGGACACGAGGCCTGCAGACTCCGGACGTTCGCATAGGAAGTGTGTGGGAGTCAACGTACACGGAGCTTCCGGCGGCAATGCATCGTAAGACCGCTACTGCACAGGCCTCGGGAACGGACGTGCTTTCCTAAATAGCACAGTTTATCGCAGCATCCCAGCATCAACTGAATCTGTCGCATATTTTTTATCCGACGATGTTGGGTCGGGACGCTCCGCGGAAGCGGGTACGGACGTCCGAAAATTTCATCCGGTCCGACGGGATACCGAAAGGGATTTGGAGGATTTCGAGCTTTCCCTTTCGGAACAACATATGCTGTTGTGTATGTCATCTGACTTGGTCTTCTACAGCTTCTTTCGTCGGACCAGATTGCTGCGATGCCGGATAAGAAACTGATAGCGTCGGTGGACTTAGAAATTTTTGGTTCGGTTCAGGGACATCGTCCCTCAGTTCCGACATAGTCCAATAATGTCACACAAACTTTCGAATTATTGAACGACGCTATATATATTATTATTATATGCTTGCTATAACCAAGCATTTCTGGTTTCTTGTTCGCAAAGTTACGGAGATGTCTTTCAAAAGTGTGCCTCTGTCGTCATAGTTAATGAAGAGCTAGCGGCAATAAGTGCTCATGGAATATGTCTGTTGCCTACGGAGTGACATTCGCTAGCTCACCCGGTGTAGCTTGCATTCATCGAATGGTTCGGCTGCCGGGTTCGTCCGTTGCGGTCTAGGAAGGAGATTTGGGTGATGCGAGCACTTTAATTACTTTAGTACTCACCCAGTGACGGCAGATTGAGGACAGATCGGAGGAAGCCTGTTAGTCCGGTTCCTGGCTTGTCCAGGTCCGTCAGGGCTGTGAGCGAGAGAGGTCCCTCTCTCGTCCAACAACATAGGGGACCGCATGTTGTGGTTCTGATATTTATGTCTGTCGGTCGGGACGCTCCGTTATATTGACAGTCCAAGAGACTGTCCATAATGCTTCCTCATCCTCATAGCAGGGCACATGACCGCACATTGGCTATGTGACCTCGAGTATCCGATCAGTTTCGTCATTCAGTGATTCCACGGCGAATAGGTCGCGCCATCCGGTAGCCAAGGGACACGAGGCCTATACACTCCGTTCGCTCGCATATTGGTAGTATGCACGGGGTAACGATCACGGAGCTTCCAGCGGCAATGCATTGTAGGATCGCTTCTCCTCTGGCCTCAGTGACGGACGTGCTATCCGAGTTAGCACAGTTGTTTCGCAGCATCCCAGCAATTGACAGTTTCTTGGTCGAATCAGGAATTATCCGACGGCGCTGGGTCGGTGCGGTCCGCGGTTGCATCAGGTACGGACGACCGAACGCTTTATAGGGTCCGACAGGATGGCGAAAGGGATTCAAAAGATTTCGAGTTTTCCCTTTTCTAGTATCGGAAGCTGCCATTCATATCTTCTGGCATTATCTTCCAGTGATTGTTATTTCGGACTACATTGCTGCGATGTTGGATAAGAGACTTATAGCGTCATTGGACTCGGAATTTTCGATCGGTTCGGGGACATTGTCCCTGACTTACCGACGCAGTCCAATAATTTCATTACAACATGTGTTTTATTTTTCGACGCTATATATGCATACAAGCCTGCTACCAAGCATGATAGTTTAGTTTCTTGTCCGCGTTGCTCATTTCTGCCGTTTTTTCAATTATACGAATAGTTTATTTTGGCAGTGCAGGGCATACCGAGAGTTCATATGCGTCTAGACGGTGTGGTTAAAGACAGGAAATATTCTTTTTCGCCGTCTATGTCTTTTCCAACTTCAATGTTGGAAACGACAATGATGTCTAGTAGACTTAACTTAGACACTTTGTCATACGTGAGGCGTTATCATTACGTTTTCAAGAAAAGATTTACGGGATATTATTCTCAGTGTAATTTCTTTTGAGGGCAGTAGTTTGTTCACGTATAACTCCGCCCTTCAGTGGCTGATTGGAGTTGGTTAGACGTGACGCAGCCCTAGCTACATCCACGAGCGTGGATAGTAAGGTTAAGAACTCTCTCAGAGTCGCTTCGTTCTCGGAGAAGCTTCTCTTCGATGGCAACTTTTCGGCAATCCATGAATTGCTCGATTTACACGTTCTCTTGTCTATCTAGTGTTACAAGAGATTCAGACTGGGGCAAACATTCGGTGGTTGACTCAGAGAGTGCCACTGCAGTTGCCGGACCTGAGTGTTGCTGTTATGACGGTTGCCAGTCAAACAGATGGGGATATAATACTGATCCCAACGGATTCGAAGTGCCAGGGTCTTGGGGTTCCGCAGTCTCTTAGCAACCAATTATCTTCCGCGGAATAATGTTTTTTAGGCTTGCTTTTTGTCATTGCATGAACATTATTCAGAAACGCATGCCCAAATCCTGTCCGTTAATTCGACAGTAGTGGCGTATCCCCGGAACCAGGGAGGCACTCTTTCGTTTCCGTTATTCAATTTAATGGAAAGAATCCGTCTGTTGGTTATAGTACACCAATGTTTTGATTCGTCATATTCCGGGTCGTCTGATTGTTTTACTGGACTCCCGTTCACTTAGGGGTCACTTGTTGCTGTCAGAATGGACTCTCAACAAACAAGTATTCAATCAGATTTGCTATCTATGGGAGCGCCCAATGATGATTTATTTACGACACAGCTTGCTAATCAATTGCAGATGTATGTGTTGGTTTGTCCGGATCTCTGAGCTAATGTTGTTAACGCTCTATTGATCTATAGGACGGAATGATAGGATACGCGTATCCTCCGGCGCTGTTGTTTCAGCAGGGATTGCTAAGATAAACAACCACAATACATTTCTGTTGATAGCATCTCTATCTTCACAGAGACCATGGGTAATTTACTCTGTTGTTTACTGTGGGACTTAACATGAAATCTTCCTCAATGTGAGGATCTTTTTTCACTGGGTAAATTGTGTCATCTTTATCACAACCCGCAAGGTCGCAACCTTCATGTATTCCGTTGTGTGGTCCGTATTGCATTGTAAGCATTCTACTGGACGAGCTTTGGACGCGATTTCTTACTATAGGAGATCCTCTTCTTCGCTATTCTATGCGGCTAAAGTGGAGGCTCTTCCGTCGTTGGTGTAGGGATCATCATGTTCATATTGTTGATCCCTCCATACTACTCATTGCAATTTTTTAGTATACTTGTTTCACAAGATCTACTGCAGCCTGTTATTATTAAGGTTATAGGTTTATGTTACCTCATACCTATGCACTCTAGGATAGTTTACAATTGAGTCTTATGTCTCTTTATCTAAGTCAGTAACTTTTTGATAAATAGACTTAGAATCTTTAGATTAAATTCCTTTATGGAATTTAACTTCGGTTCTTATTTAGCTAAGTAATCATTTGAGCCTCTGGAAACAGTAGTTTTCAAATTCTGACCTTTTAGACAGTAATTCTGTTGGTTTCTCTTTTACTGAAGAGTTAGTGAGTTTCATGCACTATCGATGGATGATTTTCACTTTTGTAGTTTCGGAATCACTACTTCCGTTACTATTTAGGTTGGATTTTTGCATAAGAGTTAGGCTCCTAATATCCGGAACCTATTGTTATTAAGGTCCTTCCGTCTTCTTACGGGCATAGGCCTTTACTCTTTCCGGTTAGAGTTTATGTATTTATAAACAGATATCTGTTTATTACTATGGGCGTAAGCTTCTTCTGTCTTTGATGCCTAGTAGAAGGACGTTACGCTCCATTCTATTGTTAATGGATTCTATTAACTATCGGTACTGCTTATGGTATATCATTGACTCAGCAGTTGTGCTTAAGATTTCGGCTCATGAAGTAAGAGTTCTTCCACATCTTGGGCTTACATAATAGTGTCGCTATTATAGATTTTTGAAGGCTGCTCATTGTGCTCAGCCATCCACATTCATGAATTTTTATCTCAGAAATATCGAGTCCATTTCTGGAGGCCTCTATTGTTAGGTCTATTATCTACTGCTCAGAATGTCATTCACTTAACAGTTGCTACTATAGCTAGGTAGGCTGTCTGTTTCGGCAGTGTCTCCGTTCTGCTGCCCTCTTCGCTCTGGGCTATTTGGCCCAGGGTAAGAAAAAGGGGGGGGGGGGGGAGGGTGTTCCCTTGGGTCACCTGTTTTACTATGAAAACAAGGGGATACCTCCTCCGGAGTTAGTAATTCTGAGCTGTTATTGGGATGGTTGTTTAGTGAGAAGTTTATGTTTTAAAAATTCATTCAAGTCTTAGTTTTTAAAGTATAGCTTTTGAATACTGCATATGTCAACGGACATGATTATGCAATCCTCAGACACTTTTAAGGAGTGTAAGAGTCTCTATTCTCTAGACTTACTTTATTTATTGGCTTACTTTAAAAATTATTAGTATAAGGATTATATTGGATATTAATAGAGTACATAGATGTATGAAGCTCAATTTTGGAATGTGTTGTATCTTTCTAATTTATCATAAATAAGAAAGATACATGTAAGGCCTATTACTTCTTTTTCCCTACAGGGGATGACTCTATTTTATATTATTGAGCGTATTCCATTTTGCTCTATGTCCTTGGCCCTCCAGCCTTTTTACTATTCAGCTATGTCTGGGTCATTGGTACAGTATAAAAATGTTAAAAAATTTATAGTAATTTCTATATTTTTTATACTTACCAATGACCCAGACGGGGATGGCCCTCCCAGGAGTTGGGAACTCTTGCCTCCCCGCTGAGTACATAGCGCTTACCAGGCACTGGTTATTAGAATGATTAATGGCGCCAATTTCAGAACGTCCTTGACACTGCGCATGCGCAGTAGAGGTGAAGGGTGGAGGGCCTTTTAGGACATGTTTTCTTTGGTTTTAGATGCAAATTTTGGGGATTGGGGGGCAAAATTTGTGTTTGGCCCTATATTTTAAGAGTTAGCACCAGCTATGTCTGGGTCATTGGTAAGTATAAAAAATATAGAAATTACTATAAATTTTTTAACATTTGGGCTCAGTATAGGAGCCCGATTCAAGTTTGTTAAAGCCAAGTCCCTGGGTCCATATTTGAGCCTGAATTATAACTTTGTCAATATGAGGAATTTTTCTTTAAAAATCTTATTCAGATTCAGCACTCAGAATGTTTTGACATTTGGCATGCAGCAACCTTAGGGGGGTGAGATTCAAGTTTGTTTTAGCCAAGTCCCTTGGTTCATATTTGGGCTCACTATGGGAGCCTGAATGACAACTTAGTTCAAAATGAGGAATTTTCTTTAAAAATCTTCTTCAGATCCAGCAGATGAATGCTTTTGATATTTTTTATGCAGCATCCTTAGGGGGGTAAGATTCAAGTTTGTTCAAGCCATGTCCCTAGGTCCATATTTGGGCTCCCTGTGGGAGCTCGAATTGTAACTTAGTTCAAAATGAGGAATTGTCTTTAAAAATGTTAAAAAATTTATAGTAATTTATATATTTTTTATACTTACCAATGACCCAGACATAGCTGGTTTTAACTCTTAAAATATAGGGCCAAACACAAATTTTGTCCCCCAATCCCCAAAATTTGCATCTAAAACCAAAGAAAACATGTCCTGAATGGCCCTCCACACTTCACCTCCACTGCACATGCGCAGTGTCAAGGACGTTCCGAAATTGGCGCCATTAATCATTCTTATAACCAGTGCCTGGTAAGCGCTATGTACTCAGCGGGGAGGTATGTGTTCCCAACTCCTGGGAGGGCCATCCCCGTCTGGGTCATTGGTAAGTATAAAAAATATATAAATTACTATAAATTTTTTAACATTTTTATACTGTACCAATGACCCAGACATAGCTGAATAGTAAAAAGGCTGGAGGGCCAAGGACATAGAGCAAGTTGGAATACGCTCAATATATAAAATAGAGTCATCCCCTCTAGGGAAAAAGAAGTATTAGGCCTTACATGTATCTTTCATATTTATGATAAATTAGAAAGATACAACACCTTTCAAAATTGAGCATCATACATCCATGTACTCTATTAATATCTAGTATAATCCATATACTAATAATTTTTAAAGTAAGCCAATAAATAAAGTAAGTCTAGAGAATAGAGACTCTTTATACTTCTTAAAAGTGTCTGAGGATTGTATAATAACGTCCGTTGATACGTGCTATATTCAAAAGCTATACTTTAAAAACTAAGACCTGAATGAATTTTTAAAACATAAACTTCTCACTAAAAAACCATCCCAATAACAGCTCAGAATTACTAACTCCGGAGGAGGTATCCCCTTGTTTTCAAAGTAAAACAGGTGACCCAAGGGAACACCCTCCCCCCCCCCCCCTTTTTCTTGCCCTGGATCACATAGCCCAGAGCAAAGAGGGCAGCAGAACAGAGTCACTGCCGAAACAGACAGCCTACCTAGCTATAGTAGCAACTGTTAAGTGAATGACATTCTGAGCAGTAGATAATAGACCTAACAATAGAGGCCTCCAGAAATGGAATCGATATTTCTGAGATAAAAATTCATGAATGTGGATGGCTGAGCGCAATGAGCAGCCTTCAAAAATCTATAATAGTGACACTATTAATGTAAGCCCAAGATGTAGAAGAACTCTTACTTCATGAGCCGAAATCTCAAGCACAACTGCTGAGTCAATGATATACTGTAAGCAGTATCGATAGTTAATTGAATCCATTAGCAATAGAATGGAGCGTAACGTCCTTCTATTAGGCATCAAAGACAGAAGAAGCTTACGCCCGTAGTAATAAACAGATATCTGTTTATAAATACATAAACTCTAACCGGACAGAGTAAAGGCCTATGCCCGTACGAAGACGGAAGGACCTTAATAACAATAGGTTCCGGATATTTAATAGGAGCCTGACTCTTATGCAAAAATCCAACCTAAATAGTAAAGGAAGTAGTGATTCCAAAACTATGAAAGTGAGAATCATCCACCGATAGTGCATGAAGCTCACTGACTCTTCAGTAAAAGAGAAGCCAACAGAATTACTGTCTAAAAGGTCTGAATTTGAAAACTACTGTTTCCAGAGGCTCAAATGATTACTTAGCTAAATAAGAACCGAAGTTAAATTCCGTATAGAAATTTAATCTAATGATTCTAAGTCTATTTATCGAAAAGTTAATAACTGACTTAGATAAAGAGACATAAGACTCAATTGTAAACTATCATAGAGTGCATAGGTATGAGATAACATAAACCTATAACCCTAATAGTAACAGGCTGCAGTAGATCTTGTCAAACAAGTATACTAGAAAGTTGCAATGACTAGTATGGAGGGATCAACAATATCAACATAGTGATCCCTACACCAACGACGGAAGAGCCTCCACTTTAGCCGCATAGTATAGCGAAGAAGAGGTTCTCCTACAGTAAGAAATCGCATCCAAAGCTCGTCCAGTACAATGCTTACAATGCAATAAGGACCACACAACGGAATACGTGAAGGTTGAGACCTTGCAGGTTGTGATGAAGATGACACGATTTTTCCCAGCGAAAAAAGATCCTCTCATGGAGGAAGTTTTCGCGTTAAGCCCCACAGTAGACCTCAGAGTAAATTTACCCACGGTCTCTGTGAAGACAGAGATGCTATCTACAGAAATGTATTGTGGTTGTTTATCTTAGCAATACTTGCTGAAACAACAGCGCAGGAGGATACGCATATCCTATCATTCCGTCCTATTAGATCAATAGAGCGTTAACAACATAAGCTCAGAGATCCGGACATGTAAACACATACGTCTGCAATTGATTAGCAAGTTGTGTCGTAAATAAATTATCATTGGGCGCTCCCATTGATAGCAAATCTGATTGAATACTTGTTTGTTGAGAGTCCATTCTGACGGCAACAAGCGACCCATAAGTGAAAGGGAGTCCGGTAATACAATCAGACGACCCGGAATATGACGGACCGAAGCAGAACTTGGTGTACTATAACAAACAGAAGGATTCTTTCCATTAAATTGAATAACGGAAACGAATGAGTGCCTCCCTGGTTCCGGAGATACGCCACTACTGTCGTATTATCGGACAGGATTGGACATGCGTTTCTGAATAATGTTCATCGAATGACATAAAGCAAGCCTAAACAACATTATTCCGTGGAAGATAAGTGCTTGCCTAGAGACTGCGGAACCCAAAGACCCTGGCACTTCGAATCCGTTGGGATCAATATTGCATCCCAACCTGTTTGACTGGCAACCGTCATAATTATAAAACTCGGATCCGGCAACCGCAGTGGCACTCTCTGAGTCAACCACCGAATGTTTGCCCCAGTCTGAATCTCTTGCTACACTAGATAGACAAGAGAACGTGTAAATCGAGCAATTCATGGATTGCTGAAAAGTTGCCGTCGAAGAGAAGCTTCTCCGAGACCGAAGCGACTCTGAGAGAGTTCTTCACCTTACTATCCACGCGCGTGGATGTAGCTAGGGCTGCGTCACATCTAACCAACTCCAGGTAGCCACTGAAGGCCGGAGTTATACGTGAACAAACTACTGCCCTCAAAAGAAATCACATTGAGAATCATATCCCGGAATTCTTTCTCTTGAAGACGTAATGATAACGCCTCAGTAAGGTGGATTACGTATGATAAAGCGTCTAAGTTAAGTCTATTAGACATCATTGTCATTTCCAACATTGTGGTTTGGAAAAGACATAAACGGCGAAAAAGATAATTTGCAGTCTTTAACCACGCCCTCTAGACGCATATGAACTCTCGGTATGCCCTGTTCTGCCAAAATAAATTATTCCTATAAATGATAAAAGGCAGAATTGAGCATTGCGGACAAGAAACTAAACTATCATGCTTGGTAGCAAGCTTATATATATATATAGCGTCGATAAATAATACACATGTTCTAATGACATTATTGGACTGTGTCGGTAAGTCAGGGACAATGTCCCTGAACCGATCCAAAATTCCGTGTCCAATGATGCTATAAGTCTCTTATCCAACATCGCAGCAATGTAGTCCGAAGGAACAACCACTGGAAGATAATGCCGGAAGAAATGTATGGCAGCTTCCGATGTTCCGAAAGGGAAAACTCGAAATCGTCCGAATCCCTTTCGCCATCCTGTCGGACCCTATAAAGCGTTCGGTCGTCCGAACCTAATGCAACCGCGGACCACACCGACCCAGCGCCGTCGGATAATTCCTGATCCGACCGAGAAACTGTCGATTGCTGGGATGCTGCGAAAAACTGTGCTAACTTGGATAGCACGTCCGTCACTGAGGCCTGTGGAGAAGCGGTCTTACGATGCATTGCCGCTGGAAGCTCCGTGATCGTTACCCCGTGTATACTACTATTATGCGAGCGAACGGAGTGCATAGGCCTCGTGTCCCTTGGCTACCGGATGGCGTGACCTGTTCGCCGTGGAGTCACTGAATGACGAAACTGGTCGGATACTCGAGGTCACGTAGCCAATGTGCGGTCGTGTGTACTGCTGTGAGGATGAGGAAGCATTATCGACAGTCTCACGGACTGTCAATATAACGGAGCGTCCCGTGCGGCGGACATATGCTCCGAATGTAAAATATCTGAACCACAACATGCGGTCCCCTATGTTGTTGGACGAGAGAGGGACCTCTCTCGCTCACAGTCCGGACGGACCTGGACGAGCCAGGAACCGGACTAACAGGCTTCCTCCGATCTGTCCTCAATCCGCCGTCACTGGGTGAGTACTAAAGTTATTATAGTGCTCGCATCACCCAAATCTCCTTCCTAGACCGCAATGGATGAACCTGGCAGCCGAACCATTCGATGAATGTACGCTACACCAGGTGAGCTAGCGAATGTCACTCCGTCGATCCTACAAGGGACCTCTTAGGCGATAGACATAATCCATGAGCACTTATTGCCGCTAGCTCTTCATTAACTATGACGACAGAGGCACACTTTTGAAAGACATCTCCGTAACTTTGCGAACAAGAAACCAGAAATGCTTGGTAATAGCAAGCATATAATAATAAATATATAGCGTCATTCAATAATTCGAAAGTTTGTGTGACATTATTGGACTATGTCGGAACTGAGGGACGATGTCCCTGAACCGAACCAAAAATTTCCAAGTCCACCGACGCTATCAGTTTCTTATCCGGCATCGCAGCATTCTGGTCGGACGAAAGAACCTGTAGAAGATCAAGTCAGATGACATACACAACAGCATATGTTGTTCCGAAAGGGAAAGCTCGAAATCCTCCGAATCCCTTTCGGTATCCCGTCGGACCGGATGAAATTTTCGGATGTCCGTACCCGCTTCCGCGGAGCGTCCCGACCCAGCATCGTCGGATAATACATTATGCGACAGATTCAGTTGTTGCTGGGATGCTGCGATAAGCTGTGCTATTTAGGATAGCACGTCCGTTCCCGAGGCCTGTGCAGTAGCGGTCTTACGATGCATTGCCGCCGGAAGCTCCGTGTACGTTGACTCCCGCACACTTTCCTATGCGAACGTCCGGAGTCTGCAGGCCTCGTGTCCCTGGCTACCGGATGGTGTGACCTGGTCGCCGATGATTCTCTGACTGGCGAAGCTGACTGGATATCCGAGGTCACGTAGCCAAGAGCGGTCGTGTGCGCTACCATGAGAATGAGGAAGCCTTATTGACAGTCTCTCCGGACTGACTATATGTCGGAGCGTCCCGAGCGGCGGACGTATGCTCCAAATGCGAAACATTTTGTACCACAACATCTGGGGCCAGATGTTGTTGTACGAGAGAGGGGCCTCTCTCGCTCGCCGTCCGGATGGACCTGAACGAGCTAGGAACCGGACTAAAAGGCTTCCTCCGTTCTCCCCTTAATCCGCCGTCACTGGGTGTGCATTTGGTTGATTTATAGTGCTCGCATCACCCCAAAACTCCTTCTAGACCGCAACGGACGAACCCGGCTGCCGAACCATTCGATGAATGGACGCTACACCGGGCGAGCTAGCGGACGTCAAAGGCCGTCGAACCTACTAGGGTCCTCTTAGGCAATTGGCGTATTTATATGAGCACTTTTCCGCTAGCCCTTCATTAATTGTGACGACGGAGGCACACTGTTGGAAGACATCACGGATACATCACCCTAATCTTGATCGTCTGAAATAGAAATTGATAGAGTGACCCTGCGGGGAAAGGACCGGAATGTCCAATTCCCCACTAACATACCGTGACATACGCTTCCCATGTTGTCATCGAAATCATCACATACAGAACAGGAGTTAGTGTGAGTACACTGACTACATATAGAATGATTATAAAAGTCAGAGGAAGACTTCCTCTTATTACAATTGATCAAAATCCTTTCAATGTGAAAAGAAAACAAAGTCCTGGTACTCGCACCAACCCCTGACAATCAAAATACATAATAATAATATGATCCATTAACATAGAAAAAATAATTGAAATCAAAATATTTTGAAAAAATATTTTTTCAGAACAGCCCAAGTTTCTGAAAAGTAACATTGAGCCCCAATGGATCCCAAGCCTAAGTGTGGACAAAAATTTTAAAAATATTTTAAACAATTTATGCAACACTTACGAACAATAATAATGTATCCAGTTATGATTAAATTAACATCAAGATATTATTTTCAAGAAATCCCCCCTCACACAGAGGGCTGTTGTAAATGTAAACAATAAGTGTAAAAACACTAAAATAAGACTCCAGGCACCCAGGCCCGAAATCAGTTACCAATAAAACACTATCTGATGCAAAACAGAGACTTCCAGGGAAGAAACTGCAGAACATCAGATGGTAGATGCAGAACACAACGCCTAACCACCCATAGGTGAAGACGTAAACATGGGGAAAGAACAGAATTCATTCTGTTATTCAGCTAAAACTCCCAAGAAATTTTAGTAATAATAATTACAGAAAATATGCCAAAAGCATGGGAGAATAGCAAGAGGGGACTTAAAGGAAAGGGAGAGAGGAAAACACTGAAAAATCAGAGTAACTTGATAACAAGAATGACAACAAAATGGCTGCTGCCTCGAAAATAGGTAACTTAACATAATTTCATTAAAAAATTTTAAGTTACAGCCCTGATAATTTTCTGTCAAACATTTTTTCTCTCCTTCTTCTATATCCTCCTTAGAATCACCATTTCACTAATATTTATGTGTCTGGCATCATTTAAACTGAGATTTACAAGCACAAAGATCAGTCAGATGTTAACTGATGAAGGGCCAAACTAAGAATGATTAATGGCGCCAATTTCGGAACGTCCTTGACACTGCGCATGCGCAGTGGAGGTGAAGTGTGGAGGGCCATTCAGGACATGTTTTCTTTGGTTTTAGATGCAAATTTTGGGGATTGGGGGACAAAATTTGTGTTTGGCCCTATATTTTAAGAGTTAGCACCAGCTATGTCTGGGTCATTGGTACAGTATAAAAATCTTCTTATTCAGATCCAGCAGTTGGAATGTTTGATATTTGTTGTGCAGCATCCTTAGGGGGGTGAGATTCAAGTTTGGTAAAGCCAAGTCCCTGGGTTCATATATGGGCTCCATGTGGGAGCCCGAATTATAACTTAGTTCAATATGAGGAGTATTCTTTAAAAATCATTTTTTTAGATCCACTGGTCAGAATCTTTGGATATTTGGTATAAGTTTTTCTTAGGAGTAGCAGATGCAAATTGTTGAAATCAATTCTCTGGGTTGATATTTAGGCTACCATGTCAGGTGAGCGCCCTCAGGCCCCCTGGGGCCTCTTGTTTAACACTGTTATTGTTTCTCATTCTTTTCACCAAGTCTGAAACTACTTCTCCTAGTACAGCTATCCGAATGTCTCGGTTTCCCCACTGGGATAGCTGTACTATCTCTTCTCCTGCTTCAACAAATCTCTACTTACGACTCTGAATCTTAGTTTGTGTTGAACAACTCTCTTCTTTCTTCTCTTCATCCACCTAATCCTTACTTATTCACATCATTATTTCCTCACCATACAAAAATTCAGCTTCAAACTACACCATTATGCCTGGTAACGTCAGTTTTCCTGATTCCATTTGACAAAAAATGGTGAACATTTTGAATGCAAACAAATTGGTTGCACATAGTAATAAATCAAGGGGACAACTCTAGTTTGGTTAATATCAGCCAAGATCGGCGTCATATCAGCTGAGTTTGAAGTCATATCTGCCAAGCTTGATAATGGGCTGCAATTCTGGAAAAGAAAATCATACCTAATAAATAACTTTGTGTAAGGCCCCACAAAGTAGATTGTCTGTTTCTCAGGCCATTTTTTGTAAAACTGCATGTGGGCGGGCAGTTTTTTATTTTATTTTTTATAGTTATTTCTTTGCCCCTAAAAGTTCCTATTCTTGGTTTGTTTTATGTTTTAGGCCGCATAATCAACAGAATGGCATGGGTCATTGTGTTAGTGTTGAAACGATTAGTGATTTTCAGGAATCGACTAGTCGCCAGCAGTAATCGATTACTAATCAACTAGTCGAAGCCCCCATGTTATTGTTATCAAACATGTGTACCGCCGTTCTTCCCTGGTTAAAACTAACAGTAATACTTGCAATGAAACAATGGCAAGTGAAGCTTTCAATGTCCTCAAAACCTCTTTCAGTTTCGAGAGAGAATTAATGTTGGTAGCTTCTGTTTAAAATCATTTTTTCTCGATATAGTCACTGATATTTTAATAAAATAAATCATTATTCAGGTTTTTTTTATATTATTCATTCCAACCCATTGAATGTTAACAAAAGGAAGTGCTCTTTTCGCATGCGTGATGTACATCCCCTGTCGAAAATTAAGCACAGTTAACGCCCACAGCAGTCATCAGTCTGTCAACAATTGTACACCGAACACTCCCACACAACTTCTCGTATTATGACTTAACCTCTTATCTGTCCATAATTATGCATACATCGAACACGCCTACTAATTTCCATATTGTCTGCTTTGAAAATCATCACCTGACTTGATTGGGTTTCCTCTTAACTCAGTTGCAGTTCGAGGAAAAGCTTGTTTCACTTTCAATTTCCTGGAAACTCGCAGATTTCCAGGAATTTGTCCGCATGTATTTACAAAATGAAAATAAAAAGCACATGGATTTTGTAATTGGTTCTTTAGTGATAACAAATTGTTCCAAATACGAACTGGTATGTGTTCTTCCATAATTTCTCTTTGATGTTTCTGAAAGACATTTCGAACTTACCAGTACCTGGTGAACAAATTGATGTCCGTAGGTGGCCTAATTTCATGTCAACTTTGGATCCTAATTTTCCTGCAGGCTGCTCCCTCGAGAATAAGCTCACCCATATATTTTTCCCTGTTTACTTCATGCACCCCTGGTCTTATTCAATCTCTGGTCAGTTGGCCAACTAGGGTTGTTATTCATGCAGTCGGAAACATCAAACGCGTTATTTCCGTGGGTTGTTTTTTGATTTCGGGCGTTTACTTGTGACGTTCGCAACAATGTTGGGTGAATTTAAGGGGATGGTGTATGGTTGGGGCAGATGTTCCGACTAATCGACTAGCAGATTTAGGGATCGACTAATTTAATAATCGCGTCGACATCGATTAGTCGGCTAATCGTTTCAACACTACATTGTGTATTCCATCCCTTGAGTGCAAGAAGACTTTGCAATGCTAAAGCACTGCAAAGCCTTCTTGCAATGTAGGGCCAAATTTATCAATTTTATTAACTTGGGTAAAATATTTTTACTTTTTCAAGTTTGCATTGGTTATAAAAAGAGAGCATGCGATAGCCAAAAGAATCATGCAGGAGGGCCTGAGAAACAGATTTTAACTTTTTAGGCTTAAGTATACTCTGCATAATTGAATATTGCCCAATTCTTTACCTAACATGAATAATGGATGAGACTTGCAAAAATATCTCTTGAATAATATAAAATTTTCATTGTTTGCCTCAAAACACTGCAAACATTCAGAAAATAATTAAATTTGGTTGGTGATTTTGATGAATAGTGCTAGTTGGTTTTGTCCATTATGTTATGCAAAGGATTATTTAACACATCACTTGATAAAAAGAATCTTAAATTTGTCATAATTTGATAAGAAATTTCTGAACCTTGTTGACTAAAATCGATCAGTTCAGACTGATTTTGTTTACAGAGGCTCAGATTGAGTTTAGTGAACTCGATTTAGAAATTGCATATCAAATCGTGGCTCGTTATTAGTGATGCTGCATTTAATAGACACATAACAGATAACAGAAACTCGATCTGCATAATGTATTGATAGGTGGTTCTCTGTAGGCTCTTCCACTTCCTTCATAACTTAGTAAGTAAACAAATAAATATGTTTAATAAGACCTGTTTATTTATTTATTTTTTTACAGAGTTTACCCATCATTGTATGAAACAGATTTTGACTTTATACAAGAAATCATCCAAAACCCATGATTCCATAATATTAGTTGGGCATTCCATGGTAAGTATCCATAACTTGTATATTTCCTGGTGGAATCCTAGGAAGTGGAAATATACGAGATCTTCTTACAGTGCTGTGATCACAAATATAATCATTTAACCCTTTGAACATTGTTGGTATATTCCATGTCAGTTCCAAGCCATCAGATGGTAGAGTCTTAATTTGTTACTTGGGGGAAGACCAATCATTATTTCCAATGTGCAGCATTGGAGCTGCATGTTGAAACTCTTGATTGGTCTATCACTCAAATTCACTGAGCAACTATCTACTTTTTGAATTCAGGGCATATCACAACCCGGGACTCGAAAAGCAGCTTTTCGGGTTCAAAGGATTAATCATTGAGAATCAGCCTTTCGATTTTAAGGCAAGCTGTTGCTCTTGCACCCCCTTGCTCCACCAGTTTTTATTTGTTTGTGAGTAGACAACAGCAGACCTAAAAAAAAGTCCCACAGTTAATGAATGCTGGGTTATATCATTTTTATAAAGTAGATCATAGTTCTGGAAGAGCTAAGCAATGAGCATCGTAAGTGGTTACCGCATATTATCTTATTTGTCTAAGATCCTGCTTTGTAAGCAATGTTGGTTGCCTTATTTCTGTAGAAGTGAATGATAGGTGAATGAAATAACCCAGTTTGTGCAGGCCCACTAGGTAGATGTTAACAAAAGGAATATATGGGACGTGTAAAACTGGATGCTGTTTAAAATTCTACACATGAGAAGTAGAACCAACAATTATGAAATTATTCTGATATTAAATTCAATGAAACATCCTAATTGTATTTCATATTATTTTCATTTCAAGCTTAATTGTAATTTACTATTCAAAAAAGTAGGGGATATCCAAACTGATGTGATATTTTCGGAAAGTGGTATTGAATATGCGTGATTGGACCCATCAATATGTTACCAAGTTTAGTGTGGATCATGAATGTCACCCGCCCACAAAAACTTTGTACAGGTTTTTTCGCATGTGTGGTACGTTTTGAAATTTTCTTTTGTACTGGATGGGCTTTTTCGGAGGTCTCATCATTCTTTTCTTGGTATAAACTTGTTCATCAATAGTTTCTGGTCAAAAGATATGCGAGATATGCGAAGACTGACACAAGACGAACGTTTATGTAACATTGGTATGTTGGAAGCTGGTAACAGATAGACTGCAGTGACTCAAATTCTCAATGTTGCTCAATCGGTGATTAGCAGGTTGTGGTCACTACAGCTGGGAGGTTGTGGGATTTACACTGCAGTTGCTGGTTCGTTTTTTTTAAATAAAAAACCCTCGGTTGCGGTTTCAGTTGTCCATGAGCATATATAGAAACTGTCCTTATATGCCTATCAGATCGGCCCTATAATTACAACATCTTCCACAAAAACCTACATCTAACAAGGCATCTTTTGTTGAATGAATAATTATAAGACATCTGTGCCTGTAATATTGTAAAATGTCAGGCAAAGAAAACCCAAAAAACAAAACAAAATCCAAAACTGTGTTTAGGATAACCTGACCGACCCTAAGCAATTATGCTGACCCTCAAAAGTTTAACAAGTAAAAGTCACTCATTTAGGTCGTTGTAACCCTAAATTTCCATCTGACTTCAACCTTGAATTTGAAACTGATTTTGATGTTCAAGCTTTCAAAATTACATGTAGAAATAAATAATATCGTACACTATAAATGAAGAGCAAGTGGCAAGTTATAGTTCATCAAAGGAAACCGCATTTGATAAACTGATGACATGCAGCTTGCTTCAGCCTTGGTGTTAACAGGTCATGAATGTTAATGAATATTGTGTTCAGTTTCGTTTATTGATACTGAAAGCCTCAAATCTTGGCTTACTGTCCATAAAATGTCATTGGTGCAAGTATAGTGTACAACAGTTTTGTTTTTTAATTCCATGCAAACGTATACAGAAATTATTATTTGACAGTCACCAGCAGGTTCATAGATATTGCATTTATTATAAAGTGAATTATGTGGTCATTCTGGTAATTCAATATTATGTGTAGTATCTTAAAACACGCTGGAATTTTAAAACCGAATTTGCAGTTTTGTTTATTGCAGTGCGGGTGTGATTTTCGGTAGTCTCTCATTACCGAACCCGACCTATGGTTGCGGTTAACCTCACAGCTCTAGTGGTCACCCAACCGTCAGAAAGGCAATGTTAATGACAGACGTCGGTCAGTTTGTCAAAGGGTGACAACTGCTAACCAGGATCGTTTCATCTGAACCACAGCATTACATAACTGCCATCAAAGTGCCTCAGAAATTGGACAGCAGCTGCACAGAGCGACAGATGTGCGAGTCAGTGGTCAGACTATCCGAAATCACCTACACAGCTGGAATTTGTATGCTCGATGACTTCAAATAATTCCACGTTTGACTGAATGTCACATCACAGCTAGGCATAATTGGTGTGGAGCACGGCAGCACTGAGACAATCGTCGGTGGAGCAGCGTCATGTTTTTTCAATGAAATGAGGTTCACGCTCGACTTCCATGACAGGCGAAACAGAGTGTGGAGGCAATGGAATGAAGGTACCATGACGTAACCATTAGGCAGCACGATCGTTTTGGTTGTGGATTGGTTATGGTGTGGGGAGGCGTAACCATGACAAGCAGAACAGCATTACTTGTCATCCAAGGGCATGTCACAGAGCCGTACTACTGTGACATGTTAGCATCTCATGTGGTGCCATTTGCATGACATTACAGCCGTCTATTCATTTTCCATGATGGCAATGCAAAAACACACAGGGCCCGTGTCGCTACAGGGTTCCTCCAGGAGCAGAACATCACTACACTGCCTTGGCCTGCACTAAGTCCAGACCTTTCACCAATTGAGCACATCTGGGATATGCTTGGCAGAAGCCTACGCCAATGCCAACAGCCCCTAACAATGTCCAGGAACTCGCCTCTGCAATGCAGGAAGAATGGAATAACATCAGTCAAGCTGATATTGGATGTTTGGTGAGGAGTATGCCACGTCGGATCCATGCTTGTCTCGCAAACCAAGGAGGATTTACAAGGTATTGAGGTCTTGTACTGAATGTGGTAAATTCTCTGACTGACCGTCCATGTCTTCTAGAGCTCAGTGCGTGGAATGTGTGCTTGTCAGACACCCAACTATCACTGATATCATTCACCAGATGTCACAGAGCAATGTCTCAACTGACTTTTTGATGAAAATATAAATATATTTCTTTACACATCTCACTTTTATCAAATATCCTCTACTTTTTTTTAATAGTATATAATAGAAATATTGCAATGCATTGATGTTTGTAGGTCTGAGATGATTTTTTTTTTTACATTTTTATCGGTAGTTTGTTAATTTCTCTTCAAAATGATCATTTGTTGAGCTTCTACATAAATAAAACAAAGTGTGTTTGAATACTGATTTGCAGTTTATATTGCACTTGGCTTGAATAGTTCCTAGAATGTGTTTTAAATTTATTTTGATTTTGGACATTCTCAACTGTTTATCATGATTTATGATATATATGGTATAAATGTCTTTAGAGAATGATAGATATTATAGTTATGGTCAGTGTAATTTTTACCCCTTTTATTTCATGTTTCAGGGAGGCATCATCGCCAGAGCTTTGTTTACTCTGCCTGACTTTGACCCAAGCCTAGTCAATACAATTATCACACAAGCCACACCACACCTCCAACCAGGTAGGTAATCTTTGAAAATGACCTTAAACACTAGTAAATAAACAAACCATAAACAGATAGTATGACATTAAAAGCGGCCATGGCTGAACCCAATGGAGATAATAATGGCATTTTGTGGTCTTGTATAAACTATTGCAGGTGTTTTCCATGTTACAGAGCCCGAAGTGTTGTTTACTGTATGCACTTAACACATGTAAAAACTGAACCGAAACCGAGGTTTTTTTCCTGGAACCGAAGCTAAACACAAACTGACTCTGAATTTTAAAACCGCTCAGCTCTAATGATTAAAGGTGTCTTGTTCGGAGTTAGTAAATAACTGAGACTATAAGTAAATTTGTCAAAAGTACAGTTTCCCTCTCGTGGAGTTGTTGACAAATATTACCACTGAATTACTGAACGAAGCCTTTGCAAGTTTGGAAAAAAATAGCAATGGATTAAAAAAGGTTGAATGATGGCTTTTGCCTATGCAACATTTCCTAATTTTGAGGTCTGGGTACAAAATGTTGGTTATCATTTTGTTAGATATGAATGGTGAATGCTTCTGCCTTTGAATGCAACTTTTCCAAATTTTGAGGACTGGGGACATAATGTTTGTTATCCTTTTGTTAGATATGAATTGTGAATGGTTTTGTCAACCTAAGGCCTCCAGCAAATTTATATTGAGGTATAGTAGGAAGCTGTAATATAGAAATTACCAACTATACCAGCTGGCATAAATTTTGTGCTGGATTGCCAGGTAAAACATTGTGTGAGCGGTTTGTTAAAAATACTTCATTTTTACCAATGGAATGACAGTTGTTATTGACGTAACGGATAACCACTTCACAGCTTTTCCAACCAACTAGGTTGGTAACTAGTTGCACACCAATTATCCTGCTACCTGTTTCAGTACCAGGTTAGATATCTTGTGCAAGGACTTAATGCATTAATGCATGGTTCCAGTCTGAACTCACAACTGCTCAACCTTAAGTCTTCCTTCTAACCAATTGGCCACTGAGTTTTCAGTTAACCTTTTACCCAATGCGCACAATATAAGCATTTGTTATTTTAATTTTATTTTTTCCTAACTCTTTCAGAAAATTTCAGCAAAACCCTATATCACCTCTCATTGGAATGAGCTCAATGAAGGATCTCACAATATGGTTTTGTTGAAAAGTTTAGAACAAAATTTTTTTTTCAACTGCTCAGTTTGTAAATGATGTGACAGTTTCGTTAGGTAAAGTGTTGAAGTATTAACCCTTTACCCAACGTAATAGCAAAAACCGTCCAGCGCTATTCACAAAAATCACCAATTAATTATTTTTTCATTTTTTATCTCAAAAACATAGCTCATGTCCCCTCATTGGAACGAGCTTGTTGAGCTTGTTCAATGAGGGGTCATAAGCTGTGTTTTTGGCACAAAAAATGAACAAAAATAATTAAGAATTTTTTTTTGCAGCTGTTGTCTACTTTTTGTGTTAGGTAAAGGGGTAACCATAAATTTTTATTTTTCAGTGATAAGCATAGACAAACATATTTCCAGTTTCTATGATACAGTAAATGGATATTGGCAGCAGAATGCAAATACAACATTAAAGCATGTTACAATTGTGAGCACAGGTGGTTCATTCAGAGATTATCAAGTCAGGAATGGTCTCACTTCATTGTCAGGGGTAAGAACATCTTACTACACTTTGTCGCACTATAGTGGTGTGCATTCCGTGGTTTGTTCATTGTTCTAATTTTTCAGCTTGAGCCACCTTTCAACCTAAAGATGGAGTTCATTCCCCAAATGCAACTAATTATAAATTCTGTCACATTTGCAGATTCAGTGGAGCCCACTTAATTGGATATCTCTTAAATGGACTAGAGATGGGCGGTTTTCAGATGTCATGTCCGTTTTATTCTGAGAAGAGGAGACCTGATTAGAGTTTTTCAACATTGAAGTTGAAAACCTCGGCAACAGATTTTCTGTAATTTTTCTGTTTCTGTTTCGGTTTTTATAACGAAACTGAACCAAATTTTCGGTTAACCGCCCATCTCTAAAATGGACAACCCTATTAATTTAATATAACTTCCAAACACCAGATCATGTACCATACCTTCAGTACAACTTTGACATGTTAATTACAAATGCTAAGTTCATCTCTACAATACAGGAAAGTGACTTAATCTCTGTTGACTGAATACTCCTGTTAATTGAATAATTTCCACTGGAAAACTGGCTATTCAATTAAGAAGGTTCCATTGTAATATAATTTCATGCATGCCTGTATGTTGATATATTTACATCTCCTCATATTTTTTAAATTCACTATGCGATCATGAAGCATTTTCTCACTAAATATCATGTGCAAAAATTAGGATTTGTCAGGTAAATGGAGAACCATTTGTGATATCATTAATGAAGCTAATCATATAGTGTCTTCATGGAAACCCATGGAAGTTGAGCATTTCTTGTTTACTGTGGTAATCAAGTTCTGTGTTACTAGTTAAATAGGATCTGGTCACCAAAATCTGGGTGGAAGTGTGCTAAAGGGGTCAGCACAGGTGTGAATGATTGTGTATACTTGACTTCATACCTCTGTTTCAGCCATGATATGGCTATTGAAGATGAAAGCTGCCTTAAATACCAATAAATAAATAAATAATAAAAATACTAAAAATAAATAAATAGTTGAGTAATTTATTTATATTTTACTTCTGCTGGACTAAACCCTTAAAAGACTAGGCAGTTTTTAACAAACTGCACTAAAACATTACTCATATGCCTTGATGCCATGGCAATGATTCCATAGCACAAAATTTGAGAGGGATGATAAATTATAGTGAGCTGAGAAGCAATCTCTTCAATAAGGCACAGTGATCCAGTTTTGTTTGCACCGACCACAGTTAATTAAAGAAACAGTTTTATTTTTCCTCCCTTGAAATGTAATTTCCAGGCATTTGAGGAGTAATTAACAATTTTTTTTTGTTCCTGATTTGTGTTATGTGACAATTGGCAATCCCACTGCAAATGGTGTCAGTGAGTATATTAACAGTGGTACCTAACATTAGTTTGAAAATCAGTTCCAAAAATAATGAAAAATATTCAAATCTGTTCATATTTTATTTTCTACATTTTGTAAACTAGGCCTGGCAATCTAGAAAATCAAGGCGTGTGAAACAGTTGCCCTCTTCAGTGCAATTGCACCTGAAATTTTCAATGCAAAAACATGTATGCTATTTTGGTTATATTCACTTCAAGGTATTAATATTGTGACTGAAAAATTGTACTATATTCAGCTGCATGGTGGAAAAATTGGCGCACACATCTTCTTATTATTAAAAATGTTGCATTCAATTCTTATTTGACTACACTCAAAATATATCAAAATGCGACACAGAATGGGCCATGAATTATTGCGAATCAATACAACATTGATAAATCGTCCCCTGAGTTTCAAGGTGTTCTCTGTGCCAGCTGGCACAGAGAACACATTGGAACTCGGGGGACGAAATGATAATAGATTTTAAAGGCAGTCCCAAACAGGTCTGGCATTCCAGAAAATCAAGGGGTGCTAAAAATTGCTCTCCTCAATTTTTTCTAGGCGTGCAGTAGGCGTGCAGCACTCCTGCACTCCTAAAGAATTCCAGGCCTGGTAAACCCTCACTGACTGTGAAGAACAATGCATCAAATGATAGAAAATATTCTTGGCTTCCCAACTTTGACCTCACACAGCTCTATAAATAGAACCAATCAGAGGCTTCAGTTGATAAAAGTACATGGAATCCCATGCTTAATTTACATCACTGACACACATGGCAGTTCTCTTCGTCATGAGCCTTGACATAGCATGCACACATGTTCTCTTTAAAGTTTCACATTTTCACTTTATTGCAAGTTTAAATTAACAATTGTAACTGAAAAACCATCGGTTTGTTCACTAAATACAAATGCATCAAACCTTTAATTCATACAAAACAAGCTGTTTGACACCCCCGATTTGAAAAAGACATTTTTACTAATAAGATCAATGTTCCTAGCTTCCAAGTCGACATGCCCCAGATCAAGCCACACAGAGTTGTGGAAGTTTGTGGATTCTCGAATACTCAACACCCATTTGAGATTTAATAACCCTTAAGCCCCCATACAGTCACAAACAGCCACTTCTATATTGCTTAGAAAAAGTTGCTCCCAACTGTTTTCTTTCATGAGAACTCAACTGGTAGTGTGCATTTATCCTGGCAATGTTTTTACATCCTTGTTGGCTGCCTGTACAGATTGCAAAGAATGATGTAAAAACAGTGTTATGTCATCTGCAGCTGTGTACATGTATATAAGATACTAATTACCGTAACACTAAAGCTAAGCCTTTGAACAATTGATCAGTCAGGTGATAACTCAGTCAATCTACCAGTGTTTTTTTTAACCACCAGTAACTGCAAGCATGTTCTCCCATGGGAACCCTGGGAAGTGAAGCAGTGCTTGTTTACTGTGGTAAACAAGCTCTGTTTCACTGGTAAAATAGGACCCAGTCACTAATGCTTGGGGTGCGAGTCCTCTAAAATAGGCAACATGGGGTATAAACGATTGACTGACCTTGACTTTATCTCCATGTTGTGGTCATGATTAGCCATTGTGCAGAAGTATGTGACCATAAACACAACAATAAATAAATAAATAAATAAATACTGCAAGCATGTTTATTCGAATACATCCGTTCTCATTACCGATAATGTCATCCAAAACATTCAAGTTTAAAAGTAAACACAGATATGAATTTGCTGTCATAAAATGAACTAATGATTGCATTTTGTGCCATCATAAATTTTTTATAATTCCAAGGACTGAAGTTTTGTCTGTGTATTGACACATAAATGCCTAATTCCGACATTGGTAACTTTTTACTGCAACAAAACAGGTGCCCCAACATGTAGTTTTTTGATAAACTTACAAGTTATATTTGAGGTACCTTATCAGATGTTTCTAGACATGTCTTGTCTGCCTATGTAGGCAGCCAAGACTTGTCTAGAAACCACTACAAAGGTAGAGGGTGTAGACTGTCAAATCGCACCAAAAATGTATTAAAATCAGGGTTATAGACCATCACATCCAGGTATTGTTTCTTGAAGGATAACAACATTACAGCAAAGTAGGAAAACCAATGTGAATAGGCTGTCAGCATCATAGTTTGTTTAAAGATATATTCATCATGGATTGTCTTCCCATGAGTCATGATGAATGATTAACTGTTTATCTTGATTTCATTTTGGGCAGCTGACAGGCAAACAGAAATTTTGTTTGCCCCAAATTCTGTATCCTATGACTCTAATAGAGTCTCAAGTGCCTATATTTACAGACTGCATAAGTATTTGTGCTTTTGCTTGAAAGACATCTATATTGTTCATTGTTGGGTAACCTGCTCTGTGGTCTCAGAATTGATCAAATTTAGATTATCCCTGCAATAGATAAAGAGACACATACTTGGTATGAAAGGCAAAAAAAGCATGTGGAGTTGAGATAAGAGTTAATGAAAGAACCTACACAAGTGAACAACAGTTTTGGTTCTAAGGCTAAAAACATATTTTGATTCTCAGGCAAGCACTCACTGAAACTGAACCACCTCATCAGATGATTTTATTGCCTTGCACTGCTTTCCAATATTACTTTAAAATCGGGAGACTCAAAACTTTTTATGTTTTTCAATTGATGTATGTAACTAATATCTGAAGAGCAAAACTAGAGATGCAAACAGTTTTATTTGTAAATTTAATTGAGTTTATTTGTATAAATATCCACCTTTCTAAAATTATATTCTGTGTGTGAAAAGACAGTGGAAAGTCACATAATCCACAAATAATAATTAATCTCTCCCCCACTGATTTGAAAAACAAATTTCCTGAGAATCAATTAATTTATGCTGTGTGGCCAAAAGTCTTAATTTAACTTCGGATGAATATCAATACTAAAACACAAATCAATATATTTTATTTTTTCAGATATTTCCAGAAAGTAGATCAGTCAGTGCTTCTGTATGTATATTTTAGAAATTACCAGTTCTTCTCTCAGAATTAAACAATTCCTCTTCCTACAAAGTTAATTTGACGGCTTGTTTTTTTGATGAAATGTTTATTTTTACCTTTCCTGTCTGTTTTTGTAAAGTCTGATATATGTCACATGTACAGTGCTCTACTTTGTGATTCTTGTAAATTTGACTGTAGAACAATAAAATAAAATTACAGTTTCCACCTGCCAAGCATCTCATTTCACTTCAAGACTATTGTGATACAATTTGCTTGCAATGTTCTTGTCAAAGAGCAATTTATCTTAGATATAAGTGTATAGTTTAGCTGCAAGTTGAAAATATCATACACTTCATTACATAGTGTAGCCATTTGTTTGTTTGATTTGTTTGTTTGTTTTTTTTTGTATTTTTAGCTCACCGAAGGGAGCTAAACTTATCACTTGACGTATGTCGTCTGTCCGCCGTCATGTAAATTTTTCAAACGACTTCTCCTCTGAAACCGCTGGGTTGATTTGCTCGAAACTTGGTATGGATGTTCATTACCATATGTCAATTCAAGTTTGTTCAAATGAAATGGATATGCCCACTTGGGGCTCCATAGGGGGCATAACTCTGATAGCACCCTATGTATATTAGAGAAATTACTAAGAAATCTTCTTCTTCAGCACAAGTGGGCAGAATCATTTGGTATTTGGTATACAGCATTATGGGGCCTATCTGATTCAAGTTTGTTAAATCGACCCCCTGGATTCATATTTGGGCTCACTATAGAAGCCCGAATTCGAACTTTTCAGGCAAATTTCTTAAAAAATCTTCTTCTCCCGATCCAGCAGGCAAAATCTTTTGATATTTGGTATGCGGCATTGTGGGGTGGATCTGATTCAAATTTGTTCAAATCGGCCCCCTGGGTTCATATTTGGGCTTAGTATAGGAGCCTGAATTTGAACTTAGTGTGTTTCAGGCAAATTTCTTTAAAAATCTTCTTCTCAAGATCCAGCAGGCAGAATCTTTTGATATTGGGTATGCAGCATACTTAGGGGGGTGAGATTCAAGTTTGTTCAAGCCAAGTCCCCGGGTTCATATTTGGGCTCACTGTGGGAGCCTCAATTATAACTTAGTTCAAAATGAGGAATTTTCTTTAAAAATCTTCTTCTTCAGATCCAGCAGTCGGAATGTTTTGATATGGGGGGTGAGATTCAAGTTTGTTCAAGCCATGTCCCTAGGTCCATATTTGGGCTCACTGTGGGAGCTCGAATTGTAACTTAGTTCAAAATGAGGATATTTGGCATGCAGCATCCTAGGGGAGGGGGGGGGGGGGGAGATTCAGGTTTGTTCAAGCTAAGTCCCTGGGTTCATATTTGGGCTCACTGTGGAAGCCTGAATGATAACTTAGTTCAAAATGAGGAATTTTCTTTAAAAATCTTCTTCAGATCCAGCAGTCAGAAAGCTTTCGATATTTGGTATGCAGCATCCTTAGGGGGTAAGATTCAAGTTTGTTCAAGCCATGTCCCTAGGTCCATATTTGGGCTCACTGTGGGGGCTCGAATTGAAACTTAGTTCAAAATGAGGAATTTTCTTAAAAAATCTTCAGATCCAGCAGTTGGAATTTTTTGGTATTTGGTGTGCAGCATCCTTAGGGGGGGGGGGGGGGGGGGGGGGGGGGGAGATTCAAGTTTGTAAAAGCCAAATCCCTGGGTTCATATTTGGGCTCCCTATGGGAGCCTGAAGTATAACTTAGTTCAATATGAGGAATATTCTTTATAAATCTTTTTTTTTAGATCCACTGGTCAGAATCTTTGTATATTTGGTATAAGCTTTTCTTAGGAAGGGCAGATGCAACTTGTTGAAATCAATTCCCTGGGTTGATATTTAGTCTACCTTGTCAGGTGAGCGCCCTCAGGCCCCCTGGGGCCTCTTGTTATTAAAATTTGTTCAGTTGTCCTTTTCAGTTTTGTCCACGATATAATATTTACAACTGCAAATGCATTCACTTGTCCTTTTCAGTTTTGTCCACGATATAATATTTACAACTGCAAATGCATTTTCAGTGAGGTTCAGAATGTTTTTGTTATTGTCATTGTCTCAGCTATGTGTCGATGTTTTCAAAAAACATTCACAAAATAACAGTGTTCATAAAATAGCCTTGTTATTTATGTCCAAGTAAAGGCCTAAAAAAGTAAAAAATATGTTTCTGACACATGCTCTCTTTTTATAACCAATGCAAACTTAAAAAAAATAAAAATGAAATAGTTTATGTCTGATATTTTACCCATGTTAATAAAATTGATAAATTTGTCCTTTGAGTGCAACAGGGCTTTGCAGTGCTTTAGCAATGCAAAGCCTTCTTGCACTCAAGGGATGAAATACACCCACCACCCAATGCTATTCTGTAGATTATGAAACCTAAAATCTAAAACAAACCAAGATCATGAACTTTTGATGGCAAAGAAGTAATTACAAAATAAAAAGTAAAATAATAAAATGCCTGCCCACATGCAATTTTACCCCAAAAATGGCCTGAGAAACAGAAGATCTAATTTATGGAGCCAAATCCAAGTTTTTTTTTATTCAAAAACATTTGGCCCATCTCTTTGGGACAAGCTTGTGAAATCCTAGTGAGGAGATCCTACAGTCCTGTGCTCAGAAAAGTAGTAAGAGAATTGCAATCAGATCGCAACTACAGCATCATCTGTATCTATCCATTTTCCTCTTCAAAACAATTCTGAATTTCAATTGTCTCAGATGGTATTATTTTTATATGCCTGTTTGAAAAACATTTGTATTATGTAATCAGTCTGTCTGTCCATCCGTCTGCCCATCTGTTAACATTTTTGGTTTTCGACCTATAACTCCAGTTTAGATCATTTGATCTCAACCAAAGTTGGTATATGTATTACCCAGCTGGTAGTACAGGCCTATTTTGAATATGGGTTCTGTTCAGTTATTTTTACATGAGTTATGCCCCTTTTAAACTTAGAATTCGACTGTCTATAAACATTATTTTGTATTTTGTGGTAGTTCAATTCAAAATGGCTAACAGGCATATTTAGCCACACTTGGCAGTGCTCTTGTTTTTTTTCTTTATTTAATCTCCATTTTTCAATACTTCATGTATAAAATCTCAATTCTCTGGCATAACTGTGTCTTTGACCAGATCACAATCTGATCGAGTAAGAAACCAATATTGCGATCACAGTATTATAATGTTTTGTCCATAAAGCTTTTTTTAGTGGGCCTTTTGTCCTATACCTGTAGTAAATTATGTTCTTAGATTTAGAACTGAATTTTGTTGACATTTTTCAGACTGCAGCTGTTCCTTGGTCATGGGTCTCAACTGATCATTTGTGTGCTGTTTGGTAAGTAATACATTTGCATTCTTACTTATAGTAGGTTCAACTTAATTGTGTAGCTGTTATCAATAGAACAGACATTACTTATAAATATTTGTCAGATATCAGACTGTTTACAACATCTTTAACCCTTAAGGGCCTAGAGCTTTTTATACATTATTGGTATACTTTGCAGTCCACATCCTGTGTCTTTGTAGTTGTTTTGCAGCAAGTCTTGGCTGACTATGTAGGCAGCCAAGACTTGCCCAGAATAGGGCTGTCATAACTCACTTTTTTTAGTCAACTAATCACGAGGTTTAGTCAACAGCCAGACTATTGATAGTCATTTACCATAAATTCAACAAACACTATCTATATATGTATGATTTATCAATATGTACACTTCTGTATTGAGATAAAATGGAAACATAAAACTATCTCCAATTAATATGAAGACTTTAACCATTTACCCAATACAGGCGATATCATAATTTATTATTTTAATTTTTGTTTTTTTTAAATTTAAAAAAAAATTTCAACAGACCATATCATGTGTCCCTCATTGGAATGAGCTCTGGGTTGTGTCCGATTCATTAGGTACATGTAAAGGGTTAAACAGAAGAACATTTCTGCAAATGTTTCATTTCTATAACTAATTTCCAGAAATTTTGAACATAATTCTCCCCCCATTCCTACAAAAGTTACAGCTTAGCACTATAAGTGAACTGACTGTTGTGAAAACTTTCTTACTTTCCTACACAAGTTACAACTGACTATTGTGACAGCTCCAGCCTAGGAACTACTGCCAAGGCACGTTGAATGTAACTTCCAAGCTTAACCAAAAACTGCATGTTGGGCACCTGTTTTGTTGTAGAAAAAAGTAATTAAAGTCAGAATCCAGCCCTTAACTCTTTCGGTACACAATATTCTGAGAAACAGTATTCTCAACACATAATATATTTTTATACTGTACCAATGACCCAGACATAGCTGGTGCTAACTCTTAAAAATATAGGGCCAAACACAAATTTTGCCCCCCAATCCCCAAAATTTGCATCTAAAACCAAAGAAAACATGTCCTGAATGGCCCTCCATACTTCACCTCTACTGCGCATGCGCAGTGTCAAGGACGTCCCGAAATTGGCGTCATTAATCATTCTTTGTTTGGCCCTTCATCAGTTAACATCTGACTGATCTTTGTGCTTGTAAATCTCAGTTTAAATGATGCCAGACACATAAATATTAGAGAAATGGTGATTCTAAGGAGGATATAGAAGGAGGAGAGGAAAAATGAGTGACAGAAAATTATCAGGGCTGTAACTTAAAATTTTTTAATGAAATTATGTTAAGTTACCTATTTTAGAGGCAACAGCCTGTTGTGGTCATTCTTGTTATCAAGTTACACTGCTTGTTCAGTGTTTTCCTCTCTCCCTTTCCTTTAAGTCCCCTCTTGCTATTCTCCCATGCTTTTGGCATATTTTCTGTAATATTATTACTAAAATTTCTTGGGAGTTTTAGCTAGATAACAGAATGAATTCTGTTCTTTTCCCCATGTTTACGTCTTCACCTATGGGTGGTTAGGCGTAGTGTTCTGCATCTACCATCTGATGTTCTGCAGTTTCTTCCCTGGAAGTCTCTGTTTTGCATCAGATAGTGTATTATTGGTAAGTGATTTTGGGCCAGGGTGCCTGGAGTCTTCTTCTGGTGTTTTTACACTTATTGTTTACATTTACAACAGCCCTCTGTGTGAGGGGAGATTTCTTTAAAATAATATCTTGATGTTCATTTAATCATAACTAGATACATTATTATTGTTCGTAAGTGTTGCATAAATTGTTTAAAATATTTTTAGAATTTTTGTCCACACTTAGGCTTGGGATCCATTGGGGCTCAACGTTACTTTTCAGAAACTTGGGCTGTTCTGAAAAAATATTTTTTTCAAAATTTTTTGATTTCAATTATTTTTTCTATGTTAATGGATCTTGTTATTATGTATTTTGATTGTCAGGGGTTGGTGCGAGTACTAGGACTTTGTTCTCTTTTCACATTGAAAGGATATTGTTCAATTGTAATAGAGGAAATCTTCCTCTGACTTTCATAATCATTGTATATGTAGTCAGTGTACTCGCACTAACTCCTGTTCTGTATGTGTTAATTTCGATGACAACATGGGAAGCGTGTGTCACGGTATGTTAGTGGGAAATTGGCCATTCCGGTCCTTTCCCCGCAGGGTCACTCTACTTTATCAATCTCTATTTCAGATGATCAAGAACAGGGTGATGTATCCGTGATGTCTTCCAAAAGTGTGCCTCCGTCGTCACAATTAACGAATAGCTAGCGGAAAAGTGCTCATGTAAATACGTCATTTGCCTAAGAGGACCCTAGTAGGTTCGACGGCCTTTGACGTCTGCTAGCTCGCCCGGTGTAATGGTTCGGCAGCCAGGTTCGTCCGTTGCAGTCTAGAAGGAGTTTTGGGTGATGCGAGCACTATAAATCAACCAAATGCACACCCAGTGACGGCGGATTAGAGGAGAGAACAGAGGAAGCCTTTTAGTCTGGTTCCTAGCTCGTCCAGGTCCATCCGGACTGGGAGCGAGAGAGGCCCCTCTCTCGTACAACAACATCTGGCCCCAGATGTTGTGGTACAAAATGTTTCGCATTCGGAGCATATGTCCGCCGCTCGGGGCGCTCCGATGGATAGTCAGTCCGGAGAGACTGTCAATAAGGCTTCCTCATCCTCATGGTAGCGCACACGACCGCTCTTGGCTACGTGACCTTGGGTGTCCAGTCAGCTTCGCCAATCAGAGAATCATCGGCGACCAGGTCACACCATCCGGTAGCCAGGGACACGAGGCCTGCAGACTCCGGACGTTCGCATAAGAAAGTGTGTGGGAGGCAACGTACACGGAGCTTCCAGCGGCAAAGCATCGTAAGACCGCTACTGCACAGGCCTCGGTGACGGACCTGCTATCCCAAATAGCACAGCTTATCGCAGCATCCCAGCAACGACAGAATCTCTGTCGCATTATGTATTATCTGATGACGCTGGGTCGGGACGCTCCGCGGAAGCAGGTACGGACGTCCGAAAATTTCATCCGGTCCGGCGGGATGCCGAAAGGGATTCGGAGGATTTCGAGCTTTCCCTTTCGGAACAACATGAGCTGCTGTGTATGTCATCTGACTTTATCTTCTAGAGGTTCTTTCGTCGGACCAGAATGCTGCGATGCCGGATAAGAAACTGATAGCGTCGGTGGAACAGAAATTTTTCGTTCGGTTCAGGGACATCATCCCTCAGTTCCGACACAGTCCAATAATGTCACACAGACTTTCGAATTATTGAACGACGCTATATATATTATTATATGCTTGCTATTAACAAGCATGTCTGGTTTCTTGTTCGCAAAGTTACTGAGATGTCTTTCAAAAGTGTGCCTCTGTCGTCATAGTTAATGAAGAGCTAGCGGCAATAAGTGCTCATGGAATACGTCAATCGCCTAAGAGGTCCCTAGTAGGATCGACGGAGTTGACATTCGCTAGCTCACCCGGTGTAGCGTCCATTCATCGAATGGTTCGGCAGTCGGGTTCGTCCGTTGCGGTCTAAGAAGGAGATTTGGGTGATGCGAGCACTATTATAGACTTTAGTACACACCCAGTGACGACGGATTAGAGGACAGATCGGAGGAAGCCTGTTAGTCCGGTTCCTAGCTCGTCCAGGTCCGTCTGGGCTGCGAGCGAGAGAGGTCCCTCTCTTGTACAACAACATATGGGACTGGATGTTGTGGTACAGATATTTCTCATTCGGAGCATATGTCCGTCGCTTGGGATGCTCCATTATATTGACAGTCCGAGAGACTGTCGATAATGCTTCCTCATCCTCACAGCAGCGCACACGACCGCTCATTGGCTACGTAACCTCGAGTATCCGGCCAGCTTCGTCATTCAGTGATTCCACGGCGAACAGGTCACGCCATCCGGTAGCCAAGGGACACGAGGCCTATACACTCCGTTCGCTCGCATAATAGAAGTATGCACGGGGTAACGAACATGGAGCTTCCAGCGGCAATGCATCGTAAGACCGCTTCTCCACAGGCCTCAGTGACGGATGTGCTATCCAAAATAGCACAGTTTATCGCAGCATCCCAGCAAACGACAAATTTTTGATCGGATCAGGAATAATCCGACGGCGCTGGGTCGGTGCGCTCCGCTGTTGCATCAGGTTCGGACGACCGAACACTTTATAGGGTCCGACAGGATGGCGAAAGGGATTCGGACGATTTCGAGCTTTCCCTTTCGGAACAACAGAAGCTGCCATACATTTCTTCCGGCATTATCTTCCAGAGGTTGTTCCGTCGGACTACATTGCTGCGATGCTGGATAAGAGACTAATAGCGTCATTGGACACAGAGTTTTGGATCGGTTCAGGGACATTGTCCCTGACTTACCGACACAGTCCAATTATGTCTTTAGAACATTCGAATTATTTAACGACGCTATATATAAGCTTGCTACCAAGCATGATAGTCTAGTTTCTTGTCCGCAATGCTCTATTCTGCCTTTTTCAATTCATGGAAATAATTTATGTTGGCAGAACATGGCATACCGAGAGTTCATATGTGTCTAGACTGCAGTGCTGAAGACTGGGAATTATCTTTTTCGCCGTCTATGTCAATTCCAACCACGATGTTGGAAACGACAATGATGTCTAATAGACTTAACTTAGACGCTTTATCATATGTAGACCACCTTACTGAGGCGTTATCATTACGTCTTCAAGAGAAAGAATTCCAGGATATGATCCTCAATGTGATTTCTTTCAAGGGCAGTAGTTTTTCCACGTATAACTCCACCCTTCAGTGGCAACCTGGAGTTGGTTAGACGTGACGCAGCCCTGGCTACATCCACGCGCGTGGATAGTAAGGTGAAGAACTCTCTCAGAGTCGCTTCGGTCTCGGAGAAGCTTCTCTTCGACGGCAACTTTTCAGCAATTTATGAATTGCTCGATATACACGTTCTCTTGTCTATCAAGTGTAGCAAGAGATTCGGACTGGGGCAAACATTCGGTGGTTGACTCAGTGAGTGCCACTGCAGTTGCCGGAACCGAGTTTTATGATTATGACGGATGCCAGTCAAACAGGTTGGGGTACAATATTGATCCCAACGGATTCGAAGTGCCAGGGTCTTTGGGTTCCGCAGTTTCTAGGCAAGCACTTATCTTCCAGGAAATGATGTTATTTGTGCTTGCACTATGTCATTGGATGAACATTATTTAGAAACGCATGTCCAAATCCTGTCCGTTAATACGACAGTAGTTGCGTATCTCCGGAACCAGGGAGGCACTCATTCGATTCCGTTATTCAATTTAACGGAAAGAATCCTTCTGTTTGTTATAGTACACCAAGTTCTGCTTCGGTCCGTCATATTCCGGGTCGTCTGATTGTATTAGCAGACTCCCTTTCACGTAAGGGTCGCTTGTTGTCGTCAGAATGGACTCTCAACAAACAAGTATTCAATCAGATTTGCTATCAATGGGAGCGCCCAATGATAATTTATTTGCGACACAACTCACTATTCAATTGCAGACGTATGTGTTTCCATGTCCGTATCCCTGAGCTTATGTTGTTAACGCTCTATTGATCTAATAGGATGGAATGATAGGATACGCGTATCCTCCAGCGCTCTTGATTCAGCAAGTATTGCTAAGATAAACAGCCACAATACAATTCTGTTGATAGCATCTCTGTCTTCACAGAGACCATGGGTAAATTTACTCAGGTGTCTACTGTGGGACTTACCGCGAAAACTTCCTCAATGAGAGGATCTTCTTTCGCTGGGGAAATCGTGTCAACTTCATCACAACCCGCAAGGTCTCAACCTTCACGTATTCCATTGTGTGGTCCTTCTTGCACGGCAAGCATTGTACAGGACGAGCTATGGACGCGATTTCTTACTGTAGGAGAACCTCTTCTTCGCTATACTATGCAGCTAAAGTGGAGGCTCTTCCGTTGTTGGTGTAGGGATCATTATGTTGATATTTTTGATCCCTCCATACTAGACATTGCAACTTTCTTGTATACTTGTTTGACAAGATCAACTGCAGCCTGTTACTATTAAGGTTATAGGTCTATGTTATCTCATACCTATGCACTCTGTGATAGTTTACAATTGAGTCTTATGTCTCTTTATCTAAGTCAGTTAGAAACTTTTCGATAAATAGACCTAGAATCCTTAGATTCAATTCCTATACGGAATTTAGCTTCGGTTCTTATTTAGCTAAGTAATCATTTGAGCCTTTGGAAACAGTAGTTTTCAAATTCTGACCTTTTAAGACAGTAATTCTCTTAGTCTTCTCTTCTACTGAAGCGTCAGTGAGCTTCATGCACTATCGGTGGACGAGTCTCACTTTCGTAGTATCGGAAACATTATTTCCTTTACTACTAATGTTGGATTTTTGGTTCAGAATCAGGCTCCTAATAAATATCCGGAACCTATTGTTATTAAGGTCCTTCCGTCTTCGTACGGGCATAGGCCTTTACTCTGTCCGGTTAGAGTTTACGTATTTATAAACAGATATCAGTTTATTAGTAAGGACGTAAGCTTCTTCTGTCTTTGATGCCTAATAGAAGGACATTACGCTCCATTCTATTGCTAATGGATTCAATTAACTATCGGTACTGCTTATGGTATATCATTAACTCAGCAGTTTGTGCTTGAGATTTCGGCTCATGAAGTAAGAGCTCTTTCTACATCTTGGGCTTACATTAATAGTGTCGCTATTATAGATTTTATGAAGGCTGCACATTGGGCTCAGCCATCCACATTCATGAATTTTTATCTCAGAAATATTGAGTCCATTTCTGGAGGCCTCCATTGTTAGGTCTGTTATCTACTGCTCAGAATGTCATTCACTTAACAGTTGCTACTATAGCTAGGTAGGCTTTCTGTTCCGGCAGTGACTCCATCCTGCTGCCCTCTTCGCTCTGGGCTATTTGACCCAGGGCAAGGAGAAGGGGGGGGGGGGGGGGAAGGGTGTTCCCTTGGGTCACCTGTTTTATTATGAAAACAAGGGGATACCTCCTCCGGAGTTAGTAATTCTGAGCTGTTACTGGGATGGTTTTTAAGTGATAAGTTTATGTTTTAAAAATTCATTCAGGTCATAGTTTTTAAAGTATAGCTTTTGAAAATATCACGTGTCAAACGGGCGTTATTATACAATCCTCAGACACTTTTGAGGAGTATAAAGAGTCTCTATTCTCTTGACTAACTTTATTTATTGGCTTACTTTAAAAATTATTAGTATAAGGATTATACTGATATTAGTAGAGTACATGGATGTTATGATGCTCAATTATGGAAGGTGTTGTGTCTTTCTAATTTATCATAAATAAGAAAGATACATGTAAGGCCTAATACTCCTTTTCCCCTCGAGGGGATGACTCTATTTTATATAATTGAGCTTATTGGAATTTCCTCTATGTCCTAGGCCCTCCAGCCTTTTTACTATTCAGCTATGTCTGGGTCATTGGTACAGTATAAAAATGTTAAAAAATTTATAGTAATTTATATATTTTTTATACTTACCAATGACCCAGACGGGGATGGCCCTCCCAGGAGTTGGGAACTCATACCTTCCCACTGAGTACATAGCGCTTACCAGGCACTGGTTATAAGAATGATTAATGGCGCCAATTTCGGGACGTCCTTGACACTGCGCATGTGCAGTAGAGGTGAAGTATGGAGGGCCATTCAGGACATGTTCTCTTTGGTTTTAGATGCAAATTTTGGGGATTGGGGGGCAAAATTTGTGTTTGGCCCTATATTTTTAAGAGTTAGCACCAGCTATGTCTGGGTCATTGGTAAGTATAAAAAATATATAAATTACTATAAATTTTTTAACTTTTCAGGAATTTTACCCTAGTTTGGGTTTCTAGACTAAAGAGTTTTTAAAACCATTCTAGGGATCTCACTGAAAGTTTTTTTTCAGAGGGGGCAATGATTTTTAGCTTAACTTGACAAAGTCAAGATAAGCTATTGCCATCACGCATGCGGAAGTCTGTTAGTCTGTGAATCTGTTCACATTTTCCTTTATCACAGGCTACACCAAGTAGTTCTTGTCCGATCATCACAAAATTTCATATACAGGTTTGAGGTCTTGTCAAGATGAGAACGTCCCCTTTTGGTCGCGGTCAGTCAACTGTGATGGCTGCCTGAGCCAAAAACCTTTAGCACAGTCTACAGGTCGTATTTATGAAGGGATTTCATTGTAACTTGGTAGGATGCCTCTGTATAATATCTAGATGAGAAAGTCCCCTTTTGATCATGATCTGCCAACTGTGATGACTGCCCAAGTGTCAGGGAACACCTGAGGCCCCGTAAGGCCTGGGCTGACGTGGGGTTATTTAGTCCCGCTGATGAAGTTGCGGGAAAAATTAGACCAACGTGGAGGGTCGGAATCCAAGTGTCGCGAACTCGGCGCAGAGAGCTGAGTTAGACCGACGCCGTGATTCCTTCTCTGCCAAATTGTCCTGAAATAGGTTCGATTTCCGTTAGGTGTGATTCCTAATCACTTCAGGCTGTATAATGGAAAGAATGATTTAAAGTAACAACGATTCTTTTATTTACACATAAAAATAAATCCGTTTCAATATTTCAACAATCAACAATTCAATTCTTTTCACAGAAAATGGGTCACTACGGTTAAATAATTCTAAACAATCATATAGTCATTCTATAGCCCTGTACTGGCACTATAGTCTATACACTGGAAATGTTACTACCGTGAGCTCGCCATAAGAGCTTCACAAATCTGAAATGTTATTACTGTGAGCTCGCCATAAGAGCTTCACCCGCTTAGGCTCAAATGTCAACGTCTGCGCGTAACTGTACCTCTGGCTGTCGGAGGGTTCCGACCAGCAATGTTCGTCATCTATAAACCACCGTACTTCTGATTTGGGTCAGATATTGTCTACTCATACCTTATGCGCCTTTTGAAAGTCCTCCGTGAAAGTCCTATTGAAATATCCACCGTTCCTGGTTGAATTCACGATTCACAAATGCCCCTTTTGTGCTAGGGCGAAATTGTCACTCACACCGATCTTCAGTCGGTATTACGATGTTCCGACAGCAAAACAAACTACTCAGAACGCAATCAGGCTGACGCTTCAAAGGGTTAATACGCACAATACAATTAACCTACACTTCTGACTATTGCAGGACGATACCTGCTACTCGACAATCTAAACTTTAACGTTCCACCTGGGGTGTTCCTTCCCACGAATTCGGCCCCGTAGCCGCCTATCAACGTTAAGCTAAATCAATCATGGAATGCCCTCTCTGGCGATTCCAGCCGTTTCAGGGTCCTGTGATCGAAGGTACCCTTATGCCAGGAAACAGAGTCCGCCTGTCCTGGACTTCACCAACGCGTGTGTGACCCCAAGTGTGTGTCTAATGCTCTGCTCTTCCAGGTATATATACTTTTTACCCTAAACCGTCAGGTGGACCGACGCTCATCTGTCCACCTGTCAAAACGGTGGGAGATGACGTATATCGAGGCAGAATCAATACAAGTCATCTCACGCGTGACTTCACTTGTCGAGAAAACCGATTCGTTCTTGCCATGATTGTTATAACTTATGATGACACGACATTTCTATCTTTTAGAATCTCGTTTCTCAATTTACCGTGACGACATCTTGACATCAACCGATTACGTCTCGTAAGACTCCGACTACTGTATAAATTAAACGAGATGATTAGACCTTATCTAACATACCGTTTCTCCCCTGGGTCCCTGCGCTAAAGCTGGATATACACCACGTGTGTTTTTTCTATGTCCAGCTTTACAGAGAAGTGAAATTCACGTGGGTTTTTCGCCTTGATGCGGAATATATTTTGAACTTACAGTATCTTTAAATATGAGGCCCCTTGCCCCTATATTTAGGCTGGCTTTGCCCTGACAACTCCCTTCCCGAGAGAAACACCCTGTGTATCTCTTAAAACGCAAGGGGCAAAGCCACGCACGCTCGCCTCTCACACCCTTTTACAATCTACCATCATGTTCAAGACTACAAAACTGTACCCTAGTGGTCGTGGGGGGTCATGACCGGGCTCATGCGTCGGCCATGTCGATTCCCACGACACACACGCTACCACATGCTCCCGTCTTGCGGGTTTACATATGATATGGGGAGTAGCCTTATCCTCAGATTTGCAGCACTCTCTCTCTCTGTAATACTATATATTTACACCTAAACATACACATTTTTATACACGTTCGCCCATTTTGCAAACAGTTCACTTGGCACTCACTCCGACGAGTAACACCGTCCGCGCCTTTGCGTCAGATGGGTTAATTCCAACGGAGTGTAACTTCGCCTCCCGTTCCCCTATATCTTGTGAAGGGGCAAACGACCCCTGCATTATGTTGAGCCTCACCCTCGCAAAGCTCAACCAGGGGATTAAAATTGTGCCTCACACACTCACACATTCAACACACAAATTTCCCGACCGCGCCTTTGCGACAGACGGGGTGAGTGTGCCTCACACTCACAACAAACTCTCGTCAATAAAAACAAGCGCGGTTTCCCCCGGGCCTTAACACCGGGTTTGTGCATCCCATACTTACAAAACTCGACACACAGGCTCCCCGTCCACGCACACGCGACAGACAGGGCAGTGTATCTCACATTCGTACTCACAACCAACTCTAGTCAGCAGTCAGAGCAATAAAAATACTAAAAAATAAGAAAATTTCTTCCGGGCCTTAACACCGGATTTACGAAACTCATCACCTCACCCACAAAAATATTTGCGACTGGAGCCCCCGTCCCAGACACCAGGCCCACAGCCACCCAACTATTGCTTCTTCATAACCACCGACCATTGATAGGGGCCCGGTTCCCAGTATCCCCTTGGGTAACCCTTGACACACCTCTACTTCTCGCCCCGTCATTTCTACGGGTATTCCACCAGGGTCCCCATACCCTGTCGTTGTCGCATTCCCAAGAGCTTCCCTTGGCGCTATATCCCCCAGGCTCACTCGTCCCGGCGATTACCGTCGTTCGAACGACACTGGCCGTCCTTGGCCCTTGTGCCGTCGACCCCCCGGTCCATTGCGACGACTTCTTGCGCACATTGGGCGCTGTGCGCCCCCGGCACTCTCTACGTGGTCTCCGCCACCTAGGATGCTTCTCCTTTGATTTGTGGACCCTTTTCTCGGTCACCTGGGCGCCCACCTTAGCGGTCCCATCCACTTTGACACACTCAACTTGTGTTGACCCGTGCCCTCTCAATTCTGGAGGAGTTTGCCCAGCCATTTGCGTGGGTCTGGCCTCCCCTCTCCACACAGGTGACACCGACTTCTGGGGGAGCTCAACTCCCCCACATAAATTTGCTTGAGGGTCTTTCCCCAATGACCCCATTGGGTTCCCTCGCCGTTTGGCGTTTAGCCTGGACCGCCTGCGGCCCCTTCTCCCTAATTGGACAGGAGTCGTCTCCCTTGAAACTTTGCGACATTTCGTCGTGTAGGGGCCATCCCCTGGACCATCGGACTGGTTCCCCCTGGGAACCTTCCCTTCCTTACTCGGTACGTTACCGAGTGCAACCGCCGGGGGTCCTTGCCCACCGACTTGAACTTCCTTTGCCCTCGTTGGGCCATAACTTGGCCCCCTACCCCTGGACCATAACTCATCAGGGCTTGCCCTCACCCCTGGGATATTACCTATGACCAGGTCATACACAGGTGATTCAATGCACATGGCTTCCACTTCGCCACGATAAAATGGGGTATCCACCGTTATCCTCGCGATGGGGAACCTTCTAACGGTCCCATCTATCAAAATACACAAATGGTCACGACCCAACAATTGCTTGTCGTCAACCAGTTGCCTTCTAACCGCTGCAGAGGAGCACCCAGAATCCCGGAGCAGACGGATCTCCCTTTGTCCCACATACCCTGGGTACACTGGCATATCAACCTTCTCCTGCGAAGTTGTGAGCCTCTCACACATGCCACTTATTATCGGGACAACCTTCCCGCCTTCCAGCCTTAATTCTCCCTCTTGTATACATTCCCGGAGGGGACTGTGTTCTGGACCGATAGTTTGACAGAACGCTGCCGTCTGCCTACTGGGCCCTGGATCTACGCGGTCACCTTGCTTCCAACCCCTTGGCGCTGCGTTCCCGGCCCCCTGCTGAGGTGGTCTAATGTTCCCAGTGGTCCTTACCTGCTTCTGCCAGCAGTCCCTGGCAATATGACCCCGCTTGTTGCAGATAAAACAAGTGGTGTCCTTGGGAGCGCTCCCCTTCCGGCTGGTCTGCGACGCAGGAGGGTCGGGGTGGTGTTGCCTTACGGGTGCCATTGCCCACCCGTTTGCCCCACCCCTAGCCAATTTGGGTGCGTTTACACTCCCACCGTGGGCCTCGATGTAGCGTTCTGCCACAGTTGCCATCTCATCATAGGTGGCCGGACCCCTTTCCTTGATGAACAGGCCCAACTCCTTGGAGCATGTAGTTAAAAACTGCTCCCGGAGAAATAGATCTCGCAGGGCTCCATACGACTCATTCACTTCTGCGAGATCAGTCCAGCGGTCAAAGTACCGCCTAGCTCGGGCAAAATACTGAGGCACTGTTTCTCCCTTCTCCTGCTTAATTTCTCGGAACTTGGTCCGGAATCCTTCTTCAGTGAGCTGGTATCTCCGAAGGATGGCATTCTTCAGCTCACTGTAGTCGTTAAGAAGTGCAGGAGGCATACTGGTATAAGCCTCGAGGGCTTTACCTGACAACAAAGGGCTCAAGCACATAGCCCATGTGTCTTCTGGCCACATTTGACTGGAGGCAAAACGCTCGAACCTCTCCAAGTACGAGTCCAAGTCATCTGTGTTTTCATTGAAATGAGCGAGATGGGGGCGTGGGGCATGAATTGCTACCCCTGCACTCCCATCCCCTGAGCGCCGACTTTCATTCTCCACATCGGCCCTTGCTCTGAGGAGCTCTAATTCTCTCTCGTGCCTCTGTTGTTCGAGCTCTCGCTCTGCCTCCCTTGCCTCCCTTGCTAATTGGGCTTCCCTCTCTCTCGCCTCATTTGCTAATTGAATCTCTCTCTCTTTCGCCTCTCTTGCGTCTTTCTCACGCTCTCGTTCTAATTGGGCTTCTCTCTCCCTCGCCTCTCTTGCGTCTTTCTCACGCTCTCGTTCTAATTGGGCTTCTCTCTCCCTCGCCTCTCTTGCGTCTTTCTCACGCTCTCGTTCTAATTGGGCTTCTCTCTCTCTTGCGTCATTACGTAAGGCAATCTCCTTGGCCTCACGTTTCTGCTCATCTTTAACGAACTTATGAAGTTCGGCCCCCTCAAGGCCCATTTCCTTGCCTAATGATACCAGTTGGGCGAGGGGTGTAACAACATCCATTTTGATTTTTTCTTTCTATCTTCAACACTCGTCAGAAAGAGCGAAGAAGGAAAAGAAAAAAAAAATATGGCAATTAATCTTAATTTACCTCTGTAATTTAACGTAATTAAACGCACCAAATATTCTGAAACCTACCGCAGTTATAGTGGCTATTAAGTATCCTTTTGGGGACTACTGTATTGCGATATTAAACCCTTGAACGGCATCAACTGACCGAACGCGTCAAAACCTAAACAGAACCGCCATTAAAATAAAACAAAATTTCCATATAGCCATTTTTTACCTTTTAGAAATATCCTGGTAGCGCTCGCCAATCAATGTCAGGGAACACCTGAGGCCCCGTAAGGCCTGGGCTGACGTGGGGTTATTTAGTCCCGCTGATGAAGTTGCGGGAAAAATTAGACCAACGTGGAGGGTCGGAATCCAAGTGTCGCGAACTCGGCGCAGAGAGCTGAGTTAGACCGACGCCGTGATTCCTTCTCTGCCAAATTGTCCTGAAATAGGTTCGATTTCCGTTAGGTGTGATTCCTAATCACTTCAGGCTGTATAATGGAAAGAATGATTTAAAGTAACAACGATTCTTTTATTTACACATAAAAATAAATCCGTTTCAATATTTCAACAATCAACAATTCAATTCTTTTCACAGAAAATGGGTCACTACGGTTAAATAATTCTAAACAATCATATAGTCATTCTATAGCCCTGTACTGGCACTATAGTCTATACACTGGAAATGTTACTACCGTGAGCTCGCCATAAGAGCTTCACAAATCTGAAATGTTATTACTGTGAGCTCGCCATAAGAGCTTCACCCGCTTAGGCTCAAATGTCAACGTCTGCGCGTAACTGTACCTCTGGCTGTCGGAGGGTTCCGACCAGCAATGTTCGTCATCTATAAACCACCGTACTTCTGATTTGGGTCAGATATTGTCTACTCATACCTTATGCGCCTTTTGAAAGTCCTCCGTGAAAGTCCTATTGAAATATCCACCGTTCCTGGTTGAATTCACGATTCACAAATGCCCCTTTTGTGCTAGGGCGAAATTGTCACTCACACCGATCTTCAGTCGGTATTACGATGTTCCGACAGCAAAACAAACTACTCAGAACGCAATCAGGCTGACGCTTCAAAGGGTTAATACGCACAATACAATTAACCTACACTTCTGACTATTGCAGGACGATACCTGCTACTCGACAATCTAAACTTTAACGTTCCACCTGGGGTGTTCCTTCCCACGAATTCGGCCCCGTAGCCGCCTATCAACGTTAAGCTAAATCAATCATGGAATGCCCTCTCTGGCGATTCCAGCCGTTTCAGGGTCCTGTGATCGAAGGTACCCTTATGCCAGGAAACAGAGTCCGCCTGTCCTGGACTTCACCAACGCGTGTGTGACCCCAAGTGTGTGTCTAATGCTCTGCTCTTCCAGGTATATATACTTTTTACCCTAAACCGTCAGGTGGACCGACGCTCATCTGTCCACCTGTCAAAACGGTGGGAGATGACGTATATCGAGGCAGAATCAATACAAGTCATCTCACGCGTGACTTCACTTGTCGAGAAAACCGATTCGTTCTTGCCATGATTGTTATAACTTATGATGACACGACATTTCTATCTTTTAGAATCTCGTTTCTCAATTTACCGTGACGACATCTTGACATCAACCGATTACGTCTCGTAAGACTCCGACTACTGTATAAATTAAACGAGATGATTAGACCTTATCTAACATACCGTTTCTCCCCTGGGTCCCTGCGCTAAAGCTGGATATACACCACGTGTGTTTTTTCTATGTCCAGCTTTACAGAGAAGTGAAATTCACGTGGGTTTTTCGCCTTGATGCGGAATATATTTTGAACTTACAGTATCTTTAAATATGAGGCCCCTTGCCCCTATATTTAGGCTGGCTTTGCCCTGACACCAAGCCCGAAACCCAAAAAACTTCTAGCACAGTGTACAGGTCATATTTATGACGGGATTTCATTGTAACTTGGTAGGATGACTTCTGATAATGTCTAGATGAGAACGTCCCCTTTTGGTTGCGATCATTCAGCTGTGACGACTGCCCAAGCCCAAAATCCAAAAACCTTTAGCACAGTCTACAGGTCGTATTTATGAATGGATTTCATCATTGTAACTTTGTAGGATGACTCCATGTAATGTCTAGATGAGAAAGTCCCCTTTTGGTTGTGATTGGTCAACTGTGATGGCTACAGGGGCCCAAAGCCCAAAAACCTTTAGCACAGTCTACAGGTTGTATTTATGAAGGCATTTCATTGTAACTTGGTAGGATGACTCCAGATAATACCTAGATGAGAACATCCCCTTTTGGTCACGATCATTCAACCATGATGGCTGCCCGAGCCCAAAACCCGAAAAACTTTTGTTGACTTGCGTTAACTGTGAGGGCCACATACATTAACTGTGAAGACCACATTAACCCACCCCTCAGTTCATTAGTACAGTGTACACCTCATATTATTTTTTATTAAAAACATAGCATACAGGGAACAGAAATTAACATATTCCCAGTTATCACAATTCTTGTCTTATTTCATAATCCTTTCATAAACATTGAACATTATCTTTTTCATCAAACACAACATGCCGACAAGTTAAGCTACAGTGTCATTGACACTTTCATTATATATTCATTCAGTTTGTTCTACTTTTAATGGTGGTAATTGCATAATTGGAGGTGGGTGCAGCAATTGATGGCACTGAAAATCATAATCAGCGTTGCTTCACTGTCACTATCATCTTCCATCTTCATTGTTTGAAAAAGTTTGACCTTGTGGTTCCAATTCTAAGTCACTGTCATTATCAGGCTTAGAGTTTGAGTCTGAATCTCCATTTATAACCAATAATGCTTTATGTATGTGCTGTATGTTCAGTAGGATCTTTGGGTCATTGTTTGATATTTCTGTCTTCTGCACTCAAAATAAACACACTGTGACTGAAATTATTCAAATCAATGTGATATAGTTGTTCTTGGATAGAATAGAAACAATGCACGAAATATAGGAACACTTGGAGATAGAAACATACAAATGTCAGTCACCTCAGTCTGCTGCAGTCTACCATGCTGACGACTTTTATCACCTGTCATTCCAAAAGAGTTGAGGGTTAACATAACAGTGGCCTGTCAGTTGCTTTTGTGTTGTAAAGTAAACGTGTTAACTGAATAAGATTGTTGGGATTTATAGAAAATTTATTTAAATAGCCACAAAATTTATCTCGTTCTCATACTTTTTCATTTCAGTACGTCTAGTTTAAGCAATTAACCCTTAAGGGCCTGGACAAGTGTCATGAATCAGGGTATATTTTTATACTGTACCAATGACCCAGACATAGCTGGTGCTAACTCTTAAAATACTAGGGCCAAACACAAATTTTGCCCCCCCAATCCCCAAAATTTGCATCTAAAACCAAAAGAAATCATGTGCTGAAGGTCCTCCATACTTTGCCCTCACAGCACATTCGCAGTGTCAAGGACGTCCCGAAATTGGCGCCAATTATCATTCTTTGTTTGGTCCTTCATCAGTTCACATCTGACTGATATTTGTGCTTGTAAATCTCAGTTTAAATGATGCCAGACACATAAATATTGGAGAAATGGTGGATATAAAGTGGATATAGAAGGAGGAGAGGAAAAATGAGTGACAGAAAATATTCAGGGCTGTAACTTAAAATTTTTTAGTGAAATTATGTTAAGTTGCCTATTTTCGAGGCATGGGCCTGTTGTTGTCAATCTTGCTATTAAGTTTCACTGCTTGTTCAGAGTTTCCTCTCTCCTTTTCCTTTAATTCCCCCCTTGCTATTCTCCTATGCTTTTGGCATATTTTTGAGTAATATTATTACTAAAATTTCTTGGGAGATTTAGCTAGGTAACAGAATGAATTCTGTTCTTTTCCCCATGTTTACGTTCTCACCCATGGGTGTTTAGGCATAGTGTTCTGCATCTACCATCTGATGTTCTGCAGTTTCTTCCCTGGAAGTCTCTGTTTTGCATCAGATAGTGTATTATTGGTAAACCGATTTCGGGCCAGGGTTATCAGTGCCTGGAGTCATGTTTCTGGTGTTTATACACTGTTTGTTTACATTGGCAACAGTTTCTGTGTGAGGGGGACTTTTTGTCTTTGTACCAGTTTAACTCATTACAAGATGCATTATTATTATTCGTAGGTGTTGCATTAATTTTTTAAAATATGTTTAAAATTTTTGTCCACGCTTAGGCTTGGGATCCGTTGGGGCTCAACGTTACTTTTCAGAAACTTGGGCTTTGCTGAAAAAATATTTTTTCAAAAATTCTTTTTGATTTCAATTATTTTTTCTATGTTAATGGATCATGTTATTATGTATCTTTGTTTTCAGGGGTTCGTGCGAGTACTAGGACTTTTTGTAGTCTTTTCACTATGAAAGGATATTGTTCAAATTGTAATAAGAGGAAGTCTTCCTCTGACTTTCATGATCATTGTATTAATTGTAGTCAGTGTACTCGCACTAACTCCTGTTCAGTATGTGAATATTGGGATGACAAACATTGGAAACGTGTGTCACGGTATGTTGTTAGCTGGGATAGGGCCATGCCGGTCCTTTCTCCGCTGGGTCACTCTAGTTTATCAGTCTCTATTTCAGAGGAACAAGAACAGGGTGATGTTTCCGTGATGTCTTCCAATAGTGTGCCTCCGTCGTCACAATTAAATGAAGAGCTAGCGGCAAAAGTGCTCATGGAGATACGCCAATTGCCTAAGAGGTCCCTAGTAGGATCGACGGTGTTGACATCCGCTAGCTCGCCCGGTGTAGCGTCCATTCATCGAATGGTTCGGCAGCCGGGTTCGTCCGTTGCGGTCCACGAAGGAGATTTGGGTGATGCGAGCACTATAAATATTCGAGGTGCACTCCCAGTGACAGCGGATAAGAGGAGAGAACGGAGGAAGCTTAGTAGTCCGGTTCCTAGCTCGTCCAGGTCCATCCGGGCTGCGAGCGAGAGAGGCCCCTCTCTCGTACAGCAACATCTGGGATCAGATGTTGTTGTACAAAATGTGTCGCATTCGGAGCATACGTCCGCCACTCGGGACGCTCCGTTATATAGACGGTCCGGAGAGACTGTCCAAAAGGCTTCCTCGTCCTCTCAGCAGTGCACATGACCGCACCTTGGCTACGTGACCGACGATATCCAGCCAGCTTCGCCATTCACGGATTCCACGGCGACCAGGTCATGCCATCCGGTAGCCAGGGATAAGAGGCCTGTAGACTCCGCACGTTTGCATAAGAGAAATATGCAGGAGTCAGTTTACACGGAGCTTCCAGCGGCTAAGCAGCGTAAGACCGCTACTCCACAGGCCTCGATGACGGACGTGCTATCCCAGATAGCTCAAATTATTGCAGCATCCCAGCAAACGACGGAACCTACGTCGGATCAAGAATTATCCGATGATGCTGGGTCGGTACGCTCCGCCGAAGCATTGGGTACGGACGACCGAGAACATCATGAGGTCCGACAGGATGGCGAAAGGGATGCCGAGGATTTGGAGCTATCTCTTTTGGAAAAACATAAAGCTGCCATAAATTTCATCTGGCATTACCTGCCACAAGTTGTTCCGTCGGGCCAGACAGCTGCGATGCCGGATAAGAGACTGATAGCGTGATTGGACACTGAATTCTTTGAGCGGTTCAGAGACATCGTCCCTGAGTTTCCGACACAGTCCAATAATGTCACAAGAACATTTGAATTATTGAATGACGCTATCTTTAAGCTTGCTTCCAAAACAGGCAAAGCTGGTTTCTTGTCCACTAATGCTCTCAATCTGCCTTTCATCAATTCAAGGAATAAATTCGAAACGGCAGGACAGGGCATATTGAGAGTTCCTCTGCGTCTAGACGACGAGGCGGAAGACTTGGAATTGTCATTACTGTCGTCTATGTCTATTCCAACCGCGACGTTGGAAACGGCAATAACGTCTAACAGAGCAAGCTTAGACGCTTTATCATACGCAGACCACCTTACTAAGGCGCTATCATTGCATCTTCAAGGAAAAGAATTCCAGGATATACAATCCTCATTAAGACTTCTTTCAAGGGCAGTAGCTTATTCCACGTATAACTCCGCCCTTTCAGTGGCAAACCTGGAGTTAGTTAGACGTGACACAGCCCTGGCTACATCCACGCGCGTGGATAGTAAGGTGAAGAACTCTCTCAGAGTCGCTTCGGTCTCCGGAGAGCTTCTCTTTGATGGCAAGCTTTCAGCAATCTATGATAAGATAACTAAGAAACCTTCGGATTCTCTGCTTTTTAAATCTGCTTCAAAAAAGTCGGATACAGCAGATAAGAGTAAGACAGGCACTTCAGGGACAAGTACGCCCAAGAGAAGTTCCTATAGAGGTTCTTATTCGTCCTCTAGGTCTTATTCTAGAGACCGTCAAGGCAGCGACTCACGTACGGGACGTTATTCGGGCCGAGACAACCGGTCTGATGTCCCGAGGTCGACGGGTCGAGGTGCGGGTCGTGGAGGACGTAGTTTCTCCTTCCGCAGGCCTCGCAGGTCCAGGAGGTGATGGTTTAAACCTCTATCGTGTTCCGGTGGGCGGAAGGTTATCAAGTTTTTTAGACGAGTGGGCGTTGATTATGGACGACCCCTGGGTCCGAGGGGTAATTTCGGAAGGACTAAGAATATCCTTCAAACGAAAGCCTCCATTAACTCGAAGTCCAAGATGGACTCAGCTTCCGTCAAATCCGCAGAAAAGAGACGCTCTTTTATCAGAAGTACAGTCTCTTCAAGTGAAGAACGCGGTAGAGGTCGTAGAAGACCAGGAATCACCGGGTTTCTACAGCCATCTGTTTCTGGTTCCGAAACCAGACGGCTCGTTCCGTCCAGTCATAGATCTGAGCTGGATAAACAAGCTGATCGTCGCTCCGAAGTTCTATATGGAGACGATTCGATCGGTCAGAGCGAGTATTCGGGTGAACGACTATGCTACATGCATAGATCTCAAAGATGCGTACTTTCACGTTATGATACATCCGACATTCAGAAAGTATCTATGCTTCGCAGTCCTAGGAGTTGTATATCAGTTCCGGGCGATGTGCTTCGGATTGAACCTAGCACCCTGGGCTTTCACTCGATTAATGAACTTGGTAATGATACATTTCCGAGCTCATTCGTCTGCGGTAACGTCGGCCTACCTGGACGACATTCTTCAGAGGTACGGCAACGAGTTAACGCTTCAGAACGATGTGCAGAATCTGCTTCTATTACTCCGACGTCTCAGGTTTATTATAAACGAGGAGAAGTCGGATCTGGTGCCGTCCAAGTCATTCACTCATCTGGGAATGAGCTTCGAGACGCACAACAATCTCCTTCGTCTGCCGTTAACCAGAGCAAAGTTAATCAGTTGTTACCCTCGCTATTGTCTTCACTCAGACAAAGTCACAGCGAGGGAGTTCATGAGACTGATAGGTCTGTGCGGAACCGCTGCGGATCTCATTCCGATGGGGCGGTTACGCACTCGTCCTCTCCAAATTTTCTTGACTGAGAATTGGAGTGTGAAGATTCATTCACTCGATATAGACGTTCTCTTGTCAAATCAAGTGAAACAAGAGATTCAGACTTGGGCAAACATTCAGTGGTTGACTCAGGGAGTTCCATTGCAGTTGCCGGATCCGGATTTTACGATTATGACGGATGCCAGTCAAACAGGTTGGGGCGCAACGTTGACCCCAACGGATTCGAAGTGCCAGGGTCTTTGGGATTCGCAATTTCTAAGCAAGCACATAAACATTAAGGAAATGATGTCAATTTGGCTTGCATTACGTCACTGGATGAACATTATTCAGAAAGCACATGTCCAAATCCTGTCCGACAATACGACAGTAGTGGCATATCTCCGGAACCAGGGAGGCACTCATTCTGTTCCGTTATTCAATTTAACAGAAAGAATCCTTCTGTTTGTTCTAGAACACCAAGTTCTTCTTTCGGTCCGTCATATTCCGGGTCGTCTGAATGTTTTAGCAGACTCCCTTTCATAGAAGGGTTGCTTGTTGCCGTCAGAATGGACTCTCAACAAACAAGTATTCAATCAGATTTGCTACCAGTGGGAACGGCCAATGATAGATTTATTTGCGACACATCTCAACAATCAGTTGCAGACGTATGTGTCACCATGTCCGGATCCCCGAGCTTATGCAGTAGACGCTCTATCGATCTCGTGGGACGGAATGATAGGATACGCGTATCCTCCAGCGCCGTTAATTCAGCAAATATTGCTAAAGATAAAACTATCTCAATGCAAAATTCTGTTGGTAGCATCTCTGTCTCCACAGAGACCGTGGATAAATCTACTCAGGTGTCTGCTGTGGGACTTACCGCGGAAACTTCCTCCATGAGAGGATCTTCTTTCGCAGGGGAAATTGCGTCAACTTCATCACAACCCGCAAGGTCTCAACCTTCACGTATTTCCATTGTGCGGTCCTTCTTGCATGGCAAGCATTTTACAGGACGAGCAGTGGACGCGATTTCTAACTGTAGGAGGACCTCCTCTTCACTAAACTATGCGGCTAAGTGGAAGGTCTTTGTCGTTGGTGTAGGGATCATTCTGTTCATATATTTGATCCCTCCATACCAGACATTGCAAACTTTCTAGTATACTTGTTTGACGAGATCAAACTGCAGCCTGTTACTATTAAAGGTTATAGGTCTATGTTATCTGATACCTATGCACACCATGATAGTTTACAAATTGGATCTAATGTCTCTTTCTCTAAGTTAGTTAGAAACTTTTCGATAAATAGACCCAGAACTCTGAGATTAATTCCTAAATGGAATTTAGCTTGGGTTCTTCTTAAACTGAAAGAAAAGCCATTTGAGCCTCTTCGGACAGTAGATTTCAAATTCTTGTCTTATAAGACAGCATTTCTCTTAGCTTTCGCTTCTGCTAGAAGAGTCAGTGAGCTTCATGCACTATCGGTGGATGATTCTCACTATCGTAGTGTCGGGAACACTATTACCCTTACCACTAATGTTGGATTTTTAGCTAAGAATCAGGCTCCTAATAAATATCCGGAACCTATTGTTATTAAGGCCCTTCCGTCTTCAGACGGGCGTAGGCCTTTGCTCTGTCCTGTTAGAGCCTTACGTATTTATAAACAAAGATCTCAGTTTATCAGAAAGGGATGGAAACGCTTCTTTCTGTCTCTGATGCCTAATAGAAAGGACATTTCAGTCCATTCTATTGCTAGATGGATTCAATTAACTATCCGTACTGCTTATGATAATATATCTTCATCTCAGCAGTCTGTGCTTAAGATTTCGGCTCATGAAGTAAGAGCTCTTTCTACATCTTGGGCTTATGCAAATAGTGTTGCTATTACAGATTTAATGAAGGCTGCATATTGGTCTCAACCATCCACATTCACAAATTTTTATCTCAGAAATATTGAGTCCATTTCTGGAGACCTACATTGTTTAGGTCCGTTATCTGTGGCTCAGAATGTCGTCCACTAAACAGTTGCAACTATAGTTATGCAGGCTTTCTGTTCCGGCAGTGACTCCGTCCTGCTGCCCTCTTCGCTCTGGGCTATTTGACCCAGGGCAAGGGGAAGGGGGGGGGGGGGGGGAGGGTGTTCCCTTAGGTCACCTGCTTTATAGTGAAAAGCAAGGGGATTCCTCCTCCGAAGTCAGTAATTCTGAGTCGTTACCGGGATGGTTTTAAGGTGTAATATTAATGTTAAAATTCATTCATGTCATATTTTTAAAGTGTAGCTCGGTGTGAAGCATTTGTATATGTCTTGTGTCAAACGGGCGTTAATATACAATCCTCGGACACTTTTAAGAGAATATAAAGAGTCTCAATTCTCTGGACAAACTTTATTTATTGGCTTACTTTAAAAATAATTAGTATAAAGGGTTATACTGGATATTAATAGAGAACATGAATGTTACTATGCTCAATTATGAAGGGTGTTGTGTCTTTCTAATTTATCATAAAATAAGAAAGATACATGTAAAGCCTAATACTCCTTTTCTCCTCGAGGGGTTGACTCTATTTATATAGTTGAGCTTATTGGATTTTCCTCTATGTCCTAGGCCCTCCAGCCTTCTTACTATTCAGCTATGTCTGGGTCATTGGTACAGTATAAAAATGTTAAAAAATTTATAGTAATTTATATATTTTTTATACTTACCAATGACCCAGACGGGGATGGCCCTTCCAGGAGTTGGGAACTCATACCTCCCCGCTGAGTACATAGCACTGACCAGGCACTGCTTGTAAGAATGATAATTGGCGCCAATTTCGGGACGTCCTTGACACTGCGCATGCGCAGTGAGGGCAAAGTATGGAGGACCTTCAGGACATGATTTCTTTTGGTTTTAGATGCAAATTTTGGGAATTGGGGGGGCAAAATTTGTGTTTGGCCCTAGTATTTTAAGAGTTAGCACCAGTTATGTCTGGGTCATTGGTAAGTATAAAAAATATATAAATTACTATAAATTTTTTAACTTTTTGTTGGCTTTTGCATCGCCATTTGCGAAGCAATATCTCAGGGTTAAGAACCAATATCCAAAAATGATTCGCACACTGCGATACAAAATCTTTCTTAGATATCTGCCGCTATGACTGTCAGACATGTTCTTTAATTGCTAATAATGCTATTACGGAACCACCAATGCACAGACAACTGATTGGGTTATCCCACAAAGGCACCGTTTCACTTTCTAGGTCACTGTATCCAGTCAATGACTCATTCATTCACTGTCATTGGGTTTTCATACCGTAACCCCTCTAGAAACAATTCACGCCATAGACATGCGCAGTTGTTGTATTTATGTTGGATTTTCCTGAATGTGATAAGCATGTATGGGAAAATCCAACATAAATACAACTGTACATGTGTATGGCACAGACTGTGCTCTGAAACTTTGAAGTTTCAGTCACGAGCGAATGACACAGATTGATTCGAGGGAATAAGTAAGTCGAGGTAAGCAAACTTACTGTCTTATTAGTGTGTTAGTGATGCAAATCCATAAAAAATGAATGCATGTTGAACTGCATTATAATGCCGTACTCAATGTTAAGCTCTCAAAATTTGCTTTGGAAACTGTTGAGGAAGGAGAAATTTCTGAATTGTGAGGGCAGCATCAACCATGAATTAAGGTGCCAGAAGGGTATTTTGGACAAAAATAAAACAGAATGGGTTGGATAGCAATAAACTAAAAATTAACTAATGTTGGTCTAAAACTACGAAACTAATTGATACAAATTGCTAATCAGTGTTCCTGGAGGGAGAGAGGACTGCAAATCAAAATTTTGAAAACATAAAATACCTGTGAATTCCCACCAGCCGACAGCCTCTATATGTCCAGGGACTTAGCAACGATTTCTAGTTAAGTCTTGACTGCCTTAATAGGTAGCCAAAACTTGCCTAGAAACCACTGCCTACCTAATTTTTCTGTTGCCAACAGGACCTCCTCATGATGGCATGTTAAGGGCACCTGTTCTGAGGTCAGAAAAGTCAGAAATTAACCTTTAAGAGTTAAGACATTATAGCTTGATTGAAAGAAATCAATGAGATGTGTCAAATAAAATACAGCTGAATCCTGTAAATTGGATAATCACTTTTTCAGTGAAAATTATTCAATTAACAAGGATCTTGTCACTTTTCTGTATTTTAGTGATTAACTGAGCATTTATTCTATTGTTTCTTATTTTCAGAGCTCATTGAGCTCTGTCAAACAAAATGCAATAGATTAAATGCCTGTATTTGATGTACTGAGGCCAAATAGGTCTCTAAACAATGCGAATTTGATGACTGTGAAAGTAATTTCTCGATATATTACAAGTTTTTTTTATTCAGTGAAGTTTATTCAATAACCTATATGCAATTAATGGGTCAGATTTGCAGGGAAGGTATTGTAAATGCTTTGTGTTTCGAAGTTATATTCAATTAACAGGGTTATTCAATTATGAGATATGCAATTAAGTGGGCATTGCTGTGCAATTGAATATATGCTCAGTTCATTACCAGAATATAAGGAATGGACCTCATTCTTATTCAAAAAACAGTACAGAAAAATAAGTTTTTAAAAAGATTATCAAGGAAAAGTTTTGCTATTCTACCCACAGTTTCATCTTTAAATCATACAAGCCTGGCAAATGTATTGAATGTTGCGTACTGTTAATGTCTTATGACCGAACAGGTATGTTCAGTCAAGTGTTGTGAGCTCCTCATATTTGCATGGTTGCTTTCCAGGTGTAAGCAGATGACTTTATTAACAAAGAGAGCCATGTTTGACATCATTGATCCAAGAAAACAAAAGGTAAGTTTATTCTTAGGTGAATACCATTGTAAGCTGATCTGCTGAGAGCAAATGAGTGCTGAGAATGAAGAGAAATATTTACTTCAGATAAATATTTAAAATTATAAATTGACATTTTAAAAAATATTTCTTCATAAGTGCTAAATATCACTACATTTTGGTACCCATTGTTCATTGTCCATTACATATTCATCTCTTCTAAGCATACCACTGGCTCATTATACCTGTGGATGCAGGGCTAATTCCAAAGGAAAACTGCAATTTTAAAGTTCCCCAAGTCTGTGTCAAAAGACACCAATAACAAGCCAACCAAGCTGACAAAATGCCAAAAGTTTTGGTGCACATGGTAGGAATTCTTTGCAATGAAAAGAGTGTAACAAGGCATCTCCCCTGTTGCCCCTTTTCCACATTTGGCAGCAATCTTTAAGTGGAATTGAAAGGCTCAATTAGCATAGATATGTGTGATGCCGAGTGGCAGTTCTGTTTATAATGTACCACTACAACTGTGGTGGCTATATTAAGCAAGAAATTTACTAGAAAAATTGTTTTTCTGTTTTGCAATATCCAAAAAGTGGGATCATTGTTCTATCACCTTTGCTTGCATTTTGTAAAGGGTTGGTGTATTTACTTGTGGAAAACTGAGCAGCGAAATTTGTCTCTTGTTTTCAAGGAGTTAATTCAAGTTTGACTGAAAACATTTCAAGAAGCAACAAGCTTCATAACTGTTGTGTTATTGTTTATTGTTAACCCTTAAGGGCCTACTTTCAACTTTAATGATCACTTTTTACTGCAGTAGAGTAGGTGCTCCAACATCCTGCCTCTTGAGAAACTTGCAGTTACATTCTAAGTGCATTGTTTCTAGGCAAGTCTTGGCTGCCTATTTAGGCAGCCAAGACTTGCTTAAAAATAACAGCAAAGCCACAGGATGTATAAAAATGTATAAAACTCTAGGCCTTCAAGGGTTAAAGGAAATATTCAACTGGATTTATCTTTTACAAAGCTAATACATTGCCTATTAACCAATCATGTTACAGGTATCGGATGATGTTGAGTATAGAATGCAGGTGTTCAGACATCATTTCCAACATAACACTGGACAGACCAAATACAAGAGCTCTTGGGATAAAGAGATAACTTTAGAGAAAGGTGTCATGTGGCAAGTGATTGATACTAAGATCTGGAGCACAATTATCCAGCAGGTGAGTTCAACTGTTTGTCGGGAATCAATTATCAATTGTACATTGGAACCATGTTAATTGCACAGCCATTTAATCTGCCAGTGAAAAATATTCAAATAACAAGAGTAATCAAATAACAAGAACGTGGTCATTTTCCTGTGTTCTAGTTATGAACAGAGCACTTATTCTATTATTTCTTGTTTAAGAAGGCTCATAAAGCTTTGTCAAACAAAATATAATAGATTAAAAGCTTATATTGGATGTTCTACTGCCTGATAGGTCTATAAATGTGGCAAATCCAGTGGTTATTGGAGAACTTGATAAATCACAAGTTGTTTTTTTTATACCCCCGCCCGCTAGGCGGGGATATATAGGATTCCTCATATCCGTCAGTTTGTCTGTCCGTCAGTCCTTCCGTCGCGAAATTGTTTAATGGAGGGTACTGTCATGCTGTAATCAACTCCTCCCCCACTTTTCAATTCACATAGTTGAAACTTCAAAATATGATCATACACACAATGAAGATGTGCAACATGTATAAAGTCTTGCGAAAATTTTGTTTCTCCACAGTTATTTCCCTTTCTTGACTTACAACATTTTTAGTGCTATTTTCAAAAGAGGGTACCTATTTAAACATTACCAGCTGAAAGGCGGGGGTATTTGTTTGGGTCACCTTTTGGTGACACCTATTGTTTTCTGAACACCAAGATGTCACATTGTTGACCTTGCTCACCCTCAGGTATTGGTGCGGGGGTAACACACCACCTTGCGATGGATTGCACCCCCTGGCGATACAGTACCACTGTCATGGACTGGTCACTTTCCACAGGTGGGCAATATTTCCATGGATGCAATAATATTAGATTCCAAATACTAATTATAGGAATAATCATCAAAAATTTAATTAATGAAGCACTGGGTACAACCCGGTGCTTCATTAATTAAAATCTTGTTGATGATGATATTTATTACCTGGTAAATGCATGCATGGACATCACTGCCCACATGTGGATTATGTTCAGTCCACGGTGACTGTACTGTAGTGTCTATATGCAATTAACAGGTGGAGTGCTAAATTATTTTTCAAAGGTGATTTGCAGCACAAGTGTTTTCTTTTCAAGCATGCTACCAGAAAAGGTACTCATAGTTTAGCAAGATATTGTTCATAAGGAATTGTTTTGTTTCTGTTTATTGGAGAATGCCTGTTGGCACTCATTAATAAACAGTTACAAAACAATATTATAAAAACCTGTTTTTTCTGATACTGAGAAAACAGGTCAATGTATACATTGTATACATCACTAAAGTGGCTTTCGGCACTTTTCGGTGGAACCATGATAGTGGTTTCTAGTCTTCAACCAGTTAACAGATCAAATTTGTACTGAAGGTATTGTAAATGATTTGGTGTTTAGAAGTTATATACAATTAATAGGTTATTAAATTAAGAAATATCCCAGTGATTGTGCTCTACTGTATATGGCTTCCGGCTACTGATGAAAAGTTTATATATGTGTGATATATTTATCAAACACATGATTACACTGTTCGGCATTTGAACATTTTTGCGAGTAAACAAACTGAGTCGAGTGTGTTTCATGCAATAGAAACCGGAAAGAAAACAACACAAATAACACTTAAATAAATGAATAAATTACATCCTGTAATTTTTCACACAAACCTTAGCAGCCTAATTCATCTTAGTGATCAGTTTGTGTCAGTTTATTTTTATTTGATGAATTTTTGGTGAATACTCGATGTTGTCCACATCCGTGTTAGGTTTTTATGAACTAATAGAATTTGTCTTGGGAATGATGTTGCATTACTAATAAAAGCATTTGTGTTGGTTTAGATGGAGAAGAAAATGAAAGTGGTCGCCAGTTTGTGGAAAATTTGTGACATTATTTACTTCACATATTCTTGTAAGACATAGATAAGAACTTGGAAAGCAATGTTTCTGTACATTTAGCATCATGTTATGGTGACTTAAGGTAGGCCTCATTTTTCAGATTTGGATATTATCAGAAAATCAACAGTACCAGTAGATGAAAATTTGAGTCGAATTGTGTAAATAAAAGTAGGTGTGATCTGCACTTTTGTCTTGTGCACTTGGATTGTCTTGACCCTTTACCCAATGTAATAGCTAAAACCAGCCAGTGCTATTCACAAAACTTCCTGTTCAATTTTCATTATTTTCTCATATTTGTCTCAAAAACATATAGCTTATGACCCTCACGGGAATGAGCTCATTAAGCTTGTTCCAATGAAGGCTCATTCATTATGTTTTTGATGCAAAATATGAGAAAATTTAGTTATTCAAAAATGTTGTTTACCTTTTCTATTAGGTAAAGGGTTAAAATAGGGCCCCATCCACAATAATAACCGCTAATATAACAAAAACAGGAGTTTGTAGGGAATTACAGTTTATTAACAGCCGGAGAGGAATGAATAACAGCATAAAGGTTTATTACCGGCCCGAGACAAAGTCTCAGCCTATTAGGAAGCCAGAGGGCTGTTTTTGAGTCCTTGAGGGTCATTAATAAACAAAGATGCGTGCCAAAATGATGTTATTACTATTATTACAATGACCAGAAATTGCTGAAAAGCTGTGAATGAATTTTGTGTTCGCTAATGGCCTGTCACACACTTCTGATTGCATGATGCCTCAAATTTCTGTTTTTCTGCCCTGCTAAACTCTGTTGATATACTAGTGAATTCCCACAAAACTGGTAATAATGATGCTTATAATGCATAGCATTTGAATAATCACTAAGACATGCACAGAGTGGCGTTATCGTTCAGACACCAATTCTGAAATCTTGTGAAAAAGCATAAATATCACAAGGAAACTTTCAGCTAATGGATCTCCTGGTTCCACATGGAAGACTTGAAAGGTTCATGGTTCGATCCCCACCAGGGGTAACTGCTTTGTGTCCTTGGGCAAGGCACTTAATCCTGATTGCCCACGTGGGGACATGGTGACAGTGTGTACTTAGGCATATTGCATGTTAATTCTGCACTTGTCTTCAACTAATGCTAACCCTGCTTGTGTGGAATTAGTACGTTCAGGAGTCTGACAGCTGTTCACCACTGCTCTGTGGTTCTCCCCATGTTCTCCAGCTTTATCCACCCATAAAACTGTCAAACACAAGATGACCTTGGCTGTCAAAAGTGTCATTAAATCCAATAAAATAATAAATGGTTCTCAGAGATTTTTCAGTAAATCCACATATGGCCCCCATTCCAATTAGCTTTGGACATGCATTTCCCCATCTTCCAAGCTTTAGATTCAACAATTGGTATCCAGTAAACATTTGTTAGCTCAACTTGACATAGTCAGGATAAGCTATTGCCATCACGCGTGCAGAAGCCTGTTAGTCTGTGAGTCTGTTGGTCTGTGAGTCTGTGAATCTGTGAGTCTGTTCACATTTTCCTTTAGCACGGGCTACACCCTGCAGTTCTTGTCTGATCGTCACAAAATTTCATATGCAGGTTTGGGGTAATGTCTAGATGAGAACGTCCTCTTTTGGTCTCGATCGGGCAACCAGTATGGCTGCCCGAGCCCAAAACTCGAAAACCATTAGCACGGTCTACAGGTCGTATTTATGAAGGGATTTCATTGTAACTTGGTAGGATGCCTCTGTATAATGCCTAGATGAGAACGTCCCCTTTTGGGCATGATCTATCAACCGTGATGGCTGCCCGAGCCCGAAACCCAAAAACTTTTAGCACAGTCTGCAGGTCATGTTTAATATGGAGGGATTTCATTGTAACTTGGTAGGATGACTCCTTATGATCTCTAGATGAGAATTTCCCTATTTGGGCGTGATCTGCCAACCATGATGACTGCCTGAGCCCAAAACCCGAAAACCTTTAGCACAGTCTACAGGTCATATTTATTGTGGAATTTCATTGTAACTTGGTGGGTTGACTTCATACATTGTCTAGATGAGAAAGTCACCTTTTGGTCCTGATTGGGCAACTGTGACGGCTACAGGGGCCCGAAGCCCGAAAACCTTTAGCACAGTCTACAGGTCATATTTATGAAGGGATTTCATTGTAACTTGGTAGGATGACTCCAAATAATGTCTAGATGAGAACGTCCAATTTTGATCGCGATCATTCTGCCTTGATGGGTGCCCGAGCCCAAAAACCTTTAGCATAGGCAAAAGGTCATATTTATGGAAAGATTTCATTGTAACCTGTTGTGTTGACTCCATTTAATGCCTAGATGATGACATCCCCTTTTAGTCGTGATTGGTCAACTGTGATGGCTACAGGTGCCCGAAGCCCGAAAACCTTGAGCACAGTGTACAGGTCATATTTATAAAGGGATTTCAGTGTAACTTCGGAGGATCACTTCAGATGATGCCCAGATGAGATTGTCACCTTTGGTTGCGATCATTCAACCATGATGGCTGCCTGAGCCTGAAAACCTTTAGCACAGTCTACAGGTCATATTTATGAAGGGATTTCATTGTAACTTGGTAGGTTGACTTCATATAATGTCTAGATAAGAACGTCCCCTTTTGGACACGATTGGGCAACTGTGACGGCTACAGGGGCCCGAAGCCTGAAAACCTTTAGAACAGTCTACAGGTCATAATTATGAAGGGATTTCATTGTAGCTTGGTAGGATGACTCCAAATACTGTCTGGATGAGAACATCCCCTTTTCGTCGCGATCATTCAGCCTTTATGGCTGCCCGAGCCCAAAGACCTTTAGCATATTCTACAGGTCGTATTTATGGAAGGATTTCATTGTAACTTGTTAGGTTGACTCCATATAATGCCTAGATGATGACATCCCCTTTTGGTCGTGATTGGTCAACTGTGATGGCAACAGGTGCTCAAAGCCCGAAAATCTTGAGCATAGTCTACAGGTCATATGAAGAGATTTCTTTGTAACTTCGTAGGATCACTCCAGATGATGCCCAGATGAGAATGTCCCCTTTTGGTTGTGATCATTCAACCATGATGGCTGCCCAAGCCCAAAGCCCGAAAACCTTTAGCACAGTTTTCAGTTCATATTTATGAAGGGATTTCATTGTAACTTGATAGGTTGACTTCGTATAATGTCTAGATGAGAACATCCCCTTTTGGACACCATTAGGCAACTGTGACAGCTACAGGGGCCTGAAGCCCAAAAACCTTTAGCACAGTCTACAGGTGATATTTATGAAGGGATTTCATTGTAGCTTGGTAGGATTACTCCAAATAATGTCTAGATGAGCACGTCCCCTTTTGGTCACGATCATTCAGCCTTGATGGCTGTCTGAGCCCAAAACCCCAAAACCTTTAGCATAGTCTATAGGTCATATTTATGGAAGGATTTCATTGTAACATGTTAGTTTGACTCCATATAATGTCTAGATGATGACATCCCCTTTTGGTCGTGATTGGTCAACTGTGACGGCTTCAGGGGCCTGAAGCCCGAAAACCTTGAGCACAGTCTACAGGTCATATTTATAAAGGGATTTCATTGTCATTTCGTAGGATCACTCCAGATGATGCCCAGATGAGAATGTCCCCTTTTGGTTGCGATCATTCAACCATGATGGCTGCCCAAGCCCAAAAACCTTTAGCACTGTCTACGGGTCATATTTATGAAGGGATTTCATTGTAACTTGGTAGGTGGACTTCATATAATGTCTAGATGAAAACGTCCCCTTTGGACGCAATTGGGAAACTGATGGCTCCAGGTGCCCGAAAACCTTTAGCACAGTCTACAGGCCATATTTATGAAGGGATTTCAATGTAACTTAATAGGCTGACTCATTTTGGAATAATTTCACTGTAACTTGGTAAATTTTGTTGATATACGTTAGCTGTGAGGGCCACATACATTAACTGTGAGGTCATATTAACCCACTCCTCAGCTCTTTGGTACAGTGTACACCTCATATTATTTTTTATCAAAAACTTAACATACAGGGAACAGAAATGAACATACCAATTATCACAATTCTTGTCTTATTTCATAATCCTTTCATAAACATTGAACATTATCCTTTTCATCAAACATAACACACAAGTTAAGCTACAGTGTCATTGACACTTTCATTGATTAACCTCTGAAGGTGTGTAGAAATTTTAAAAAACTTCTCCCTGCAGAATCATTGGAATCTTTTTAGCTCAACTTGACAACGTCAAGTATGAGCTATTGGGACAGATTGTGATCCGTCGTCCATCCATGTCTGTACAACCGTATGTAAATAGATCTGTCTGTCCATCCACAATTCCTTTAGCACACTCTACAGGCCACAACTCTCACCCGATCAGTTCCAAATTTCATATGTGGCTTTGGGGCAATGTCTAGATGGGAGGTATCAATTTTTTTTTTTTTAATTTTGTTGAAAAACATGGCTGCCAGTAGCTATCTCCAATTTGGATATAAATTGTCCAACAATACTTTAGCACACCCTACAGATTGCAGCTCTCACCCGATCTGTTCCAAATTTCATATGTAGCTTTGGGGCAATGTCTAGATGGGAGCTATTGATTTTTTAAATTTTGTTAAAAAACGTGGCCCCCAGTGGCCATCTTAGGTTTGGCCTATAAATTGTCAACAATTCCATTAGCGCACGCTACAGGTCGCATCTGTCACCCTATCTTTTTCAAATTTCATATGTAGTTTTGGTGTGATGTCTAGATGAGAGCTATTGAATTTTTCGGAATTTTGTTGAAAAACATGGCTGCCAGCAGCCATCTTGGATTTGGATATAAATTGTCCAACAATTCCTTTAGAACACCCTACAGGCCACGACACTCACCTGATCAGTCCCAAATTTCACATGTGGCTTTGAGGTAATGTCTAGATGGGAGCTATCAAATTTTTCCAAACTTCATAGAAAAACATGGCCGCCAGTGGCCATCTTAGATTTTAGCATATAAATCATTACAACACTCCTATTAGCACACCCTATAGGCTGCATCTCCCACCTGATCTTTTTCAAATTTCATATGAAGCTTTGGTGGGATGGGAGCGATCAAATATTTCAGAATTTTGTTGAAAAACATGGCCTCCAGCAGTCATCTTAGATTCGGATATAAATTGTCAACAATTCCATTAGCACAACCTACAGGTCGCATCTCTCATCTAATCTTTTTTGAATTTCATATATAGCTTTGGTGTGATATCTAGATCGGACCTATCATATTTTTCTGAATTTCGTTAATAAATATGCAGCCATCTTGGATTGGCATTCGAATTGTCAACTATTCCATTAGCACACCCTGCAGGCCGCATCTCTCACCCAATCTTTTTCAAATTTCATCTGTCATTTTGGTGTGATGTCTAGATGGGAGCTTTAAAATTTTTCTGAGTTTTGTTGAAAAACATGGTCGGCAGTGGCCATCTTGGATTTGGTATATAAATTGTCAACTATTCCATTATCAGACCCTACAGGCCACTCCTCTCACTCGATCTTTTTCAAATTTTATATGTAACTTTGGTATGATGGGAGTTATCAGATTTTTCTACATTCTGTTGAAAAAGATAGCTGCCACACCAGCCATCTTGGATTTGACATATAAATTGTCAACAATTCCAATTGTACACCCCATCCTCACCTGATTTTTTTCAGATTTCATTTGTAGTTTTGGTGTGATGTCTTTTATGTAACTTGAGTGATGGACATGGAATTACTGGATCTTTCTATTTAATTTAGTTCCTTCTTGGTCAAGTTGAGCTGCAGTGTCATTTACACTCTCATTTGTTGTAGCAGTTTTTTCAGTCAAGTGTTGGCTGCCAACATAACAGACATTTAGCAGTTTTAAACTGGCTGGTTAGAGAATCATAGCAGTGACTTCCAGCCAAGTCTTCTGCCAAGAAGACTTAGCTAGAAGTTTCCTCTATGGTTCTCTGACCTGTCAGTTTAAAACTGCTAAAAGTTTGTAGATGGTAAACATTTGTTCTATGACAATAAACTCAGCAAGTTGGAATTAGGCCTTTAATGTAAACAAAATGGGTGCCTTTTGGCTAAGAAAGAAATTATCAGACCATGATTTGAATTGATAATACCAAATACATCACACAGATAGGCCTGCATGGAAGAAATGTACTCTTTTAACAATTTCATAAAGCCATTTATACTCCCATTTTGGCCCTGTAAGGCACTTATTTTCCCAATTATTATATTCCTAAAATATGTATAAAAATCTCTGAAAACTGTACTTTTACACTGTAAACCAATGGCCCAGTCTTAGCTGGTGCCAACTCTAAAATATCGAGGGTCAAACACAAATTTTGCACCCCAAATCCCCGAAATTTGCATGCAAAACCGAAAATTAGAAGTCCTATCTGGTCCTCTATACATTTACTCTCCGCACATGCGCAGATGCCAAGAAGTGACCAGAATTATGCAAACATCTTTCTTTGTTTGGCCTTTAGTCAGATAACAACAAACTGACTTCTGTGCTTTTAAATCTCAGTTTATAATGATGCCAGACACAAATCAATGGTTAATTTATAAAATTTCTTGAGAGTTTAACGTGTTACACAGAATGTTTATTCTGTATATCCCCATGGTTACGTACTCACCCTTGGGGTGTTTAGGCATTTTGGTCATGCATCCGATGGATCGTTTTTTCTTCTGATGAAGATCTTGCTTTACATCAGATAGTTCAATATCTATTTCTGACTTCAGGCCGTGTTGCCTGGGGTCTTGTTTCCGGTTTTCATTCTAACGTTGTTTACATTGACAACGCTCTATTTATATATGTAGTTTCCTATTTATTATTATGGTAGGACGGTTGTAAGATACATTAAATATTCCGGTAGTGTAGCAATTAATGTTTTTGGATAGAAAAATAATTTTTGTCCACACATGGGCTCTATTGGGATACATTTGGGCACATCGTTCCCTTTGGGAACTTGGGCTCTTGTCAAAATTTTAAAAAACATTTTTTTGTGTAAATTATTTTTCGATTTATATTTTGAAGTTATTTCTTATGTATCTTTTTATAATATTTAATGTGGAGTTGGTGGGAGTACATTCGACTTTATTTTGCTTCATTATGAAAGCATATTGCTCAATGCAAGGCAAGGAAGCCTTTCCTCTGATTTTCCTGTTGGTTGCCTTGCTTGTAGTCGATGTACTCCCACTAATTCTTGCTCAACATGTGTCGCATGTGATGACAAATGTTGGAGACGGGTGTCACGGTACGTTGTTAAAAACGAGAGGCCACTGCCTGTCCTCCTGCAGTGAGAGGCCACTGCCGGTCCTCTCGCCAAAAAGTCACTCTAGGAGGCACCAGAAGGGGCATAACTCTGACAGCACCCATAAATTTTTTAAAAAATTAAAAAAAATCTTCTTCAGATCCACCAGTCAGAATGCTTTCATATTTGTTATACAACATCTCTAGGTGGGTCAGGTTCAAGTTTGTTCAAATCAGGTCCCGGAGTTAGTATTTGGGCTCTCTATTAAAGCCCAAAGTTTAACTTGGTGCAATTTGAGGAAATTTCTTTAAAAATCTTCTTCTTCAGATCCACCAGTCAGAATCCTTTCATGTTTGGTACACAACATGTATAGGGTGGTCAGATTCAAATTTGTTCAAATCAAGTCGCTGGGTTAATATTTGGGCTCCCTATGCGAGCCCAAATTTTAACTTTGTGCAATGCGTGGAATATTCTTTAAAACTTTTCTTCTTCAGATTCACCAGTCAGAATCCTCTCATATTTGGTATACATCATCCTTAGGGGGGTCAGATTCAAGTTTGTTCAAATCAAGTTTCTCGGTTAATATTTGGGTTCTCTATGGGAGCCTGAATTTTAACTTACTGCAATATGAGAAAATTTCTTTAAAAATCTTCTTCTTCAGATCCACCAGTCAGAATCCTTTCATATTTGGTATACAACATCTCTTGGAGGGTAAGACTCAAGTTTGTTCAAACCTGGGGTTATTAATTTTGGCTACCTGTGGGAGCCTGAATTTCAACTAAGTGCAATATGAGGGAATTTCTTTTATAATCTTCTTCTTCAGATCCACCAATCAGAATCCTTTCATATTTGGAATATAACATCTCTAGGTGGGTCAGATTCAAGTTTGTTCAAATCGGGACCCTGGGTTAATATTTTGACCCCCAATTTGAGCCCAAAGTTTAACTTGGTGCAATGTGAGGTGATTTCTTTAAAAACCTTTTTCATATCCACCAGTCAGAACTCTTTCCTATTTGGTATATGACATCTCAAGTTTGTTCAGTTTGAGTCCTTGGCTTAATATTTGGGCTCTATGGGCAGGGGTGGGGTGGGGCATATTAGGTTCAGGTTTGTTCAAATCCATTCCTCAGTGTTTTTTCATAAAATTTGCCTCTCATGACTTCAATTCTTTGTGGTGTTGATGAACCATGTCTAACTGAATGTGACCTGAAATACTTCTTTGAACCACTTTGGCCGGTGAGCGATCAAGGCCCCTTGGGGCCTCTTGTTTAGTTTCTATTTACAGAGGAACAAGAACATGGTGATGTTTACGTGACACCATCAGAGAGTGTTCTTCCATCGTCGTATTTAGATACTCAATCTGAGCTAGCGGCTAAAGTGCTCATGAATATTAGACAGGGCAATAAACCACAGCATGGTTTCAGATCCCTGTTGCCAGCTAGCTCAACCGGTGAAGAGGTTACTCCATCCATGGGTACCATGACGCCGGGTGTGTCCGTTACAGTCGAAGAGAGTAGAAAGGGTAGAGCGAGCACTATAAAATAATAACAGGCTCACCCTGCGGCGACGGAGAGGAAGCCGGCAAGTTCAGTGGGAAGCTCGACGAGGTCTGAAGGACCGCGAGCGATGGAGCCCCCTCTCTTTCATAACATCTGGGGCCAGATGTTGTGGTTCGGAACTTGCGTTGGTCGGAGAATACGTCCATGCCTCTTGTCCGGGACGCTCCGTTCAGTTCACAGCCGGGGTCAGCTTTTGTTACAGCTTCTTCTTCAGTGTCTACCAAGCACACACAACCATACCTTGGCTACGTGACTTCTGATATCTAGCCTGCATCGCAGAGAAGGTTCACTCTTCGTCAAAGAAGTCACACCATACAGTAGCCAAGGAGACGAGGCCTCATTCATCGGGACGTCCGCAGAAAAGAGCCATCTCGGACACACAGTTGCAGGAGCAGCCGGCCACCAAGCAACAGAAGACCGCTGCTCCTCAGGCCTCTGTAACGGACTTGCTGTCGAAGATTGCGCAGCTCATCGCAGCATCCCAGCAACTGCAGAAGCAGCCGACGGCAGTCTCAGAACCTGAGCTGTCGGATGGTGCTGGGTCGGTCCAGTCATCTGCACGTTCAGATGCCGATGACCGTGAGTATAATCTGATTCAGTCGGATGGTGAAAGGGATTTGGAGGAGAATTACCCTTCCCTTTCAGAACAACACAGGGTGGCGGTGGATCTAATGCATCAATAGGAGTTCGTTCCTGAGAATCAGAATGCTGCGACTGCTCGAAAGTAGCACTATTTAGTAGCTAAGAGACAATGCCTCATTTATCGGGACGTCCAGAGAAAAGAGCATCTCGGACACACTGTCCCGTGAGCAGCCGGTGGCCAGAACAGAAGACCACTGCTCCTCAGGCCTCCATAACAGATTTGCTGTCGCAGATTGCGCAGCTCATTGCAGCACTCCAGCAAGTGCAGAAGCAGCCGATGGCAGTCTCAGAACCTGAGCTGTCGGATGGTGTTGGATCGGTTCAGTCATCTGCAAGTTCAGATGCCGCTGACCGAGATTTTCAACTGATTCAGACTAATGATGAAAGGGATACGGAGGGGGATTACCCTTCCCTTTCAGAACAACACATGGTTGCGATGGATTTAATCCATTAACACTACCCTGAATTTGTTCCAGCAAATCAGAATGCTGCGACTACTTGCAAGAAACTGCTAGCGTTGTTGGACGCTGACTTTATCCGGAAAAAGAGGAGGTTATGTCTTTTTCCGGTTAAGTCTAGACAGGTGTCGCAGGCCTTAGGCCATTTACACAACGCCATATTCAACTTTCCAGTGGGAAGAAGTAAGGCGGTTTCATCATCTTCCGTAATTTTACCGATTGTTGAACTACGTTCATTTATAACGGTCGGGGAAGATGTATAGAGAGTTCCTCTACATTTGAATGATCAGGCTAAGGACCTAGTTATGGCCTTACCTTCATCATTCACTATTCGCTCGGACACAATTGAGACGGCAATTTCTTCATTCAGAGCGAATCTACACTTACTGTCTTACGCAGATCACCTTTAAGAACTGTGACGCAATGTCTCTACGAAAAGGAATTTGAATCACCTCATTTAGAGTCCTTTCCAGGGCTATTATATTTATCACGTATAACTATGTCTTAACAGTTGCTAACTTGGAGTTAATCAGACATGACAGAGCCCTTGTGTCGTCATCTTTAATAGATGACAAGGTGAAAAACTCTATACAGGTCGCTCCGGTATCCGGACACTAAGTTTTTGACGATAAGCTTTCATTAGTTTATGACCAAGCTACAAAGAAAGCATCAATACTCTGCTCCTTAAGTCAGCGTCTAATCGACCTGCAATAGCAGAAAAGAGTAAGGAAGGACATCCTAGACAGAAAATCGCCTAAAAAGGACTCCTCGCGAGGGTATAGGTAACCCTCCTATAATTACTCTAGGGGTCGTCATACAGTGCCTCGGATAGGGGGCATAGGTCTGATCGAGACTACTGGTCAGATGCCCCTAAGCCGTTGGCGTCAGGCTCTTCGCGAAGGAGACGTAGTTTCTCCTTCCGTAGGCCTCGCAGGTACTACAGGTGAGTGTTAGGACCTCTAGAGCTTAGCAATTGGTGGATGGTTATCAAGATTCGCATCAAACTGGATAACTATTACAGAAGACCAGTAGGCGAGAAGTGTGGTCGTGGACAGCCTATGGCTATCTTTCTGAGAGAAACCACCACTAACTTAATGTCCGTGATGGACAATGCTTCCGTCAAATCCTTGCATAAGAGTCTCTCCAATCGGAGGTAAAGGTTCTCTTGACAATGAAAGTAATAGAGGTTGTCGAGAATCAAGATTCTCAAGGACTTGACAGTCACCTGTTACTTGTACTGAAGCCAGAGGACTCGTTCCGACCGATAATAGTCTGGAGCTGGATAACAAGTTTATCCTACCTCTAAAAGTTTATTTATGGTAATCATTTAGTCGGTAAAAGCGAGCATTCGAGTGATCGACTATACGGCAATAAGAGATCTAAGGATCCATTCTTTCATGTCCTGGTATATCCGGCATTCAGAAAGTACCTACGGTTCATCGTCCAAGGGATAGTATTTCAGTTCCGAGTGATGTCCTTCGGTCGGAATGTAGCACCCTGGCCTTTCACTCGAATAATGAACTCGGTAATGTCTCACAACAATCTGGTTCGTCTGTCGTTACCCAGAGCGAAATTGGTCAGTTGTTATGCTCGCTTTTGTCTACTCTTAGACGCTTTAACAGTGAGAAATTTTATGCGACTGATGGGGTTGTGCTGAGCGGCTACGCATCTTATTCCGATGGGTCGCTTATGCACACGTCCCCTCCAGTTATTCTTTACCCAGAACTGGAGGGTGAAGACGCATTCACTCAAGATCAGTTTGGTTTTAACGGATCTAGTAAACAAAAGGTCCATATTTGGGCAGATATTCAGCGGTTAACTCAAAGAGTTCTACTTCTACTGCAACTGCCAGATCCGCCTTTCACGATTATGACGGATGTGAGTCAGTAGTTTGGGGCACGACCCTGAGTCCGACAGACTCGAAATGCAGGGGTCTTGGGACCCTCGGTTCCTGGAGAAACACATAAACATCAAAGAATGATGTCAATATTGTCAGCACAACATCAATGGATTCACATTATAACTAACGGAGAAGATTTTTCAATTTCGTCATGTATCATTATGTTCATCTCTCTATCTGTCATATACCAGGTCGTCTGAACGCACTAGTAGACTCGCTCTTCGGAAAGCTCGCCTGTTTCATTTGCATTGGACGTGCAACAGGCGAGTTTTTGGACATTTTTGCTACCAGTGGGATCGCTCCGTGATAGTTCAGTTTGCGACGCACCGGAACAATTAGTTACCATCATTTGTGTCGCCATGCCCAGACCATTGAGCGCATGCAGTAGACGCTCTGCAGAATTCATTGCGATGAATGATAGAATACGCATATACTCCAATTCATTTGATTCAATAAACAGTCTTGTTCTGAATCCTACTAGTAGCACCTCTGTTGTCACAGAAACTTTGGATCAGTATTCTCAAGTGTCTGTTATGGGATGCTCCCCAGAAGCTTTCTCCATGAGAGGGCCTTCTTTCAGGGGAAGTTTTATTCTTCACATCCTTCTCCGCCTATAGTGGCATAATGGAGTCGATTAAATGTGAGGGAACCATCGCAGTTCCTATATTATTTGATAACTGGCACAGGAACGATTAAGTAATGCAGGTGAGGAGATTCCGATATGACTTCGAATACCTCCCCCCCCCCCCCCCACCCCCCCCATACACACACTGCCTATGTGTTTCGAGACAATTACCCGGCAATTCTCTTCACGCAAGCCTCATATAATTTTTAATACATACATACTATGCATTTGGGTCATGTTCTATGGCGACCTCATGGGCACATCCGCTTTTTAATTGGATTGGTTTCCTGTAATTATTTGTTGATTTGTTATATACGAGTGTTTATTTAAAAATCATCACAAATAAATTGCTACTCTTATAGTAACTCGGAGGCTGCATAACCAGTTAACTCGTATTCAGATGATAACATGTTAATTTAAATATAAATGCTCTCGTGCATTATATTATTAGGCTAACGCTTTATTGTATTTTGTGGACCTTGAAATTCTAATCTATTTCTGGAGCTGTTCGTGTCGGAGCCTGTTAATCATACCTACTTCCATTCCTAGATCCGTGTTTCTATTATGTCAGTACACAATTCGCATATTCTCACATGTTTACAGTCATAGATATTGGATAGTACACGTTGAAGAGTGTTGTTACTGGAATTTATTGTACAGAGGCCGCCTGTGGATTACCTAGGTGTTTTCTCTTCAGGTATCGTTCAGTGTGGCTCGATTGGACATGTGTATGTTATATTTTATATCACCAGTTTTCGACGTATCTGTGTACGCCATCTGCGGTTTACGTTGTATAGCGGGCAGTATTAATTACCAGGATAGTTGCTAAAGCCTTAACTTCTGAAGTGGCATTAAGCACATTTATTAATCATGCAGTGCCTGTTCGACGATTATTTATATTGTTTTTGGTACCGCTCTTATTGATTCCAGAGCTCTCCCCTCTTTCTTTTGAAGATTCCTTCAAAAGAATGGGGGGGGGGGGATTTTACCCCTTCTCTGGCTTAATGGGTATGTAGCTATGAAGTAAGCTGTTTTATCCGTAATTATATCCTGCATACAGCTGAAGTGTTATTGTATGGAGTATGTTTGTGGGGGATTTTCACTCATTCTCAGATACGCCATCCTAATTTTTGGGGCTTAGTCCAGACTAACCTTAAAAATGAGGAACTCGTTACATCCTAAGTAGCATTGTCTTCATGCTTAGAATAAGGAATTACTTAATTGGGCTACTTATTTAGAATATGTCTCCTCTATTACTGTACAGAGAGACATACATGTAATTCCTAATCATTGTAATTTCCTTTCATCATGGATTGCAGGATTGGAACTATTTCAGAAGTCCTAGGCCTTCCACCTTTTTACGATTCAGCTAAGTCTGGGCCATTGGTTTACAGTGTAAAAAATATGATAAATTTACAGTACTTTGTATGTTTTTATACTTACCAATGGCCCAGACGGGGATGGCCCTCCCATGAGTGGGCACTCGTACCTCCCTGCTGAATTATTATGTAATACTCTCTTTTACAAAGAATGATGTTGGCGCCAATTCCGGTCACTTCCCGGGTTCTGCGCATGCGCAGAGAGTAAATGTATGGAGTACCAAATAGGACTTCTAATTTTCAGTTTTGCATGCAAATTTTGGGGATGGGGGGGAGGGGTGGGGGGTGGGGCAAAATTTGTGTTTGGCACTCGATATTTTAGAGTTAGCACCAGCTGAGTCTGGGCCATTGGTAAGTATAAAAATATACAAATTACTGTAAATTTATCATTTTTCATACACCACAAGTATGTTAGTTCTGGACCTGGAGGCCTTCCTTGCTATACACTGTTATGTTACAGTTGATTTTTTATTGAATTTTCAGACCACAAGAACTCAATATTTTGCTATACCTTTAGATTTAGAGAATGTGGATGTTATTGGTACTACAAGTAATGCTGTAAGTATACTTGACATAAAAAACTGAATTTTGCAAAGCAAAGCTTGGCATTTTTACAATGATGGAATCACACTGGTGTCAAATGTGTCTAATCTCCACTGCAGTAAATCTTGTATTGAACCCTCAAGTCCCCATACAGGCCCAAACTGCCACATTTTTCATTGCTTTGAAAAAGAAGCCCCTAAGGCATTTTTCCTTAAGAACTTGGTCCTTAGGCTTCATTTATCTTGGTAGTTTTTTATAGAAATGATATAGAAACACTGTTAAGTCACCTGCTGATGTGTACATGTATATACGGTAATAATTATCGTATAATTAATTTGAGGCTTTAAGGGTTATCACAATGAGAAATTTAAGCCATTGTATCTTGTTTGTCAAAGCAGGAAGATGCTTTGAAGGATGAATAGGACTGCTGATGTGTTATGAAATTTGAGTTGTAGTGGAGTAAATTAACCCTCAAGGGCCGTATTCTGACTTTGACAAACATTGTTACCTCAGATAACACACCTGAACATGTAGACATGTATATCTATATAAGCAGCCAAGACATGCCTGGAAACAGCAGCCAGGGTACGAAGACTGTAACTTGAATGTTTACTTTTGGGTCACATGTTTTGTTTTTTTCTATTGCTTAATTTGAAAATCATATGGGCAGATGCAGTCGATTCTTTGGGTAAAGGGTTAAGGAGTAAACAGCATATCATTTAATTCGCTTCAAGTATATCTAATTTGCTTGCATATGAATGGTCAAGATGAGCTTTTCATAACTCAATCAATGCTTTTGCTGTTTTTTCTTCTCTAAGGTTTTGTATTTTTACTGATGCATTGGTGAAAAACAGTGTAGGCATGTCTTAATAGTGCAATTAATCTGTAGGTGAACCAAGTGGGCTGCAAAGTTGTTGAATTTAATTCAGCTGTTATCCCAGAACAATCGCTCATAATTGTCCACAAAACAGTGGGGCAGTACCCAGTTTGTCACTGCTGCTCAGTCCCTTTTGTACTTTCCCTGTGACCTCAGATTTAAGGGGACTTTGGGGGTCACAGCCTGTTAACCATTGCAGTCCATACCCCTTCCCCTCTCCTTTCATTGACCCCTTGGGGGAGAAGAAAACTAATGTCTGCATCCCTGGGAGGATACCACAAGCTGTTTTTGGTGATTTTAACCTTAACTTTAACTTAACTTTGAATGGGCATTAAGGTCATGACCTGGTTATAGTGGAAGTTTTCTTCTGGAAGGGGGCTCTGGTGGCTCCTTTTTGAGGGTGGGTGCCAGCCGCAATTTGTCACTTGTGGATACTTAGCTGCAGTTTATTTACATTCACTGCAATGCTCAAATATTTCTTTTGTGAGAGTTTTGTTGGATACTGTGTGCATCTGTTCAAATTCTGTTGCTTGCCACATTTGTCCATATTCTCTTCTGATAGGGAGTATTGTCCCTCATATGTTTGAACACATGTTCCCCTCTGTGGAATTGTTTTGTGCAGTGAGGACTGTCATATCTTGTAAGCCAGTGGGCTGTCTTCATGTCTTCTTTTTTATATGCATATCTGTTGAGACAGACAAGACACTAATGGTCCATGTTCAATCTTTAACTAAATAAGTATATCAATATTTGGCAGTTGAGATGAGTGTTACTAACTGAATGGCATCATATAAGGTTGCTGTCCTGACATCAGTGTGTGAATATGGTCCCTTGTTATTGTTTGGAAAGGGCAATGCTTGTGGGAGGTGGTTAATTTCTGGAAGTTGTGCATTATCTCGCCTGGTATTGTTGGGGGACAAATCTTGTCAATATAGAGGTAATGCAAGAGATGGTTAAAACTTATTTTTGTTGAAGTGTCAGGGATTCAGGTGTGATTACTTTATTTGCACTGTATGATTACAAGTATATCTTTGCAAATAAAGATTTAAAATGACAATGAACAAGTTTGTTCTTAATTTTTATATCTTAACAGGTGGTCATGCCTAACAGATATACATGTGTGTGGACAGGAAGAAATTTTTTATTCTTGCTCTAATCACTGGCTGGATGTCACATTGGCATAATGGGAAGATTACAAACTACCGATAGATGGTGTGAGATTACTACTGGTTAGAAACACACATTGATTTTTGTTTGCGCTTAACGCACACAAATAGGGGAAAGCTCAGTATTCAAAATATTGATAAAACGACTGTTCCCTCAATAATGCCACCCAATTGTTGTGTCCCATTATGTGGGAATGTTAAAAAAACAAACAATTTACACGAAAGATGAATAAAAGCTTTGAAAAGAAATGTCTCGAGTTGAAGCAATCGTCAAAATGCTGGATGCCGACCGGACATGCAAAAACTGAAAAAAGGGAACTCGTCCGCAAAGACCACTTTTTACCTTCGGATATTCTCTACTTCACCTCCACTCTGTTTTTATTGCAGATGCGTTTGGTGCAAAACACGAATCATTTTCACAGGGTATTACAAAATTATGTTGCGTGAACAAAGGCTAATTACCGGTAACAACCTGAGTCTGATATGCCCTTACTCAAGTTACTGAAACACACATATGGAATTAAGCGATTCACTTGGGCATTCCTCATTGACACCTGCCTTTTGAGTATGGAGGTTTTCTCATAATTAACTTTGTAGTATAAAATTATCTGTCTAATAACTCATTTTTAGACATATTTTAAATGTGACAAGAGGTGTTTTTGGGTCACCAATATTTGTAACACCAACAACTGTTACAATACAGTTTCTGAGATAGCTCTTTTGATGTTTTATCGCAGTTTTATTTGTTCATGCAGTTTCTTTTGTAACAATATATTGGTGAATTTCAGCCAAGGACTGTCCCCCAATAATTTATTACAAAACAGGTTTTGTGAGTTAGTGACTGATTTATATTATTTTACTTGTCCAACCAATCCTTGTGGGATGAGTCGTCCCCAAACCAGTCTGCCCCAGGATTATTCATCCCAAGTAGAGTATCCTAAGTGGGATGATCATTTTGTCCCATGATAAATAACAGAAAATTTATAAAATATTCATTTATTGGGGTTTATTGACACTTTCGACAGTCAGGGCCCCCTTGCATCAGACAGTTTTACGGGTGGAGTAAGCCTGAGTACCCAGAGAGAACCACCAAGCAACTGTCAGGCTCCCCAATATTACTAACTCCATACAAGCAGGGTTAGCATTGGTTAAAGACAATTGCACCTTTGACATGCAGTACACCTCTGTACACAATGCCACCATGCCTCCATGTTGACAATGAGGGTGAAGTGTCTTGCTTAAGGACCCACTGTAATTGCCGCATGTGGGATTCGAGCCGAGGACCTCTAGGCTTGCAGCAGACTTATAAAAACAGTACAAATAAAAAATCACTCTGCACTAGTATTGTAGGAGTTAAGTTATGGATAATGGAATTCACTACAACACGAACTAAAACATTGCAACGAATTGAACAATATTTGTGTTCAAAAGATTATGCAAAGTGGAACTGTTAAACAAATACAGTTAGGCAAGACAATGTCATGTTTTCAATATTCAATAAAACAAGAAATCAACAGTGTCAAGACAATACAATTTATTCATTCAGGGCTTGCATTTTCACCAGGCCAATTGGCCCGGCCTGGTAATTGGCTGCAAAAATAATCTGACAAGGCCGATCAATCGGCCCCGCCATCAATCTATTGTTTTCCCAATCTCAGCAAATCAAGCGACGAGCGATTTCGTAAAACAAAATAACTTCCGGCAATGGGACTAATCGATCGGGTGATTCTGGGTTTATTCGTTTACTTCTGCCAGGGATATACTAAAAGATGATTGCAGATGAGCGTTGAAAACGTGAGGGGTGGGTTTGGCGAAAATAAGTGCAGAAACAGGTTGATACTGACCTTACAAACCATATATGGTGTAACAACTTTGAATCCCTTTTTTATTACCACATTTCATTGTGATTACTGTTTGATTGCCTTGCACAAGTTTTTTACATATGGTGGGAAAAGCCATACAAATATCATTGGCAGACTTTAAAAAAATTATTTTGTATGCGATTGTGTTGTCGACACAACCATGTGCGTCTATTATAATAAAGTGAATAAACATAACCTCTGATTGATTGAGCATTTATTCTGAAATGTTTACACAAGAGTTTGTAATTTCTGCATCTTATGTGGATTCCCTCCTCCCCTCCCTCCAAACTGTCTTTGAAAATAACCCGTCACAAAACAAAGCAATTACCATTGATTTGGAAAAATATACACTGAACATGTACTGGTCCATGCTGTAATTATTCATGAGTGATTTATATTATGGGCGTTATTAGGGAATAATTGACAAGTGAGAGTGCATGATGTCAAGTTGGTTGATATTCAGCAAAGTGAATTGGTGAAAATAAAAACAACACCGTCTTTGCTTCAGAATGGATTTTATTTTAATAAAATAAAATCCATTTACCTCATTTGGACATATCAAGACAGGCAACAATCCATTTCTTGAATGTTAGATGAAAAAGGAAATCCACATCATCCTCTGGGTAATGACAACACATTTCTACTCACCTAATTTCGCTTCAAATTCACCTGCACACCACCAACTTTTAAAGACTTTGAAAATGAGGGAGTAGGCTTGAACACAGATAGGGGACCTTGTTTTGAACATGCAAAAAGGTGTGGTGTGGGGGGTGGGGGGGCAAAATCCTGAATATGTGCCAAGACGCAAGACGCGGATCAGCATGGTATTAATATTGCTTGGTTAATAACCCATAGCAAATTAAAGACAATTAGGTTGGAATTATTAATCTTTATTCATAACCAATCATCAAATAATACAATATACATGAAATGTCAATATAATATGCACATGCAAGTATAAAAAATAAATCGGCCCCAGTGAAGAAAAATCAGCCTGGTCGACCACTTCACCAGGCCTATCGATCAGCCTGGTCACGATTCTAAAATGCAAGCCCTGTTCAATACATATACCAATATAAAAAAAACACATTCTTATAAGAAATAGTAAGAAAACAGTAAACATATATGTACATATGTAAAAAATTATTTTTTCCAGCATCCTTTTCCCTATATCTGACGTAAATTGATGTGATACTACTTCTCATCTTAAGTTATAAAAGATAAAACCGGGATAAATAAGTGTCCTGTAAAGCAATTTAAATATAATCCCCGGGGGATTTTTACATATAAGTTTACACTTCTAGCATCTCCCTTCAATAATTTTTTTATTACCACTATACTGTTGATATTAATATTTCATTTAATAATGTTCTATCCTATAAAAAATGATATGAACTCAACAGCAATATCACTTTGTATTTATTACTGATGTAACTTGCCATATTTCTTGAGTGAACCGTTCATTCATCCATCCATTCATTTATTCATTCATTCAAGAATTATTGAGAAAGTGCCGAACAAATTGGAGTCGGTAGGGCCACTGGGGATAACACTTTTTCTATCTGTTGCATGTACATCCTTAACTCTCTTTTACCAATTACCAGAGTAGGAATGTGTATGTGATTAATTAATATTTCCCTTCTTTTTACTAATACTATTAACTCCCAGCCCCTTCACCTCACCCGTCTTTGTCCCATAACTCAACCAATGAAAGTATTTAAAATGACAGGTATGTATGGATGAATATTTAAAATTTGTTTCTTAAAGTAAATCAATTTTTTAACTGAAAAAACTAATAATCAAAGCTCAAAATTTTTTTTTTTTTGGTGCAGGTCAAAATGTTCTGTCCCAATTAGTTTGTACAGGTCATTTTAATTTGGTGCAGGTCATTTTCAACATATTGCTTTACACATTGTAAATTGACAAATGGTGATTACTAAATGAGGAAATCACTTGTTAATTTGCAATGGAATTTAAGTTTATACCAAATTACCAGGGTTTTTTAAACTCAGATTTTAAAATTGAGCAGAATATTGCATCGTTCAGAATGTCCTATGGATTTCAAAGTGTGTAGGTCAAAGTAAGTTTGGTGCAGGTCATTGTCCTTGTACCACCACTTATTTCAAGCCTTGCTGACAATTTATTTCATGTTGAAATTTATTTAGAATTAAGCTTAGACATTTGATTAAAAGATATATGCAGTTCAGGGAACCTTAACATGATTGGGGACTGGGTTCTAAGCTTACACCTACTTTGGTTTGTGTTACACCCACTTTCAAGTCCTTATACTCTTGGCATTAACCCTTTACCCAACGAATCGGCCGAATCCGCCCGCGTAATATGCAAATTCAGCAGTTGAAAAAAGATTTTTTTTCACAAAATTTCAGCAAAACCATATCATGTGACCCCTCGTTGGAACGAGCTCGTCGAACTCGTTCCAACGAGGGGTCACATGATATGGTTTTGTTGAAATTTTTTGAAAAATTTGAAAAAATGGTATTTAAAATAATAAATTTTGATATCGTCTGCGTTGGGTAAATGGTTAAGTTGAAAATGATGATTGACTTAGTTGCATATATCTGTAAATGACTGTAATGTTCTAACAATGGTTCTACATGTAATTACTTTTAAACTACTTTTAAACAATATGTTGCACCCCTCCCTGCACTACAATGTAGGGTGTGTGACCCTCCACTCCACCTCCCCCCCCTCCTTTTCTGAGTGTTTTTGCCAAATTACTCATCCAACACAAAAATAAATACAAATGAACTGACAGACATGGCATGATCTTGTGCCACTTACTTTTATAGAATACAAGTTACAATTTGGGAAGCAAAGTTTAGGCAAGTGCCTATAGGTATGCTGCAACCTGTGTACTCACGCCTAAGCATGGGACAGGTGCTAAATGTTTCTCTGTTTGGGAGAATGAACAAATTAACTGGTACATACAATTAAGTCAACCATCATTGCCAAGAGTATCATGACTTGAAGTTGGGTGTAACACAAACCAAAGTAAATGTTAGCTTAGAACACAGTCCCCAATCATGTTCAGGTTTCATTAAACTGCATATATCAGGAATAGATTGTTTGAAAGCAGTTAGTACCATTGTCAATACAGATAATGGTATACGTACATCAATTAAGCCAACCACTCATTGCCATGAGTATCAGGATTTGAAGTTGGGTGTTACAAATCAAAGTTCAGTACATGGAGGGTGTATTATCACTAAATCACCTGCAGAGTGGAAATTCCACCCAAGCAATAATTGCAAGTTTGTTGCAAAGCATAACAAGCACAAGCAAAGTTACTCCAGTCAATGGACCTCTGGGTTAAACACAGTGGTCCATTGGCTGATACATTGCTTGTGTTTTTTGTCCATATGTTCATAATTTGAGAGAGATACTTTGGATAATAACTCCACTCCAGGGGTGATTACTATCTACTCTCTGCATACCGTAAGTGTGAGCTTACAACCGAGTCCCCAATTATGTTCAGGTTTCCTTAGAATGCATATATCTGTAAATGAATAATTAAAAATTCAAAACATTATTTATTTTTATACACAACATTATATCTTCATTCCTTAATAAATTTAAAGAGATATTTTCAGTTATCAAAAAATGAGGTGTTGTTATTTATAGATATTTTTAAGCCCTGATACAAGCAAAAAGGGGTCAGAAGTTTATTGAACAACCCTTTGTGGCATGTAGTCTAGGTGTGTGTATTTTTGTACAAGGTGTGATTTGAAACTGAATATCTTCTTTGCAAATTTAGGCCTCAAGTCAGTAAAAACTAAAAATTTTTTCCTTCAAATAAAAATTTGTACAGAAATTTTAAAAAATATTTATTGAATTCAATTGGTGATAGGCTCATTGAACACTCCTTGCAGGGATCCACAGAAGTTCGGATATGATGAAAATTTCAAACCGACCTGTCACCGAGCGGGTAGATTGCAACTGCTGTGGCTTTCCATTCCCACTTTGCCTCTGGGGTAGAGGTTTGGTATCTTGTTGGCCTTTTTAGCCCGACTGTTTACAGTGAGGGTTATAATAATGACCTTTGTCCATTCGTCTGTCCATCTGTCCATCTTAACATTTAGAGTTTTGGTTAAAGTTTGTGGTTAAAGTTTTTTACTGAAGGTTCAAGTGTTTTTTTTTTTTTTTTTTTTTTCCTGATCAGTTGACATTTGGAGTTTTGGTTAAAGTTTGTGGTCAAAGTTTTTTATCCAATCTTCAAGTACAGTCTATACCTGGTAGTTCTTGTCTGATTGTCACGAAATTTCATATGCAGGTTTTAGATCATGTCTACATGAGAACGTCCCCTTTGGGTCGTGATCGGTCAACCGGTATGGCTGGCCGAGCCCAAAACCCGAAAACCATTAGCACAATCCACAGGTCGTATTTATGAAGGGATTTCATTGCAACTTCATAGAATGCCTCTGTATAATGCCTAGATGAGAACGTTCCCGTTTGGGCATGATCTGTCAACCGTGATGGCTGCCCAAGCCCGAAACCCAAAAACTTTTAGCACAGCCTGCAAATCATGTTTAGTATGGACGGATTTCATTGTAACTTGATACGATGACTCCGTATGATGTCTACATGAGAATTTCCCCATTTGGGCGTGATCTATCAACCGTCATGACTGCCCAAGCCCAAAACCCAAAAACCTTTAGCACAGTCTACAGGTCATATTTATGGAGGGATTTCATTGTAACTTGATAGGTTGACTTCATATAATGTCTACATGAGAAAGACCCCTTTTGGATGTGATTGGGCAACTGTAATGGCTACAGGTGCCTGAAGCCCGAAAACCTTCAGCACAGTCTACAGGTCATATTTATGAAGGGATTTCATTGTAACTTAGTAGGATCAATCCACATGGTGCCCAGATGAGAATGTCCCCTTTTGGTTGTGATCATTCAACCATGATGGCTGCCCAAGCCCAAAGCCCAAAAAGCTTTAGCACAGTCTACACGTCATATTTATGGAGGGATTTCATTGTAACTTGATAGGTTGACTTCATATAATGTCTAGATGAGAACGTCCCCTTTTGGGCAACTGTGACGGCCACAGGGGCCCGAAGCCCGAAAACCTTTAGCACAGTCTACAGGTCATATTTATGGAGGGATTTCAATGTAACTTGATAGGTTGACTTCATATAATGTCTAGATGAGAACGTCCCCTTTTGGGCAACTGTGACGGCAACAGAGGCCTGAAGCCCGAAAACCTTTAGAATATTACACAGGCCATAATTATGAAGGGACTTCATTGTAGCTTGGTAGGATGACTCCAAGTTTGTGATTAAAAACCCAAACAAACACCACCACCCCCTACCCCCCCCCCCCCCCCCCCCCCCAATTAGGCTTTTTTTTTTTTTTATTTCCTCCAATATGCATTTAGAACTATTTACAGTCACTACATGCAGAACCTTTTTTTTCCTTTTGTCAAAAATGATTTTTTACAGTTTTGGTTAAAGTTTGTGGTTAAAAATCCAGACAGAAATTATCCCCCCCCCCCCCCCCCCCCCCCCCATTAGGCATTTTTTATTTTATTTTTTTCTTCCCTCGAATATGCATTTTGAACTATTTACAGTCACTACATACGGAACCTTTTTTTAAAACTCACATACCCCCACTGGGGAGGGGGGGGGGGGGGGGGGGGGGGCAATTAGGCACTTTTTTTTTCTTTCGTCAAAAATGCTTTTTTACAGTTTTGGTTAAAGTTTGTGGTAAAAAACCCAGACAAGCACCACAACCCCCATGGTGCCAGTTAGGTATATTTTTTTCTCTGCTCAAAATGCATTCTGAAGGATTTAGCCTGACCACATGTGGAAAAAAATGGACTCCCCTAACACACCCCCACTCTCTGCCACCCTCACCCCCCACCCCACCTCCTCCTTACCCAGGGCCATTCATGCAAAATTTTTTCTTTGGTACAAAATGCATTTTTAGCCTGACTGTTTATAGTCAGGGCTATAGTCGTGACTTTCATCTGTCGGTCCATCCATCTGTCGGTAAACAATTGGTTTTCCACTGATAACTCCAGTTTGGATTATTTGGTTTCAACCAAAGTTGATATGTGTATTTTCCAGCTAGTAATACAGGCCAGGTTTCAATATAGGTTCCACAACTCCCTCCCCCCCCCCTCACACACACACACACATGCACACACACACACACACACACACACACACACACACACACACACACACACACACACACACACACACACACACACACACACACACACACAAACGTGTCACTTAGGCAATTATTCCCAAAATGCATTTTGAAGGATTGGGAGTTATTACATGCAAAAAAGAAAATTGACTCATATAGCCCAACATTGCTGTATGTACTGCATCTTTAATCCTTTACCTAACACAAGTTGAAGCTAGTTTGTTCCATTAATAGGTCATGAGGTATGTTTTGAAGTAGAGAAATGAAAAAATAAAATTTGAATAGCAAATTTTGTATATCACGAGTGCAGATATGGCAGATTCGTTAGGTAAACTGTTAACAAAAAATGGCTCTGACTATTTTGCGTCTAAGCATTGCCATTCCTGGGACAGTCGGGCTGCATGCGTGACATCACTCTTGTTACCCTATTCCTTACTACAATAATAAATTTGCTCTTTACTGTTTTTCTTTTCTTTATTTATCTTACTGTGTTAAATATTTGTCTTGTCTGTGAAGTGTCAGTAGGGATGGGGCAGAATACACAGGTTAGATTATCACCCACCCCCTCTGAAAATTATTCTCTCCTAAAAATTTCCAATTTGTGAGTCTTAAAATTAGATTATATTGGGGATGACTCTTCAGAAACATTGATTTGTGCCAAATAAAATGTTCTTGTCTTTCAAGTGTCAGGTAGGGGGAAGACACACAGCTCACCTTATCTCCCCCACCTCATGAAAAAAATTGATTTTTGTGTTAAAATTTATTTTTGTATCAAAGGAAAATTCCTGACCTTGTAGTGCCAGGTGGGGGGAGGGGTGGGGGGGGATTAACCATACACACAGAGATCTTTTTCCCAGATATATCCGACATAAGTCTTGGATTAGATTGAAGAAAACCATTCAGAAACATTGGTTTGAGAAAAAAATATTTCTTGTCTTTGAAGTCCCAGGTGGGGAAGATACACTTGTCATGTTACATGTATCTGAAACCTCCACTTCCTAAAATGTTGTCTTCAAAACTCTTTTACATGACAGTCATAAAATAGATATTTTCAAAAAATACATGTATTTCAAAAATATTGATTCCAGCAGAAAAACATTTGTGAGTTTTTTAAAAAAGTCTCATTACATGGAAAGGCAAAAACAAAACAAATTAGGTGTGTGTGTCACAGTGTGTTGGGGGGGGGGGCTAATCTGGGTGTGGGAAGTTAAATTAGTTCATCTGGGGGAGGGGGGGGTATAAATTGTTATACCGGTGCTTCATTAATGGAAATTTTGTATTTGAGTTCCATGTTCTACGATGAATTCCAATGCCTGTATGAATAAAAAAAAAAAAAACATGTGGAATTTAATACAAAAAATAGTGTTCATCTTATACTGATTGATTGTGATTTGCTTTGTACATTGTAAATACATACCTGTAATACATGTATAACTAATACAATGTCTCCAATTTTAAACACACTGAGGAAAAGCTTGCAGCTAAATTTATTCTTCAAAAGTAATCGATTCAACATTTCTACAATTAACATGCATTCATCTTTTATTATGGACATTTTTAGTGTATAACATGACCCATTTTTACATAAAATGACAAAGTACTGTGGAATTGAAGAACCGTCTAATTACCAATAACAATTTGTGTCAAATATGCCCTCAACACGGCAAATGAAATCTAAGAGCTAAGTTTGTATTTTAAACATAATGTTTTCAACACATCTTCAATTAACTTGCAATTCTGTTTTAAATACAGGCACTTGTGGTGTGTAACGTGAATATTTATAATTAATCGAATGACGACTGAGAACTACATGTGATATCTCAATGAATGGGCGAAATTAGGTTTCACTACACGAAAACAAGACACTCGCCTGGTTATCAAATCTGTCTTCCAGCTGGTTATAATGGCCCTTCTGTTGTCAAGTTAAGTTTTCAGATGTTCAACGGTGTAATTCCTGTGATTCGACATATTCATTGAAAAATATTTCAGATTTTGTGATAATAAGCGTGTGAATCTTTTCATGAACAAAAATAATTTCCACTGGTCATATCGAAAGTATAGTATAACTGATAGAACACGCATGCCATCTATCGACAGCCAATGTGGTATGCCCCATTGGAACAGGCTGAAAGTTATCAAACTAATAAAAGAAAAATACAACTAAAAGTCGAGCTTTTTCAAACCATATGGATGTATGGTTCAAACATAAACCCAGGGCGCACACTATCAAAATTTGTAATTTCAACAAAACCATATCATGTGACCCATCATTGGAATGATCTCATTCCATTTAAGGGTCACATAATATGATCTTGTTGAAATGTTTTAAAAAACAAAATTTTCCCACTGTTCTATTTGTAAATTCTGTGGCCTGTTGCGCCCGATTTGTTAGGAAAAAGGTTAAAAGTATTTTTGTTTTTCTTCTCTTTTGCAGCCTTTGGACAACTGGATTTGTGGATGTGAATTGAAGCCCAATGAAAATCAGTGGTTTGTGTTATTTGTTGTTTGAAAACTCATTGTTGAAATTGATATTTTATTATTCAGTAACTTGATGTAGATTAGCGTAATATGGCATTTTGTCAGTGAATTGTTTTCAGATAACAGGAATATTCAGTTAACCAGAATTAGGTTGTCTTCATACATTTTAGTGATAAACTAAGTATTTTTTCTACAATATTTGGTGAAGCTCTGTCAAACAGGACAGATTTAATACTAAAATTGGAATTACTGAGGCCATTGAAGTCTCAAGATCTGGGAAATTTGGAAACTTGTGAGAATAACTCTCCGGCTGATCGGAAATGTTTATTCAATTAACAGGTATTTACTTGTAGCCAACAGGAAAGTAGCAGATTGAAATTGTTCTAAAGATATGATAAATGGTTGGATATTTCAAAGGAATGGTATTCTGATCACAAAAGTGGTATTTTTCTTGATTAGATCGCATTTGTGTTCCCCTGCACTTTCATGCCAGTGGGTCAAGATTTCAGAAATAAAATATTTCAAAATAAGGCCTAAAAAAGTAAAAAATCTGTCAGGCCCTCCTGGATTGTCCTTTTGGATGCCGCATGCTCTCTTTTATAACCAGTGCAAACTTAAAAAAATAAAAATTAAATGGTTTATGTCTGATATTTTACCCAAGTTAATAAAATTGATAAATTTGTCCCTTGAGTGCAACAAAATGCTTTGGTATTGCAAAGCTTTCTTGCACTCAAGGGGCGACATACACCACCACCCACACTATTCTGCAGGTTATGAGGCCTAAAACATAAAAAAACAAAGAATATGACCTTTTGATGGCAAAGAATTAATTACAAAAATAAAATAAAAAATGCCCGCCTGCCCACCCACATGCAATTTCACAGAAAATGGACTGAGAAATAGAAGATCTACTTTGTGGGACCTAAAGGTTGAACCACAAAAAAGAAATGAAAATACATTTCCAGATTCAATGTCCTTACATTTTTTTCCGATAGGTGAGATTCTAAAGTGTGTGGGGAGAAAAACAGAAAGATGATTTTGACCGGATCATGAATCATAATTCTGTGTCCTCTTTAACCCTTGGGATTTAAAGACACTTTCCCCAGTCAGGGTCACTTTCTGTTGGACATCTTATGGGTGGAGGAAGCCTAAGTACCCAGAGAAAACCACCAAGCAATGTCAACCAACTGCCAGACTCCCAAATGTACTAACTCCACACAAGCAGGTTTGCCATTGGTTGATGATAAGCACACCATCAATGTGCAGTATAAGTATACTTTAGTGCACAGTGTCACCGTGCCCCCATGTGAGCAATCGGGATTAAGTGTCTTGCCCAAGGACACAATGCTGTTATCCCTGGAAGGAATCGAATTGTGGACCGTTTGGTTTAAAGTCCAGTTCTGTAGCCACCAAGCCACCGCACTCGCAGATATGTCCGTAACAAATCAATATGTTTTTCAGCAGTTGTTGGAGATAAAATGCAAAACACCTCTCAATTATGGGCATAATACATGGAGTACATGTAGTACCTTTTTTTTCATTTCAGCACGTCCTGCATCAACCTGGCAAATAAAGGAAAAGTTATCCCTCCATTAGATTCTGGCAAAAGGGTAATTCTTCTTTTTTTTCTCTCGAATTTTGTTTTAAAATTTGAATCTTCCTTATACAATGGAACCATATTAACCGAATAGCCACTTTTCTAATGATAATTATTCAGTTAACAGGAGTATTCAATTAACAGGAATTTTTACAATAACTTCTGTTATTCATGTATATTTTATAAATTATATTTGTTACATGTAATTACCAATCATTTTTCAATAAATATTGTTTAAACTAACAGGAATTTGATAACTTTAGTGTATTAAAGAACATAACCTGAGCATTTCATCTGTTTTATCTTGTTTGACAGAGCTCATGGAGCTCTGTCAAACAAGATATAGATTAAATGTAAACAGATGTAATAAGGCAAAATATGTCAAAAACAAGGGTGATTTGGTGATAATGTCGGTAGTTTCTTGATAAAGTCAAGATGAGCTATTGCCATCACTTCTCATCCGTCAATGTATGTACGTCCACAATTTCCTTTGGCACACCTCACAGGTCGCATTTATGGTCAGATCGCTTTGAAACTTGGTATGCTTGTCTGGGGTGACCTCTAAATGGGATCTATCGATTTTCTTCAATGTCCGTCAAAAAATGTTGCCACGGCCAACGTTCTTAGAACTTAGTTTAGTCAGACCTCAATATTTCCCTTTGGCACACCCTACAGGGCACATTTATAATTGGATTGCTTTGAAGACTGGCATGCTTGTTTGGGTTGACCTCTAGATGGGAGCTATCGATTTTCTTCAATTTCCGTCAAACAATGGCCAATGTTCTCAGAACTTAGTTTAGTCAGACCGCAATATTTCCCTTTGGCACACCCTACAGGACACATTTATGATCAGATTGCTATGAAATCTGGCATGCTTGTTTGGAGTGACCTCTAGATGGGAGCTATTGATTTTCTTCCATTTCCATCAAAAAATGTTGCCGCTGGCACTGACCTTTGAACTTAGTTTAGTCAAGCATCAATATATTCCTTGGGCATGCCCTACAGGGCACATTTATGATCAGATCGGTTTGAAACTTTGTATGCTTGTTTGGGGTTACCTCTAGATGGGAGCTATCGATTTTCTTCGATTTCCATCAAAAAATGTTGCCACTGGCAATGACCTTCAATGAACTCAATGCAGTTATGCATCAATATTTCCCTTTTGGCACACCCTGCAGTGCACAGTTTTGACCAGATCACTTTGAAACTTGGTAAGCTTGTTTGGTGTGAGCTCTAGATGGGAGCTATCGATTTTCTTCCATTTCCATCAAAAAATGTTGCCGGTGGCAACGTTCTTGGAACTTAGTTAAGTCAGACCTCAATATTTCCTTTTGTCACACCCTACAGGGCACATCTATGATCGAATTGTTTTGAAACCTGGCTACATGAGAGCTATCGATTTTCTTCCATTTTCGTCAAAAAATGTTCCCACTGCCAACGACCTTTGAACTTAGTTTAGTCAGGCATCAACATATTCCTTTGGCATGCCATACAGGGTACATTTATGATCAGAATGGTTTGAAACTTGGTATGTTTGTTTGGGGTTACCTCTAGATGGGAGCTATCGATTTTCTTCAATTTCTGTCAAAAAATGTTGCCGCTGGCAATGACCTTCAATGATCTTCATGCAGTTATGCATCAGTATTTCCATTTGGGGCAGCCTGCAGTGCACATTTTTGACCGGATTCCTTTGAAACTTGGTGTGCTTGTTTGGGGTGACCTCTAGATGGGAGCTATCGATTTTCTTCCATTTCTATCAAAAATAGTTGCCATTGGCAATGACCTCTGATGAACGTAGTAAAAACTTAGTGCAGTTAAGCATCAATATTTCCCTTTGACACACCCTGCAGGGCACATTTATGATTGGATAGCTTGCAAACTTGGTGTGCTTGTGTGGGGTGACATCTATACGGGAGCTGTCGATTTTCTTCTATTTCTGTCAAAAAATGTCGCTGACCTTTGAACTTAGTTTAGTCAGACCTCAATATTTCCCTTTAACACACCCTTCAGGGCACATTTATGATCAGATCACTTTGAAACTTGATATGTGTGTTCAGGGTGACCTCTAGATGTGAACTATTGCTTTTTTCATTTCCATAAAAGATTATCGTGGTTATCACCAGCCTTTGAACTTACTGCATTTGTGCATCAACTTATCCCTTTTGCACTCTTTGCAGGGTATATTTATGAATTTCCATAAAAAAAAAAAATATTGCCACAAGCAATGACCTTCAAAAAGTGCATTTGTGCATTAACATCTTCCTTTGGCATGCCTCAGAGGGCACATTCATTATCAGGTTGTTTTGAAATTTTGTATGCTTATGCAGGGTGACAAAGATAGGAGCTATTGATTTTTTTTTCATTTCCATCAAAAACTGTTGCTGTTAGCAACAATCATTGAATTTATTGCATTTGTGCATCAACATTCTTCTTTGACATGGCCTACGGGCCACATTTATCATAGGATTGCTATTGAACTTGGTGTGCTCATTAGGCAAGACCTTTAGATAAGCGCTATTGATTAGCATTCATTTCTGTGAAAAAAGTTGCCATTTACAATAACCTCTGAACTTACTGCATTTGTGTATCAACATTATTCCTTTAGCCAGTCTTACAGTTTACATTTTAAAATGCATGGATTATTCTGATGTTGTGACACACACAATGCTGTTATGTTGAAATTTCACCAAATAACATTGGTACCAATGATCTTCAATTTTGCCATTTCTCTTATAATTTACCAAGTTCAAGTTTTTCAAGTCGAGCTACAGTGTCATTGACACTTTCATTTCATTTAACAAGAGTTTATCTGCAATTAACAGGTCAAATTTGTACTGATGGAAAGGTAAATGGTTTTGTGTTAGGAAATTATATTCAATCAACAGGATTATTCAATTAAGAGATATCCAGTTAAGTGCCCTTCCCCCACCCCACTATATATACATATTTATTTATTGGGATTTAATGACTCTGTTGACAGCCAGGGTCACCTCGTGTCAGACAGTTTTATAGGTGGAGGAAGCCAGAGAACCCACAGAGAACACTGAGCAGTGGCGAACAACAGTCAGACTCCCCAATAACCCTGATTGCCTACATGTGGGCACGGTGACACTGTGTACTAAAGTGTACTGCACGTCGATGGTGCGCATGTCTTCAACCAATCGAACCCTGCTTGTGCCACGGTGCAGAATTCAGAGTTATGATGTTGGAGAGCTGACATCTGCTCGGTGGTTCTCTCCGGGCACTCCGGCTTCCTCCACCCATAAAACTGTCACCGACATGATATGACCCTGGCTGTTAATGTGTCGTTAAAGCCAAATAAATAAATAAATACTAACTCCACACAAGCTGGGTTACCATTGGTTAAAGACATGTGTACCATCAAAATGAAGTACACCTTCATACACAGTGCTACCGTGACCCCATGTGGGTAATCGGGATTATGTAGCCTGGCGTGGATCGAACCGCATGGTTCATGGTCCAATGCTGTATCCACTGAACCACTGTGCTCCCTGTATATTCATAATGTTGAAGCTGAATTGTACCACTTGTCACTTTAGAATTATTTTTAAATTTTATCGCCATTCTTTTTGTTGATTTTTTTCCTGATGTTTAATTGATATTTTGTGCTTGTATTTCAGTTGTTTTACTCAGAATTGAAAGATCTATCTGCAAATTTCAGTCACATCATCCTGATTGTACCACCTTCACGGCAAAAAGTAAGTGATATTTTTTTTGGAACTCTGGGAAATGAAGCAGTACTTGTTGACTGTGGTAAACAAGCTCTGTTTTACTGGTACAATAGGACCCAGTTGCCAGTACCTGAGGTGGAAGTCCTCTAAAATGGGAAACATGGGTATACACGATTGGCTGTACTTGACTTTATATCCATGTTGCAGTCATGATTACTAATTGTGCAGAAATATATGCCCTTGAACACAGGTAAATAAATCTTTCTTTTTATATGCCTGTTTGTAAAAATGGTCATTTTATGTAATTGGTCTGTCTGTCTCTCCATCCATCTGGACCTTTCATCCATCCATCTGTCCATCCATCCTTCCATCCATCCATCTGTCCGTCTGTCTGTCCATCCGTCCGTCCATCTGTCCATCCATCCGTCCATCCATCCGTCCATCCATCCATCCATCCATCCATCCGTCCATCCATCCATCTGTCCATTCATCTGACCGCCCGCCCGCCCGTCCATCCGTCCATCCATCCATCAGTCAGTCAGTCAGTCCAGTCCAGTCCAGTCCAGTCCAGTCCAGTCCAGTCCAGTCCAGTCCAGTCCACCAGTCCAGTCCAGTCCAGTCCAGTCCAGTCAGTTGATATGTGACCGAATATGGCCAATATGGATTCCGTCCAATTAGTTTTACATGAGTTTTGGCCCTTTTTTTACTTAGAATTTGACCTTCTATTAAGATTTTGGGTTTCCAACGGATAACTCCAGTTTGGATTATTTGATCTCAACCAAAGTTGGTACGTGTATTACCCAGATAGTAGTACAAGCTAAGTTTGATTATGGGTTCCATCCAATTATTTTTCCAAAAGTTATCGGCCTTTTTGACTTAGAAATTTCTCATTACCATCAACATTTTGGTTTCTAATGATAACTTGAGTTTTCTGTCTCAGTTATATCGAAATGAAGTTAAGTTTCAAATTGGGGCATGGTCTGATGATTTTTACAAGAGTTATGGGGCTTTTCGACTTGGAAATTTGCAAATTCAAACAACATTTTTTTCAGAATTTTGTTTATGGCATAACTTGATCAATAGTTAACGGATTTCAATTCTTTTTGGTATATGTTTCTATAGCAACAATGTCTACGTCAAGTTTGATGACTAACCACATTCGATGAAAATTATGGGAGTTATTGCCCTTTGTTAATAAATATTGTGTAATGCTTGTTTATGGAATAACTTAAACATTAGTAATCAAATATCAATTTTTGTTCGGTATATATCTCTTTGGGAACAACATCTACCTCAAGTTTGACGACCACCATTATCTGATGAAAATTGTCAGAGGATAGGGTTAAAGTGAGACATCAGAGTACTAAACATGTCCTTATATCTGCTTCAGGTAGACTTACTAGCAGAATTGTTCTGGAGTGGAGAAAGGCATTTGATGTATCCATTACCAGGCCTGTTCGATCTATTAATTTCATACCCAGAGAGTGTTATGCACAATGCTGCTGTATTCAAGATAAAAAACAATACTGTTTTCTACAGTATACATCTGGAAGGATTGAACAGTGTGACCAGGGCTTTCAGTGGCAACCTCCTTCCACTTAAATGTGCAAGCAGAGATAAAGGTGAGTTAATAATAATAATAATTAATTTTATATTGCGTGAAACCACCAAGGGTGCTCTAAAACTCTTTACAGATTGCAGAACACAAGCTATGAAATAAATGATTTGAATAAATGAGTTTTAAGCTGTTTCTTGAAAGCAAGTAAACTTGGTTGTGACCGAAGATGCGAGTTCAGCTATACAATTTACTATTGGTTCTAAGGGTTCCCACGTTTCCTGGAATTCCTGTGATTCATGGAAACTCCTTGAATTTGAACAAGTAAAACAATCGCAAATGCCCTTGAATGTTTTGTTACTGCTACTGGCTAGTTTGTTTATTGGGGTTTAACAACACTTTCAGCAGACAGGATCATATCGTCTCAGACAGTTTTATTGGTAGAGGAAACAAAATTATGAGTCTGCTGCTGTCAGATTCTTCAATTTACTAACCTGGCTTAATGTAAGTTAGCAGCGGTTGAAGACAAGTGCACTGTTGACATGCAGTATGTCTTAGTACACAGCAATGAACCACCATGCTCCCTGGTGGTGTTGTCTAAACCTTGAAACTCTTTGAACTTTATTATTATTTATTATAATTCATTAGTTAAATTTAAGCTCGTTCTTTCTGAACTTGTAATTTGATTAGCTGAGAGCCGGTTGGCTCTGCTCTATAATCTCAGGTAAATTCACTCTTACCGTGCTCTAATTACCCGAAGCAGGTCAATTAGAACATGTCTGTATCCATGCTATGTGTGATTTCCCTTCCCTCTTTTGAACTCTTACATCATCCGAGTCATGAATCAAACACATTCTGTAAATTCGATCATGGCAAATAGACCAAGCTCGAAAATGACATTTTTTGGATTGTTTTTCTTCAAATAAAAAGTGTTTGGAGAATTTTTTCACTTCTAACAATGACAGGAATTACAATGGAGATAAACATCTCTTGTTTCGTTAGACATTTGGGAATTTGACTATGGAAAACCATTTGTTAACGAGCTCCGCATGTCTTACTCAGCAAGAGACATTGATCTCCTAATTAGAGTTGATGATACTGTGGTATTAACTCTCTGCATTCTACTGGCAGAGCTTGTATTTGTACATGCACTATGGGATAGTTTATACAAATACCGAGTACTCACAAACCCTGCATGAGTTGTCAAAGAAATAGAGAATGTCAGAATTCTTTGATACAAAACTACCAAAGGGATCACATAACAAATGACTCTGAAATGGGGTTGTAGATTTCATAAGTCATTGTGTTAAGTCTGTAGTTCTGTGCATTGGCTTTCATGGATTAAAAAAAATCTGGGACCTAAACCTGATATATATTATTGATGAAATGCTGTTTGCTATCAATATTGGTGATAACAAGTAAGGTCAGTAACCAATTGTGAACTATTTCAACATATTTTTCTTTTCGAAAAAATCCAAAATATTTTATCTGAGTAGAAACTCAATTCTGTGGATGATTTATTCCACTCTTCTCTTATAGAACTGTATTTATGCTGATCTTTTTAGATAAGATGAAAAAAAAAAATTCTCGTATTTTTATACTGTACCAATGACCCAGACATAGCTGGTGCTAATTCTCAAAAATCTAGGGCCAAACACAAATTTTGCCCCTCAATCCCCAAAATTTGCATCCAAAACCGAAAATAACATGTCCTAAATGGTCCTCCATACTTTTTCTCCACTGCGCATGCGCAGTGTCAAGGAGGTCTCGAAATTGGCTCCAATTATCATTCTTTGTTTGGCCCTTCATCAGTTCACATCTGACTGATATTTGTGCTAGTAAATCTCAGTTTAAATGATGCCAGACACATAAATATTAGAGAAATGGTGGATCTCAAGAGGAAATAGAAGGAGGAGAGGAAAAATTAGTGGCAGGAAATAATCAGGGCTGTAACTTAAAATTTTTTTTTATGAAATTATGTTATGTTCCCTAATTTCAAGGCATGGGCCTGTTGTTGTCATTCTTGCTATAAAGTTACACTGCTTGATCAGTGTTTCCTCTCTCCCTTTCCTTTAGTCCCCCCTTGCTATTCTCTCATGCTTTTGTCATATTTTTTGTAATATTATTACTAAAATTTCTTGGGAGTTTTAGCTTGGTAACAGAATGAATTCTGTTTTTTTCCCCATGTTTACGTCCTCACCCATGGGTGTTTAGGCGTTGCGTTCTGCATCTACCATCTGATGTTCTGCAGTTTCTTCCCTGGAAGTCTCTGTTTTGCATCAGATAGTGTTTTAATTGGTAACTGATTTCGGGCCATGTTTATCAGTGCCTGGAGTCGTGTTTCCGGTTTTTATACACTTCTTGTTTACATTGACAACGGTTTCTGTTGAGAGTGATTTCTTGTCTTTGTATTAGTTTAATCATAACAAGATACATTATTATTATATGTAAGTGTTGCATTAATTTGTTTGAAATATTTTAAAAAATTTTGTCCACACTTAGGCTTTTTGGGGATCCATTGGGGCTCAACGTTACTTTCAGAAACTTGGGCTTTTCTGAAAAAATATTTTTTCCAAAAATTTTTTTGATTTCATTTATTTTTACTATATGTTAATGGATCATGTTATTATGTATCTTTGTTTTCAGGGGTTGGTGCAAGTACTAGGACTGTTTGTGTTCTTTTCACAATGAAAGGATATTGTTCAAATTGTAATAAGAGGAAATCTTCCTCTGACTTTCATAATCATTGTATTAATTGTAGTCAGTGTACTCACACTAACTCCTGCTCAGTGTGTGTCAATTGGGATGACAAACATTGGAAACGTGTGTCACGGTATGTTGTTAGCGGGGATAAGGCCATGCCGGTCCTTTCTCTGCAGGGTCACTCTAGTTTTTCAATCTCTTTTTCAGAGGAACAAGAACAGGGTGATGTTTCCGTTATGTCTTCCAAAAGTGTGTCTCCGTCGTCACAGTTAAATGAAGAGCTAGCGGCAAAAGTGCTCATGGAAATACGCCAATTGCCTAAGAGGACCCTAGTAGGATCGACGGCATTGGCGTCCGCTAGCTCGCCCGGTGTAGCGACCATTCATCGAATGGCTCGGCAGCCGGGTTCGTCAGTTGTGGTCCAGGAAGGAGATTTGGGTGATGCGAGCACTATAATAACACAAAGTGCACACCCAGTGACGACGGATCAGAGGATGGAATGGAGGAAGCCTATTAGTCCGGTTCCTAGCTCGTCCAGGTCCATCCGGGCTGCGAGCGAGAGAGGTCCCTCTCTCGTACAACAACATCTGGGACCAGATGTTGTGGTACATAACGTTTCGCATTCGGAGCATACGTCCGCCACTCAGGATGCTCCGTTATATAAACAGTCCGGAGAGTCTGTCAATATGGCTTCCTCATCCTCACGGCAGCGCACACGACCGCACCTTGGCTACGTGACCATGGATATCCAGCCAGCTTCGCCGATCAGGGATTCCACGGCGACCAGGTCACGCCATCCGGTAGCCAGGGACACGAGGCCTGTAGACTCCGGACGTTCACATAAAAGAAATATGCAGGAGTCAACGTCCAGGGAGCTTCCAGCGGCAAAGCAACGTAAGACCGCTGCTCCACAGGCCTCAGTGACGGACGTGCTATCACAAATAGTACAACTTATCGCAGCATCCCAGCAGACGACAGAATCTCTGTCGGATCAGGAATTATCCGACGACGCTGGGTCGGTACGCTCCGCTGAAGCATCAGGTACGGACGACTGAGAACTTCAAATGGTCTGACAGGATGGCGAAAGGGATTCAGAGGAGCTGGAGTTTTCCCTTTCGGAACAACATAAAGCTGCCATAGATTTTATCCGGCATTATCTTCCAGAGGTTGTTCCGTCGGACCAGAATGCTGCGATGCCGGATAAGAGACTGATAGCGTCACTGGACACAGAATTTTTTGATCGGTTTAGGGACATCGTCCCTGAGTTTCCGAAACAGTCCAGTAATGTCACAAGTACATTTGAACTATTGAATGACGCTATATATAAGCTTGCTACCAAAACGAGCAAGTATGGTTTCTTGTCCGCAAATGCTCTACAGCTGCCTTTCATCAATTCAAGGAATAAATTTGAAACGGCAGGACAGGGCATACTGAGAGCTCCTCTATGTCTAGACGACCAGGCTGAAGACTTAGAATTGTCTATACCATCGTCTATGTCAATTCCAACCACGACGTTGGAAACGACAGTAATGTCTAATAGAGTTAACTTAGACGCTTTATCATACGCAGATCACTTTACTAAAGCGTTATCATTACGTCTTCAAGGGAAAGAATTCCAGGATATACAATCCTCCTTAAGAGTTCTTTCGAGGGCCATAGCTTATTCCACGTATAACTCCGCCCTTTCAGTGGCAAACCTGGAGTTGGTTAGATGTGACGCGGCCCTAGCTACATCCACGTGCGTGGATGGTAAGGTGAAAAACTCTCTCAGAGTCGCTCCGGTCTCCGGAGAGCTTCTCTTCGACGGCAAGCTTTCAGCAATCTATGATCAGATAACTAAGAAAGCTTCGGATTCTCTGCTATTCAAATCCGCTTCTAAAAAGTCGGTTACAGCAGAAAAGAGTAAGACAGGCACTTCTGGGACAAGTACGCCCAAGGGAAGTTCCTATAGAGGTTCCTATGCATCCTCTAGGTCTTATTCTACAGACCGTCAAGGCAGCGACTCACGTAGGGGATGTTATACTGACCGAGATAACCGGTCAAACGTCCCTAGGTTGACGGGGCGAGGTGTGGGTCGTGGAGGACATAGTTTCTCCTTCCACAAGCCTCGCAGGTCCAGGAGGTGATGGTATGAACCTCTATCGTGTTCTGGTAGGCGGAAGATTGTCGAGTTTTATAAACAATTGGGCGTCAATTACGGACGACCCCTGGGTTCAAGGGGTAATTTCGGAAGGACTAAGAATATCCTTCAAACGAAAGCCTCCATTAACTCGAAGTCCAAAATGGACTCAGCTTCCGTCAAATCCGCAGAAAAGAGACGCTCTTCTATCAGAAGTACAGTCTCTTCTGGAGAAGAACGCGGTAGAGGTCGTAGAAGACCAGGAATAACCGGGTTTCTACAGCCATCTGTTTCTGGTTCCGAAACCAGATGGCTCGTTCCGTCCAGTCATAGATCTGAGCTGGATAAACACTCTGATCGTCGCTCCGAAGTTCTATATGGAGACAATTCGATCAGTCAGAGCGAGTATTCAGGTGAACGACTATGCTACAAGCATAGATCTCAAGGATGCGTACTTTCACGTCATGGTACATCCGACATTCAGAAAGTATCTACTTTTCGCAGTCCTAGGAGTTGTATATCAGTTCCGAGCGATGTGCTTCAGTTTGAACCTAGCGCTCTGGGCTTTCACTCGAATAATGAACTCGGTAATGATGCATTTCCGAGCTCATTCATCTGCGGTAATGTCGGCCTACCTGGACGACATTCTTGAGAGGTACGGCAATGAGTGAACGCTTCAGAACGATGTGCAGAATCTGCTTTTATTACTCCGACGTCTTGGTTTTATAATAAACGAAAAGTCGGATCTGGTGCCGTCCAAGTCATTCACCCACTTGGGAATGAGCTTCGAGATGCACAACAATCTCGTTTGTCTGCTGTTAACCAGAGCGAAATTAATCGGTTGTTACGCTCGCTATTGTCTTCACTCAGACAAAGTCACAACGAGAGAATTCATGAGACTCATAGGTCTGTGCGGAGCCGCTGCGGATCTCATTCCGATGGGGCAGTTATGCACTCGTCCTCTCCAAATTTTCTTGACTCAGAATTGGAGAGTAAAGATTCATTCGCTCGATATAGACGTTCTCTTGTCAAAACAAGATATTCAGACTTGGGCAAACATTCAGTGGTTGACCCAGGGAGTTCCACTGCAGTTGCCGGATCCGAGTTTTACTATTATGACGGATGCCAGTCAAACAGGATGGGGTGCAACATTGATCCCAACGGATTCGAAGTGCCAGGGTCTTTGGGATCCTTAGTTTCTAGGCAAGCACATAAACATCAAAGAAATGATGTCAATTTGGCTTGCACTATGTCATTGGATGAACATTATTCAGTAAGCACATGTCCAAATCCTGTCCGACAATACGACAGTAGTAGCGTATATTCGGAACCAGGGAGGCACTCATTCCATTCCGTTATTCAATTTAACGGAAAGAATCCTTCTGTTTGTACTAGAACACGAAGTTCTACTTTTGGTCCGTCATATTCCGGGTCGTCTGAATGTATTAGCAGACTCCCTTTCACGGAAGGGTCGCTTGTTGCCATCAGAATGGACTCTCAACAAACAGGTATTCAATCAGATTTGCTACCAATGAGAGCGGCCAATGATAGACTTATTTGCGACACAGCTCAACAATCAGTTGCAGACGTATGTGTCTCCATGTCCGGATCCTCGAGCATATGCAGTAGATGCTCTATCGATCTCGTGGGACGGAATGATAGGATATGCGTATCCTCCAGCACCGTTGACTCAGCAGATATTGCTAAAGATAAAACAATCTCAGTGCAAAATTCTGTTGGTAGCATCTCTGTCTCCACAGAGACTGTGGATAAATCTACTCAGGTGTCTGCTGTGGGACATACCGCGGAAGCTTCCTCCACAAGAGGATCTTCTTTCGCAGGGGAAATCGCGCCAACTACATCACAACCCGCAAGGTCTCAACCTTCACGTATTTCTGTTGTGCGGTCCTTCTTGCACGGCAAGCATTTTACAGGACGAGCAGTGGACGCAATTTCTAACTGTAGGAGGACCTCCTCTTCGCTAAACTATGTGGCTAATTGGAAGGTCTTTTGTCGTTGGTGTAGGGATCATTCTGTTGATATTTTTGATCCCTCCATTCCAGACATTGCAAACTTTCTAGTATACTTGTTTGATGAGATCAAACTGCAGCCTGTTACTATTAAAGGTTATAGGTCTATGTTATCTGATACCTATGCACACCATGATAGTTTACAAATTGGATCTAATGTCTCTTTATCTAAATTAGTTAGAAACTTTTCGATAAATAGACCTAGAACCCGTAGATTAATTCCTAAATGGAATTTAGCTTGGTTTTTCTTAAACTAAAAGAAAAAACCATTTGAGCCTCTTGAGACAGTGGACTTCAAATTCTTATCTTATAAGACAGCATTTCTCTTAGCTTTCTCTTCTGCTAGAAGAGTCAGTGAGCTTCATGCACTATATGTGGACGATTCTCACTATCGTAGTGTCGGGAACACTATTACCTTTACTACTAATGTTGGATTTTTGGCTAAGAATCAGGCTCCTAATAAATATCCGGAACCTATTGTTATTAAGGCCCTTCCGTCTTCAGACTGGCATAGGCCTTTACTCTGTCCGGTTAGAGCTTTACGTATTTATAAACGAAGATCTCAGTTTATCAGAAAGGGACGAAAACACATCTTTCTGTCTCAGATGCCTAATAGAAAGGACATTATGGTCCATTCTATAGCTAGATGGATTCAATTAACTATCTGTACTGCTTATGATAATCTATCTTCAACTCAGCAGTCTGTGCTTAAGATTTCGGCTCATGAAGTAAGAGCTCTTTCTACATCTTGGGCTTACGCAAATAGTGTTGCTATTTCAGATTTAATGGAGGCTGCATATTGGTCTCAGCCATCCACATTCACAACTTTTTATCTCAGAAATATTGAGTCCATTTCTGGAGACCTGCATTGTTTAGGTCCGTTATCTGTTACTCAGAATGTCGTCCACTAAACAATTGCAACTATAGTTATGCAGGCTTTCTGTTCCGGCAGTGACTCTGTCCTGCTGCCCTCTTCGCTCTGGGCTATTTGACCCAGGGCAAGGGGAAGGGGGGGGGCGGAGGAGGGTGTTCCCTTAGGTCACCTGCTTTATAGTGAAAAGCAAGGGGATACCTCCTCCGGAGTCAGTAATTCTGAGTCGGTACCGGGATGGTTTTAAAGTGTAAAGCTAATGTTTAAATTCATTCATGTGATATTTTTAAAGTGTAGCTCGGTGTGAAGCATTTGTGTATGTCACGTGTCAAACGGGCGTTAATATACAATCCTCGGACACTTTTAATGAGTATAAAGAGTCTCAATTCTCTGGACTTACTTTAAAAAATAATTAGTATAAAGGGTTATACTGGATGTTAATAGAGAACATGGATGTTATTATGCTCAATTATGAAAGGTGTTGTGTCTTTCTAATTTGTCATAAATATAAGAAAGACACATGTAAAGCCTAATCCTCCTTTACTCCTCGAGGGGATAACTCTATTATATATAGTTGAGCTTATTGGATTTTCCTCTATGTCCTAGGCCCTCCAGCCTTTTTTCTATTCAGCTATGTCTGGGTCATTGGTACAGTATAAAAATGTTAAAAAATTTATAGTAATTTATATATTTTTTAGACTTACCAATGACCCAGACGGGGATAGCCCTCCCAGGAGTTAGGAACTCGTACCTCCCCGCTGAGTACATAGCACTGACCAGGCACTGCTTGTAAGAATGAAAATTGGCGCCAATTTCGAGACCTCCTTGACACTGCGCATGCGCAGTGGAGGAAAAGTATGGAGGAACATTTAGGACATGTTATTTTTGGTTTTGGATGCAAATTTTGGGGATTGGGGGGGCAAAATTTGTGTTTGGCCCTAGATTTTTGAGAATTAGCACCAGCTATGTCTGGGTCATTGGTAAGTATAAAAGATATATAAATTACTATAAATTTTTTAACTTTTTTTTTATTTTTCTAGTGTTACTGTTTCAACATTCGAACTTCATATTCTTCAGTAATACTATAGCATGACATATATTATTTGCAGGTGAACATGATGGGAGCTTGATGATGTTTAGTGTACCATGGAGCAGTGATGGTTCATCTTCTTTCATAAGGTCTGTTTAGTATTTTCGTTTGTTTACTCAAGAAGTTTTGCAATACCAATGAGCATAATTAACAGGTGGATCCACTCATGCCAAAATCTGACATCATGCACAGGGGCATAGTCAGTTTAAATGAAGTGAGGCAGCAGGAAAGTTCCCACTCCACTTTACTTAATGTTGTACACCGTTAAAAGTGTGTGTCCCCAATAGGTGAAGGTCCAGGGTCTTCATCAGGGAAAAAACATGATTTGTCCTTTTATTCATTGGCTTAAACATATTTTATTTGCCATAAGAATGCAAAAGGATTGGAGATCAAGTTATACAACTTAATTAATCTCCATTCCCAAACAACAATACTTATTTGAACATGTGGCATGACAATACGTACAAACTAAAATATAAACTCGAATGGCTAATTCAAAAAACAAAATTGTTAAAACTGTGTTGTGTACAAGAGAAGGAGAGAAAAAGAAGGGGAACAGTAGTTAGATTATCGTCATGGTAGAAGAGACGGAATGTCGAGAGAACAAGGTGAATTTAAGTAGTTTGGATTTGAAATATAATTAACACTGAACTGATACATATTCTAATGCATTGTTTATTTTGTAAGCAAAGAACTTAATTGAAATTAATTGAAACAATTAATTGGAAGTGAGGAATGTCTGTACTATGGAGATGAGTAAAACATTCTGTTTTTCTGGGAGATTAATTATTCCAAACAGTAAATCGTTGACTGGTGTTTTTGTACAGAAGTTAGGGTGTTCAGCATTTCTTGTCTCTGAGTAGAGTAATTCGGGTAGTCAAAAAAGAAATGAGTAGCAACCTTATTTGGGTGATCACAAGCACATTGTGAAGTCAAAGAGATAAAATTTTATTTGTTGGCTTATCTGTTTTTTTCTTGTGATTCAAGTACTGTTATACTCTGTGGGCACTTACTGCATTTTACTAGTACAGTTGGGCCCTATTAATTGAATAGCCACCTTGCCAATGAAAATTATTCAATTATCAGGAGTATACAATTAACAGGGATTGTGTCACTTTCCTGTATTCTGGAAATAAACTTAGCGTTCATTTTATTATATCTTGTTTGACAGAGCTCATGGAGCTCTGTCAAACAAGATAAAATAGATTAAATGCCTGTATTGGATGTACTGAGGCCAAATAGGTCTATAAAGAAAGGAAAACTAGGGCAAGTCAGGGTAATTTCTCTACGGGTTACAAGATTTTTTATTCAATTAACAGGAGTTTACTCTATAACATGCATTCAATTAACAGGTCAAATTTGTACTGGATGTATAGTAAATGGTATTGTGTTGAAAAATTATATTTAATTAACAGGGTTATTCAGTTAAGAGATATCCAATTAAGTGGGCTCCACAGTACCATGACTGCAGTTCTTAGGCCTACTCTCAGTGCAGAATGCCTACTGCAAATGTTGGTACCATCAATACTCAAATTATAAAGTCTGCTTTATATAATGGATTTCTCTCAACAAAAATGATGGCCTATGATAATTATAACCAAAACATAAAAATACCGGAGGGCACTTGACTAAAATGCATACCCACTCTATCAAGCATTTCTTCCAATTTTGTTATCTTGTGACCATGACCTTTGACCTTGACCACCAAGGTGCAAACAGACATACATAGACTCACACACACATAAATGCATGCTTGTGGAAGCCTTGCCAAAGCTCCATCTATTGACTGCATGAATAATAAGAGGGAATTCTTTTATCACAGTTATTCTTCAACTTGTTTCAATTGGCTGTTTATGTATAAAATGATGTTGCTGTTATCACTCTTTTTTGTCCACAGGCTTCTTCACACAAGGCCTTGACAGTGCTAAACACTTCACCTAACAAATCATCTGTAATTACCCTCATAATTTACAAATTGAGCTGTTGAAAATAAAAATTATTTCCCATAAATTTCAACAAAACCATATCATGTGACCTCTCATTGGAACAAGCTCAATGAGCTTGTTCCAATGAAGGGTCACATGATATGGTTTAGTTGAAGTTTTTTGAAAACAATGCAAAAGAAAATATTAAAATTATGATATTCTGTAACATCAGTTTTTTCCCAGAGATGGTCGCAAGTGCAAATGCATCCGTAAGCACTCACAAACTGGTATTCAGAGGCGCTGAAAATTGCACTTGCAAACATTTAGTGTACAACTGTGAATCAACAGATCTACATGATGCATAGAATTAATTGGTAACATTTTTTGTAACACTCTAATAAATCTTTAACAGTTAAAGTTTCTTGCAAGAGGAATTTAAGCTCTAAAGAGTTGTTGTATGATAGTTTTAACATGAGTCTGCATACGACATGTATAGTATACAATACACACATCTGTTTGGTGTTTTGTAAATAAGCTGGATATCCCTGTTCGTCACTGTCAAGTGGGACTGCATTAATTAACATGCCAACTCTTGTCTACTACACCGAAAGTGATTCGTCACCATTGTAAAATCTCTGCCATGTCAAGAATAACTACCAATCACAATGAATGTTTTACCTGTGCCTTCTATATGCTAATTAGGTAACTCTATTTTTGATTTTGTGGTTTGCTTATGGTTCATGACTTTTAAATGTATTCAGCCATTCAGATTTTCTGATTAGTTGGGAAATATATCTGCCATCGATTAATTTGATCAACCAATCGTATTTTGTGTAGTACATAATTTGAATACAAGGCTAAATTATGTAAATGGAGAGATCAAAATGCACACGCTGCACTATAAATACTATTATTTTTGTATTTAAATACAAGCAACATGACAGAGTTTTTGTCAACACTTTTAAAGTGGACATTCAAAAACATGATAGGTTATGAAACACACTTCAATTAAATGACCGATAAAATTTTTGTCGTAAAAATTTGTTGTAAAATATGTGCCAAGTATACCAACCATGTGAGGTCTGGGAAGGCATTGCTGGAATTTGCTCAGTTCAGTTGTGAGACAGACTTTGTTTCTAAATGTTTGTGAGTCATCAAAGCTACAGTAATGCTGCAAAAGGTAAAGTTGAAAAAAGAACCAAGTTTTGATTGTGCTTTTTGCATATCGAGCCAGTCATTTTTTCCTCCTTACATGATTTAAAGATTAATGGCTTACACTTCCTTACTTGACATACAGGAACTAAATTTTAGAGAATTACATTTTTGCAAGTGCAAGCTGCAGTCGTGGCCTAATTTGTGAGAGCAGATTTTTGCACTCATGAAATTTGCTAGCAGAAAGGACTGTAACATTGGATAAATGGTTAAAAGTACTTGAATGTTAACACTGAAATTCCATGTCCTTGACAGTGCTTGAAAATTAATTGGATTTTCTTTGAAAACCTAATGAAAAGTTCTTGAAAAAATATATTTAGGCAGCAGCTTTGCTTATTTTGATCAAAACCTGAAATTACTGGCTTTAGTACTCCCAATTTGTTGCTTGAATTGAATTTTTCAACAACTGTAATAATACTCTGTTTTGTTTTGTTTTTAACTCACCTGACTTTCAGTCGGGAGAGCTATAGTGATCACTCACCGTCTGTCGTTGTCGGTGAACATGGTGTTTGCATCTTCTCCTCCCAAACCGCTGAACCAATTTAATTGATATTTAAGATAATAGTTTGTTATGACATCGCAATTTGATTTTGTTCAAATCAAGTTGTCTCCCCTATTGGTAGGGCCACACCCACATAGTGTGCTGAAATCTTAAAAAATCTTCTTCTCATGAACCAGCAGTAGCAGAGACTTGATATGTGGTTTGCAGCTTCCTTTTGAGGTATAGACTCAGATTTGTTCAAGAGAAGTTTGTGGGGCTATATTTGGCGTCGTAATGGGAGGGGCAAGAATATTTGCCCCTTTCAAAATTTATATATTTTTATACTGTACCAATGACCCAGACATAGCTGGTGCTAACTCTTAAAATATAGGGCCAAACACAAATTTTGCCCCCCAATCCCCAAAATTTGCATCTAAAACCAAAGAAAACATGTCCTGAAAGGCCCTCCACTCTTCGCCCCTACTGCGCATGCGCAGTGTCAAGGACGTTCCGAAATTGGCGCCATTAATCATTCTAAGTTTGGCCCTTCATCAGTTAACATCTGACTGATCTTTGTGCTTATAAATCTCAGTTTAAATGATGCCAGACACATAAATATTAGTGAAATGGTGATTCTAAGGAGGATAGAGAAGGAGGAGAGGAAAAAAATGTCTGACAGAATATTATCAGGGCTGTAACTTAAAATTTTTTAATGAAATTATGTTAAGTTACCTATTTTCGAGGCAGCAGCCATTTTGTTGTCATTCTGATTATTTAGTTACACTGTTTTTTAAGTGTTTTCCTCTCTCCCTGTCCTTTAAGTCCCCCCTTGCTATTCTCCCATGCTTTTGGCATAGTTTTTGTAATTATTATTACTAAATTTTCTTGGGAGTTTTAGCTGAATAACAGAATGAATTCTGTTCTTTTCCCCATGTTTACGTCTTCACCTACGGGTGGTTAGGCGTTGTGTTCTGCATCTACCATCTGATGTTCTGCAGTTTCGTCCCTGGAAGTCTCTGTTTTGCATCAGATAGTGTATTTTTGGTAACTGATTTCGGGCCTGGGTGCCTGGAGTCTTATTTTAGTGTTTTTACACTCATTGTTTACATTTACAACAGCCCTCTGTGTGAGGGGGGGATTTCTGGAAAATAATATCTTGATGTTATTTTAATCATAACTAGATACATTATTATTGTTCGTAAGTGTTGAATAAATTGTTTAAAATATTTTTAAAATTTTTGTCCACACTTAGGCTTGGGATCCATTGGGGCTCAACGTTACTTTTCAGAAACTTGGGCTGTTCTGAAAAAATATTTTTTCAAAATATTTTGATTTCAATTATTTTTTCTATATTAATGGATTATATTATTATTATGTATTTTGATTGCCAGGGGTTAGTGCGAGTACCAGGACTTGTTTTCTTTTCACATTGAAAGGATATTGATCAATTGTATTAAGAGGAAGTCTTCCTCTGACTTTATAATCATTCTATATGTGGTCAGTGTACTCGCATTAACTCCTGTTCTGTATCGTATGATTTCGATGACAATATGGGAAGCGTATGTCACGGTATGTTATTGGGGATTTGGACACTCCGGTCCTTTCCCCGCAGGGTCACTCTACTCTATCAATTTCTATTTCAGACGATCAAGATTAGGGTGATGTATCTGTGATGTCTTCCAACAGTGTGCCTCCGTCGTCACAATTAATGAAGGGCTAGCGGAAAAGTGCTCATGTAAATACGCCAATTGCCTAATAGGACCCTAGTAGGTTCGACGGCCTTTGACGTCCGCTAGCTCGCCCGGTGTAGCGTCCATTCACCGAATGGTTAGGCAGCCGGGTTCGTCCGTTGCGGTCTAGAAGGAATTTTGGGGTGATGCGAGCACTATAAATTAACCTAATGCACACCCAGTGACGGTGGATCGGAGGGAGAACGGAGAAAGCCTTTTAGTCCGGTTCATAGCTCGTTCCGGTCCATCCGGACGGCAAGCGAGAGAGGCCTCTCTCTCGTTCAACAACATCTGGCCCCAGATGTTGTGGTACAAAATGTGTCGCAAGCGGAGCATACGTCCGTCGCTCGAGACGCTCCGTTGTATAGGCAGTCCGCGGAGACTGCTATGGCTTCCTCTTTTCGTCAGCGCACACGACCGCACCTTGGCTGCGTGACCGCCGATATATTACCAGCTTCGCCGATCAAGGATTCTTCGGTGACCAGGTCACACCATCCGGTAGCCAGGGACACGAGGCCTGCAGACTCCGGACGTTCGCATGGGAAGTGTGCGGGAGTCAACGTACACGGAGCTTCCGGCGGCAATGCATCGTAAGACCGCTACTGCACAGGCCTCGGGAACGGACGTGCTTTCCTTAATAGCACAGTTTATCACAGCATCCCAGCATCAACTGAATCTGTCGCATATATTTTATCCGACGATGCTGGGTTGGGACGCTCCGCGGAAGCGGGTACGGACGTCCGAAAGTTTCATCCGGTCCGACGGGATACCGAAAGGGATTTGGAGGATTTCGAGCTTTCCCTTTCGGAACAACATATGCTGTTGTGTATGTCATCTGACTTGGTCTCCTACAGCTTCTTTCGTCGGACCAGAATGCTGCGATGCCGGATAAGAAACTGATAGCGTCGGTGGACTTAGAAATTTTTGGTTCGGTTCAGGGACATCGTCCCTCAGTTCCGACATAGTCCAATAATGTCACACAAACTTTCGAATTATTGAACGACGCTATATATATTATTATTTTATGCTTGCTATAACCAAGCATTTCTGGTTTCTTGTTCGCAGAGTTATGGAGATGTCTTTCAAAAGTGTGCCTCTGTCGTCATAGTTAATGAAGAGCTAGCGGCAATAAGTGCTCATGGAATATGTCTATCGCCTGCGGAGTGACATTCGCTAGCTCACCCGGTGTAGCGTACATTCATCGAATGGTTCGGCTGCCGGGTTTGTCCGTTGCGGTCTAGGAAGGAGATTTGGGTGATGCGAGCACTTTAATTACTTTAGTACTCACCCAGTGACGGCAGATTGAGGACAGATCGGAGGAAGCCTGTTAGTCCGGTTCCTGGCTTGTCCAAGTCCGTCCGGGCTGTGAGCGAGAGAGGTCCCTCTCTCGTCCAACAACATACGGGACCGCATGTTGTGGTTCAGATATTTTACATTCGGAGCATATGTCCGTCGGTCGGGACGCTCCGTTATATTGACAGTCCGAGAGACTGTCCCTAATGCTTCCTCATCCTCACAGCAGGGCACACGACCGCACATTGGCTACGTGACCTCGAGTATCCGATCAGTTTCGTCATTCAGTGATTCCATGGCGAATAGGTCGCGCCATCCGGTAGCCAAGGGACACGAGGCCTATACACTCCGTTCGCTAGCATATTCGTAGTATGCACGGGGTAACGATCACGGAGCTTCCAGCGGCAATGCATCGTAAGACCGCTTCTCCTCAGGCCTCAGTGACGGACGTGCTATCCGAGTTAGCACAGTTGTTTCGCAGCATCCCAGCAATTGACAGTTTCTCGGTCGAATCAGGAATTATCCGACGGCGCTGGGTCGGTGCGGTCCGCGGTTGCATCAGGTACGGACGACCAAACGCTTTATTGGGTCCGACAGGATGGCGAAAGGGATTCGAAAGATTTCGAGTTTTCCCTTTAGTAGTATCGGAAGCTGCCTTTCATATCTTCTGGCATTATCTTCCAGTGATTGTTATTTCGGACTTCATTGCTGCGATCTTGGATAAGAGACTTATAGCGTCATTGGACTCGGATTTTTCGATCGGTTCAGGGACATTGTCCCTGACTTACCGACGCAGTCCAATATTGTCATTACAACATGTGTTTTATTTTTCGACGCTATATATATATATATACAAGCCTGCTTCCAAGCATGATAGTTTAGTTTCTTGTCCGCGTTGCTCATTTCTGCCATTTTATCATTTATACGAATAGTTTATTTTGGCAGAGCAGGGCATACCGAGAGTTCATATGCGTCTAGACGGTGTGGTTAAAGACTGCATATATTCTTTTTCGCCGTTTATGTCTTTTCCAATTTCAATGTTGGAAACGACATGATGTATAGTAGACTTAACTTAGATGCTTTATCATACGTAATCCGCCTTACTGAGGCGTTATCATTACGTCTTCAAGAAAAGATTTACGGGATATTATTCTCAATGTAATTTCTTTTGAGGGCAGTAGTTTGTTCACGTATAACTCCGCCCTTCAGTGGCTGATTGGAGTTGGTTAGACGTGACGCAGCCCTAGCTACATCCACATGCGTGGATAGTAGGTTAAGAACTCTCTCAGAGTCGCTTCGTTCTCGGAGGAGCTTCTCTTCGACGGCAACTTTTCGGCAATCCATGAATTGCTCGATTTACACGTTCTCTTGTCTATCTAGTGTTACAAGAGATTCAGACTGGGGCAAACATTCGGTGGTTGACTCAGAGAGTGCCACCGCAGTTGCCGGACCCGAGTGTGGCTGTTATGACGGTTGCCAGTCAAACAGATTGGGATATATTACTGATCCCTACGGATTCGAAGTGCCAGGGTCTTTGGGTTCCGCAGTCTCTTAGCAATCAGTTTTCTTCCGCGGAATAATGTTTTTTAGTCTTGCTTTATGTCATTGCATGAACATTATTCAGAAACGCATGCCCAAATCCTGTCCTTTAATTCGACAGTAGTGGCGTATCTCCGGAACCAGGGAGGCACTCTTTCGTTTCCGTTATTCAATTTAATGGAAAGAATCCGTCTGTTGGTTATAGTACACCAAGTTCTGTTGTGGTCCGTCATATTCCGGGTCGTCTGATTGTTTTACCGGACTCCCGTTCTCTTACGGGTCGCTTGTTGCTGTCAGAATGGACTCTCAACACACAAGTATTCAATCAGATTTGCTATCTATGGGAGCGCCCAATGATGATTTATTTACGACACAGCTTGCTAATCAATTGCAGACGTATGTGTTGGCTTGTCCAGATCTCTGAGCTAATGTTGTTAACGCTCTATTGATCTATAGGACGGAATGATAGGATACGCGTATCCTCCGGCGCTGTTGTTTCAGCAGGTATTGCTAAGATAAACAACCACAATACATTTCTGTTGATAGCATCTCTATCTTCACAGAGATCATGGGTAATTTACTCTCTTGTCTACTGTGGGTCTTAACGTGAAATCTTCCTCTATGTGAGGATCTTTTTTCACTGGGTAAATCGTGTCATCTTTATCACAACCCGCAAGGTCGCAACCTTCATGTATTCCGTTGTGTGGTCCGTACTGCATTGTAAGCACTGTACTGGACGAGCTTTGGACGCGATTTCTTACTATAGGAGATCCTCTTCTTCGCTATTCTATGCGGCTAAAGTGGAGGCTCTTCCGTTGTGGTGTAGGGATCATTATGTTCATATTGTTGATCCCTCCATACTACTCATTGCAATTTTTTAGTATACTTGTTTCACAAGATCTACTGCAGCCTGTTATTATTTAGGTTATAGGTTTATGTTACCTCATACCTATGCACTCTACGATAGTTTACAATTGAGTCTTTTGTCTCTTTATCTAAGTCAGTTAGTAACTTTTTGATAAATAGACTTAGAATCTTTAGATTAAATTCCTATATGGATTTTAACTTCGGTTCTTATTTAGCTAAGTAATCATTTGAGCCTCTGGAAACAGTAGTTTTCAAATTCTGACCTTTTAGACAGTAATTCTGTTGGTTTCTCTTTTACTGTAGAGTCAGTGAGTTTCATGCACTATCGATGGATGATTTTCACTTTCGTAGTTTCGGAATCACTACTTCCATTACTATTTAGGTTGGATTTTTGCATAAGAGTTAGGCTCCTATTATCCGGAACCTATTATTTTAAGGTCCTTCCGTCTTCGTATGGGCATAGGTCTTTACTCTTTCCGGGTACAGTTTATGTATTTATAAACAGATATCTGTTTATTACTATGGGCGTAAGCTTCTTCTGTCTGTGATGCCTAGTAGAAGGACGTTACGCTCCATTTTATTGTTAATGGATTCTATTAACTATCGGTACTGCTTATGGTATATCATTGACTTAGCAGTTGTGCTTAAGATTTCGGCTCATGAAGTAAGAGTTCTTCTACTTCTTGGGCTCACATTAATAGTGTCGCTATTATAGATTTTTGAAGGCCGCTCATTCATGAATTTTATCTCAGAAATATCGAGTCCATTTCTGGAGGCCTCTATTGTTAGGTCTATTATCTACTGCTCAGAATGTCATTCACTTAACAGTTGCTACTATAGCTAGGTAGGCTGTCTGTTTCGGCAGTGTCTCCGTTCTGCTGCCCTCTTCGCTCTGGGCTATTTGACCCAGGGCAAGAAAAAGGGGGGGGGGGGGGGGAGGGTGTTCCCTTGGGTCACCTGTTTTACTATGAAAACAAGGGGATACCTCCTCCGGAGTTAGTAATTCTGAGCTGTTATTGGGATGGTTGTTTAGTGAGAAGTTTAGGTTTTTAAAATTCATTCAAGTCTTAGTTTTTAAAGTATAGCTTTTGAATATTGCATATGTCAACGGACATGATTATGCAATCCTCAGACACTTTTAGGAGTATAAGAGTCTCTATTTCTCTAGACTTACTTTATTTACTGGCTTACTTTAAAAATTATTAGTATAAGGATTATATTGGATATTAATAGAGTACATGGATGTATGAAGCTCAATTTTGGATGGTGTTGTATCTTTCTAATTTATCATAAATAAGAAAGATACATGTAAGGCCTATTACTTCTTTTTCCCTAGAGGGGATGACTCTATTTTATTTTATTGAGCGTATTCCATTTTGCTCTATGTCCTTGGCCCTCCAGCCTTTTTACTATTCAGCTATGTCTGGGTCATTGGTACAGTATAAAAATGTTAAAAAATTTATAGTAATTTATATATTTTTTATACTTACCAATGACCCAGACGGGGATGGCCCTCCCAGGAGTTGGGAACTCTTGCCTCCCCGCTGAGTACATAGCGCTTACCAGGCACTGGTTATTAGAATGATTAATGGCGCCAATTTCGGAACGTCCTTGACACTGCGCATGCGCAGTAGGGGCGAAGTGTGGAGGGCCTTTCAGGACATGTTTTCTTTGGTTTTAGATGCAAATTTTGGGGATTGGGGGGCAAAATTTGTGTTTGGCCCTATATTTTAAGAGTTAGCACCAGCTATGTCTGGGTCATTGGTAAGTATAAAAAATATATAAATTACTATAAATTTTTTAACATTTTTATACTGTACCAATGACCCAGACTTAGCTGGTGCTAACTCTAAAATATCTAGGGTCAAACACAAATTTTACCCCCCAATCCCCAAAATTTGCATATAAAACCAAAAATTACATGTCCTATATGGTCCTCCATACTTTTACTCCACTGCACATGTGTAGTGTCAAGGAGGTCTCGAAATTGGCGCAATTATCATTCTTTGTTTGGCCCTCAATACAATTACACTTCACTGTTATTTGTGCTTGTAAATCTCAGTTTTAAGGATGCCAGACAAATAATTATGAGAGAAATGGTGTATATAAGGAGGAAATAGAAGGAGGAGAGGAAAAAACAGTGGAAACAAATGTTCAGGGCTGTAACTTATAATTATTTTACGAAATTATTCATGTTACCTATTTTCGAGGCATGACCTTGTTGTGGTCATTCTTGCTATGAATGTTCCATTGTTTAATCAGTGTTTCCTCTCTCCCTTTTCTTTATTTCCCCCCCCCCCCCAGCTATTCTCCCATGCTTTTGGCTTATTTTTTGTAATGTTTATTACTAAAATTTCTTGGGAGTTTTGGCTTGGATACAGAATTATTTTCTGTTGTTTTCCCTATGTTTACGTCCTCACCCTTGAGTGGTTAGGCATTTTGGTCTGCATCTACCATCTGATGTTCTGCAGTTTCTTCTCTGGAAGTCTCTGTTTTGCATCAGATAGTGTTTAAATTGGTAACTGATTTCGGGCCATGTTTATCAGTGCCTGGAGTCATGTTTCTGGTTTGTTTACACTTTTTGTCTCTGTTGACAACGGTTACTTCTTATAGTGATTACTTGTCCTCTGCTTAGTTCAGTTCATAGCAAGATACATTAATATTGTCCGTAAGTGTTACATTAATTTTTTTAAATGATTTTAAAATTTTTGTCCACACTTAGGCTTTTTTGGGATCCATGTGGGCTCATTGTTCCCATTGGGAACTTGGGCTCTTCTGAAAGTTTTTTCAAAAATTTTTTTTTTTTAACTTATTTTCTTTTGAAATGTTATAATGGATTATAATATATTATGTATATTTATTTCAAGGGTTAGTGTGAGTAATATGACTGTGTATATTTTTTCATGTTGAAAAAATATTCTTCAATTGTAATGCGAGGATATCTTCCTCTAATTCACAGGTTCATTGTGTTTCTTATAGTCAATGTAGTCGCACTAATTCTTGCTCTGTGTGTGTTGATTGATATGACAATGTTGGAGACGTGTGTCATGGTATTTTGTTAGCGGTGAGGGGTCCATTAGGGTCACCAGTTTCTTTTTCAGAATTCAGAGTGATGTTTCCGTGATGTCTTCAACAAGTGTGTCTCCGTCATTGCAATATTAGGGCTAGCGGGAAGTGCTCAAGGTATTATGACAATTGCCGGGAGTTCGCTAGTTCGACCGAAGGCATTGATCGCCTGCTAGTCCGCCCGGTGTCGCGACCATTCACCAGGAAAGAATGGCTCAGTACCCGGGTTTGTCCGTCGCGGTCCAGAGAAGCAGATTGGGTGATGCGAGCACTATAAAACATCAGATGTGCACACCCAGCAACGACGGATCTGAGGATAGTATGGAGGAAGCCTGTCTGTCCGGTAGCTAGCTCGTCCAGGTCCACCGCATGCGAGAGAGGCCCCCTCTCTCTTGCATCAACATCTGTGCCACGATGTTGTTGTATGTTTGTTCGCTTAGTCGGAGCTTACATCCACTCCTCCTGCTCGGGACGCTCCGTCGCATGACAGTCCGACGTGGCTGTTATATTGGCTTCCTCATCCTCGTCAACATACACGACCGCACCTTGGCTATGTGACCACAGATTTCCAGGGGACGTTCACATATTATATAAATGCAGGATTGAACGTCCCTGGTACTCCTGCTTCACCAACCAAGGAATACATGTCGACCAGGTCACTCCATATGCTTGCCAGGGATACGAGACCTTTCCAGTTGGGACGTTCGCATATTATATAAATGCAGGAATGAACGTCCCAGGAGCTTACAGCGGATTATTCACATAGGACCGTGGCTCCACATGTCTCATAGAGTAACATGAACAAGGTGTTGTTACCGTGATGTCTTCGTAAAGTGTGCTTCAGTCGTCACAGGCAAATGAAGAGCTAGTGGCAAAAGTGCTCATGCAGATACATCAATTACCTGGGAGTTCGATCGAAGGGTTTGACGTCCGCTAGCTCGCCCGGTGTCGCGACCATCCACCGAATGGCTCAGCACCCGGGTTTGTCCGTTGCGGACCGGGAAGGAAATTTGGGTGATGCGAGCACTATAAAATACAATGTGCACACGCAGTGACGATGGATACGAGGATGGTACTGAGGAAGCCTATTAGTCCGGTTCCTAGCTCATCAAGGTCCATACGGGCTGCGAGCGAGAGAGGTCCCTCTCTCGCGCTACAACATCTGGGCACAGATGTTGTGGTACAAAACGTTCCTCAGTTGGGGCATACGCCCACCGCTCGGGCCGCTCCGTTATATAGACAGTCCAGAGAGACTGCTCTTTCGGCTTCCTCATCCTCACGGCAGCACACGCGACCGCACCTTGGCTACGTGACCAGTCATATTCAACCAACATTGCTGACCAGGGATTCTACGGCGACCAGGTCACGCCATCCGGTAGCCAAGGATACGAGACCTTCATACTCCGGACGTTCGCATATTAGAAATATGCAGGAATCAACGTCCATGGAGCTTCTAGCGGCTAAATTCTGTAAGACCGCAGCTCCATAGGCCTTAGTTATGGATGTGCTATCGCAGATAGCACAAATTATCGCAGCATCCCAGCACCCGACAGTAACTCTGTTGGATTAAGAATTATCCGAGGAAGCTGGGTTGGTACGTTCCGCTGCAGCTTCAGGCAAGGACGACCAAGAATTACTAGTGGTCCGACAGGATGGCGAAAGGGATACGGTTGAGTTGTATTTTCCCTTTCGGAACAACATAATTGCTGTAGAGTGCATCTGGCATTATCTTCTGACATTGTTCCTCTGGACCAAAAATTGCTGCGTTGCCGGATAAGAGACTGATGGCGCCACTGGACTCAGAATTCTTATCGGTTTAGGGACATCAACCCTCAGTTTCCTATATAGTCCAGATATGTCTCACGGACATTTGATCTGTTGAATGACGCTATATTTATATAACTTGCTACCTAAATGGGCAGGTCAGGTTTCTAAACCTAAATGGGAGGGGGAGGGGGGCGGGTGTTCCCTTAGGTCACCTGCTTTATAGTGTAAAGCAAGGGAATACCTCCCTTGGAGTCAGTAATTCCGAGTCGATACTGGGATGGTTTTAAAGTAAAGCTAATGTTTACTCATCTATGTAATATTTTTTAAGTGTTGCTCGGTGTGAGACATTTGTATATATCACGTATTAATCGGGCGTTAATATACAATCCTCGGACACTTTTATATGAGTATATAGAGTCTCATTTTGCGGGACTTCCTTATTTATTGGCTTTCCTTTAAAAATATTAGTATAAAGGGTTATACTGAATGTTAATAGAGATCATTGATGTTATTGCGCTCAATTACAGATTGGTGTTGTGTCTTTCTTTTTGATACAAATAAGAAAGATACATGTAAAGCCTATCTCTCATTTTCTCCTTCAGGGGATAGTTCTGTTATAATGTAATTGAGTCTATTGGATTTTCCTTTATGTCCTAGGCCCTCCAACCTTTTTACTATTCAGCTAAGTCTGGGTCATTGGTACAGTATAAAAATGTTAAAAAATTTATAGTAATTAAAATATTTTTTATACTTACCAATGACCCAGACGGGGATGGCCCTCCCATGAGTTGGGAACTCATACCCCCCTCTGAGTACATAACGCTTACCAGGCACTGGTTGTAAGAATGATAACTGCGCCAGTTTCGAGACCTCCTTGATGCTGTTCATGCGCAGTGGAGTAAAAGTATGGAGGACCATTTAGGACATGTAATTTTCGGTTTTAGATGAAAATTTGGGGGATTGGGGGGTAAAATTTGCCTTTGGCTCTAGATATTTTAGAGTTAGCACCAGCTAAGTCTGGGTCATTGGTAATTATAAAAAATATATAAATTACTATAAATTTTTTAACTTTCCAAACCGAGAAGCAGATTTGGACCAAATTTGATATGAGGGCTTATTGGGTCATAAGTACTTAATTTATGCAAACAAAATTTCCCCGTCGCCCCATGGGAACCGTAGGAGCTGAAAATAGAAAAAAATTAAAACGCCCATATCTCCAAAACTACACGGCACTGAGAATTCTTATTTGGTGTGAAACTTCCTTAGGACCAACAGAATGGAATGATAAAATAAAATTGCTATCGGTTTTATCATGGGGTACTTTTCTGGGACTTTTGAAAAAGTGCTGAGTCAGCATTTTTTAACACTATGTGTAATGGGAAAAACATATAAGACTACTTTTCTCCCAAACGACTGCTCCAAAAGCTTTCAAATTTCACATATAACATCTTTGGAAGATTGTTTCACACGTTTATTGAAATCAATTCCCTGGGTCCATATTTGGGCTCTCTATGGGAGCCCAAATGTTTAAATTAATGCATTATGAGGAAAATTTTTTTAAAATCTTCTTCTTCAGATCTACCAATAAGAATCTTTTGATATTTGGTATGCAGCATCCTTAGGGGGGTGAGATTCAAGTTTGTTCAAGCCAAATCTCTGGGTTCATATTTAGGCTGAAAATTTGGGATCCCGTTGCGGACTTAGAAATTTTGGACCAAAATCTGGAAATTTTTTTGTTTTTGTTTTTTTATGCGTTTCGGTCAATTTTATGACAAAAAAAAATAATTTTTTTACACTGAAAATTTGGGACCAAAATCTGGAAATTAGTTTTTTTGTTTTTTATGTGTTTCGGTCAATTTTAAGACAAAAAAATTTTTTTTTTTTTACACTGAAAATTTGGGGGCTGGGTGGGACTGAAAATTTTGGACCAAAATCCGGAAATTAGTTTTTTGGTTTTTTTTATGCGTTTCGGTCCATTTTAAGACAAAAAAATTTATTTTTTTTTACACTGAAAATTTGGGGTTCAGGTGGGACTTAGAAAATTTTGGACCAAAATCCGGAAATTATTTTTTTTTTGTTTTTTATGCGTTTTGGTCAATTTTAAGACAATTTTTTTTTTTTTTTTACACTGAAAATTTGGGGGCAGGGTGGGACTTAGAAAATTTTTTGACCAAAATCCGGAAATTTGTTTTTTGTTTTTTATGCGTTTCGGTCAATTTTAAGACAAAATTTTTTTTTTTTTTTTACACTGAAAATTTGGGGTTCAGGTGGGACTTAGAAAATTTTGGACCAAAATCCGGAATTTATTTTTTTTTTTTTTTTTATGCGTTTTGGTCAATTTTAAGACAATTTTTTTTTTTTTTTTACACTGAAAATTTGGGGGCAGGGTGGGACTTTGGACCAAAATCTGGAAATTAGTTTTTTGGTTTTTTATGCGTTTCGGTCAATTTTAAGACAAAAAAATTATTGTTTTTTACACTGAAAATTTGGGCGCCAGGTGGGACCGGAAATAAGTTTTGGTTTTTTTTTTATGCGTTTTGGTCAATTTTGATAAGAAAAAAAAATTTTAGGCTGAAAATATTTTGTTTGGGACTTCAAAAATTTCCAAACAAAAATTAAAAAAAATCTGTTTTTTATGCATTTATCTCAATTTTGGGACGTGAAAGTGCAGGAACTGAAAATAGAAGGAAAAATCCTGTGTATTGTGTGGGTACAACTGCTTCATCCAGTTGGGATATGCTTTTCTTAGGAGGGATATATGCAGCTTATTCAAATTAAGTCCCTGGTTTGATATTTAGACTACCATGTCAGGTGAGCTCCCTCAGGCCCCCTGGGGCCTCTTGTTTTTTATTGGGTTTGGATGACATTTTCGACAGCTGGGTCATCTCATATTGGACATATTTACAGGTAGAGGAAGCTGGGGGAACCCAGAGAGAACCACCCAGAAGCTGTGAGCAACTGTGAGAGTCTCTAAAGTACTACGCAAAAGCAGGGTTAGCATTGGTAGAAAGCAAGCTCATCATCGATGTGCAGTACACCTTAGTACACAGTGCCACCATGTCCCCAGATGGGCAATCAACATAACAGCCAAAACCGGCCAGTGCTATTTTAAAAAATCGCCAATTAATTTTCATTATTTTTTTCATTTTTTGTCTCAAAAACATAGGTTATGACCCCTCATTGGAACGAGCTCGTCAAGCTCATTCCAGTGAGGGAGGGTCAGATTGGTTCTGGGTCATAACCACATCAAATTCCTTACAGAATCTAACTGGTGGCAAGAGAGCATATATTTGTATATGCACTTACCACTGAACTGGATTGATCAGTGGACCTTTTGGCTTGAAGTCCAATGCCCTAACCAGTTAGCTATTATGCACTCTGATCATATCTGCTCACAGCACTGACCTTTGGAAGTTCTCTGAGAGAGTTCAAGCTTATGATTCTCTGAGAGAGCTTCCCAAGGATCTGTGTAATAATTGTTGCCAAAATGGACCTGAAAACTGCTTGAAAATTCTGTCAGATAAGTTTCTGAAAGTCTTGGTATTTTTTTCTGTCAAAGGTGGATGAACCCTATCTCCAGTAGTGACAATTATAATCTTCAGTGAAAACAGTGGTTGAGTTGATCAAATATTGTATCACTGACATCTCATCCAGAAGGTTATGACATGAGACTGCACCGACATTTTATCCTGAAAATTATGAAATTTGACTACCATGATATCCTATCAATGATTTATATTGTCTGTGAAGTAAATTTATCCCAGATATAGTGGTCAAAAGTTTATTTTGAATGATGCCGTACCGTGTACTTGTGATTATGTAATAATAAGAACCTACATATGTTGCAGGTATAACCAACAAGGTGACATTACCTTGAAGTTACACACAGCTCGTCCTGCAAGTTCAGAAGCCACAGCTCATCTTCATCTCATAGTCGATCCTTCTTGCAGTTATACACTGAAATTGGCTGCATCAGTTCAGGAATCACTTGGACAGGTTAGTAATAATCTACTCACAATATTTATTTATTTATTTATTTATTTATTTATTTATTTATTGCGGTTTAATGACTTTTGATAGCCAGGGTCACCTCATGTTGGACAGGGTCCTGGAGTGCCGGGAGAGAACCACCAAGCAACAGTCTTCCAACATACTAACTCTCCATAAGTTGGTTGAAGACAAGTACACTATTACTGCGCAGTTCGCCTGAGAGCACAATGCCACCATACCCCACATGCACAATCAGGATTTATGTACCTTGTCCACGGTCACAATGCAGTTACCTGGCAGGGGTCGAACCGTGGATATTTTGGTTTGAAGTCCAGTGCCTTTTTCACTGAGCTATCGTGCACCCTATATAGGTTATTACCACCCTAGGGGCTTCAAAGGTGGTATGATGAAGTCATGGCCTTGTCTTTGGGCATATATTAACAAGTTTGAATGACGGATCGATATATGGCACAGAGACGAGGTCTCGGACATCAATATACCATCTTGGAAACCCCATTGTGGTAATAACCAATTTATCTTACAAAATCCCCCTTCTCCTAAAAAGTGATCAAATCTTCATACAAAAAAGGAACTATTTCATGTTGTGCAAACCACTACAGATGACAGTTGCTTTAATCATTTGTGGCAATACATTCATGTCAAATAAAAACACTGTCATTTGGCAAAAAAAAAATTACTTATGATTCTCAGAGACCGCCACAATCATGGCATTTTTCAAATATCACCGTTGTTTGTGCGTCGAATATAGGAAACATAAATGTGTAAAGTTGCAAATTCCTGGATCAATTTCAAGATCTAGAGCTAAGAAGCATGAATCTGTATACTGGGGTGTTGGTTTCAATAATGGTTTATCTTGTAAAATAACCACGAACAAACAGCAGATACAGTGGAAATGACTTTTGTTGAAAAGTGTGAGGAAAAAATTGTACAGTTTTCAACAATATGAAGTCGTCTAATTGAACAAAACAAGCACTGCTGTTTGTGCATACAAGCCTCCAAGTGAAAAAGTCACTGTTTGGGATATATTTCTAACTATGAGAATACATGCATTGAATGATGTCCTCACTCGAGATATTTTGTCGGTTCATCAAAGTATTACATGTCTCCTGCTTCACATTTTAATATCAAAAACTTTAAAAAATGCATGTCTATATAACATTATTTCAGTGATCTGAACGTAGTGACTACACCACTGTGGGATAGCTACTACATTCAGATCACTGAACTATATATAACATATGACACTCGGAGGTTGGATTGTCATGGGGATGTTCCTTATAATTCACAGTTCCAATGGTAATAAAAAATAAAACCCTCCCTCCCTCACTGATTTAAAAAAAAATTCCCTGAGAATCAAAACTACCTTTTTTGGAGTTCTTTACCCAACGCAGACGATATCAAAATTTATATCGATGAGCTCGTTCCAAGGAGGGGGTCACATGATATGGTTTTGTTTTCATTTTTTTAAAAAATAATATTCTTTCAGCTGCTGAATTTGCATATTACACGGGCGGATGTGGGCAATTGATTGGGTAAAGGGTTAACAATGGAGTTTCAATTTCACTTGAGTGTAAAACAATGATTTTTATCCCCCCGCAGGGAAGAGATATAACAAAGACCTCCGTGCATGCGTCAGTGTGTCTGTGCATCCGTCCAAATTCTTCGTTTATGCAATAACTTCGTTCATATTTATAGTATGGCTCTCATTTTTGGTATGTGAGTTTAGTACCACAATATCTTGATCAAGTTCTTAAATCAGTTCTGTCGAATGTTTGTTTACCAAGTTATGGCCCTTTGTTTGTTGATTTTTTGTTAATTTTTGTTCGTTTATGGTATAACTTGCAAATAGTTGAAGGCATGTTTCCAATTTTTTGCACTTGAGTTTAGTACCAAAATATCTCGATCAAGTTCGATTTTGGGTTCGGTCTGACAAAAATTACTGGAGTTATGCCCCTTTACGACTTTTCAAAATCTTCGATTTTTGGGTTTCCATCCAATTATAATTGTTTGGCTGGACCGATCAGTTTCAAATTTAATCTGTTTATTACTATTCTCAAAATACAGAACATGTTCAAATTCAGGTTCGGTCCACTAAATTTTACTGGAGTTATCCCCCTTTACGAGTTTGAAAATCTTTTTTGGTTTCCATCTTTTGCATCTCATATTCTAATTTTCTCATTGAGAATCATCTTTTCAGTTTGCCAACTTGCCTTTCAGCTTCTAAAATCCACCACTCCCCCTCCCCCCCCCCCCCCCCCCCCCCTTATCATTGATATTTGCGGGGGGATATGCCACACTTGGTGTTGCCTTGTTTGAGTTCACTTGACTGTGTTATGTATGGTAAATCAGTTGGATTTATTGAATTAATAAAATAATCAAAATCAGTAACATCAACATGTGTACAAGTTGAGTATTTGATTACTGTTGTGAGTAACTTTAAAAATATTCCTTGCTACTTTGCATGTACATGCCATGTTGCTACCCTCAGCAGGCTCTTTTGATAAATAGGTTATCTCCCATTGATTCTTAGAACTCTTCTGCACTGTGGAGACAATTATATAAATTACTTCCAGCTGGTATGCAAGCATGTTAATGGAAAAAGCCCTACTACTGCTCAATTAGGTCTCATAACTTGTTCACCTCAGAAAAGTTGTTAACAGCCATGCCTTCTCTTTGTGTGATGTGCAGTGAACAAGCTGATGTTAGCTGTTCTGTTGTTTGTCATGTGCAGTTTGTCCTAGGACAGAACATCATGGGATCCCCCTCCACCCACCTACCTTGGCTGGGGTGGGTTGGTGGAGGACAGTCGCACAGTGTTTGCCTTTGGAAAAATTTGAAATTATGTCATATATCAAATTGAGTCATAATGTTCACAATACTGCAAATACCAATTGCTAATACTCATGCCAAGAAAGACAACTCACATTACAGAATTATATTTCTTCTGGAAGGTTTTACTAGTATTGGGAAAAATATATGCTTGTTCCAAGAGAAATAATCATATTCCCTGACTTAAAGGGCTGAATAATTTCAACCAAATTTCTTCATGTTTTAACTTTCAGTATTAGCCCAGCTGAGATTTTTTGAAAGACAAGCAGGTCTTGAATAGAAACATGTGTTAAAGTAAGGCCATACAATGTAGATCCTATGTTTCTCATGTTTTAAAAAATGCATGTGGCAGTTTTTTTGTTTTTTTTTACTTTTTATTTTTGGAATTATTCCTTTTCCATCAAAGGTTCATATATCTGATTTGCTTTATGTTTTAGGTCTCATCAGTAGAATAAAGTGGGTAGTGGTGTATTTCATTCTTTGAGTGCAACAAGGCAAGGCACCATCTTCAATGCTTTAGCACTGCAGATGGTGCATTTTTGCACTCATGAATCAGTTTTATCCATTTTATTAATGTAGGTAATATATCTGACTTTAAGCAATTAATTTTCAAGTTTGCATTGATAATAAAAAGAGAGTATGTGGTAGCCAAAATGACAGTGTGGGGTGGCCTGAGAAACAGATTTTTAACTTTTTTTAGGCCTAACTTGACTTCTGTTTGAAGGGTATAAAATTCCCCTGAGATTGAATTGGGTCTTCAGCACATTAACCAACATTTCATTTCTTGATCGATCAACCAAACAATGTTGAAAGGATCTTTTCTTGCACAAGGGCATCTATCATTTGTTTATCTGCTATTTTCTGATTTTTAGGACATGCAAACTGGAAATTTTTATACTGTACCAATGACCCAGACTTTGCTGGTGCTAACTCCAACAAAACCAGGGCCAAACACAAATTTTGCCCCCCAATCCCCAAAATTTGCATCCAAAACAAAAAGAAATCATGTCCTAAAGGACCTCCATACTACGCCTCTACTGCGCATGCGCAGTGACGCAGTCGTCCCGAAATTGGTGCCAATTATCATTCTCTGTTTGGCCCTTCATCAGTCAACATCTCACTGATCTTTGTGCTTGTAAATCTCAGTTTAAAGGATGCCAGACACGTAATTTTTGGAGAAAATGTGATTCTAAGGAGGATAGAAGGAGGAGAGGAAAAAGAAGTGGCAAAAAATAATCAGGGCTGTACTTAAAATTTTTTGATGAAATTATGTTAAGTTGCCTATTTTCGAGGCATGGGCCTCTTGTTGTCATTCTTGCTAATTGTTGCACTGCTTATTCAGTGTTTCCTCTCCCCTAGCCTTCTAAAGTCCCCCCTGGCAACTCTCCCATGCTTTTGGCATATTTTTGAGAAATTTCATTTCTAAAATTTCCTGGGAGAGTTGCTTGGTTACAGAATGTTTTCTGTTATTTTCCCCATAGTTACGTTTTCACCCATGGGTGTATAACGTTTGTGTTCTGCATCTTCCATCTGATGTTCTACAGATTCTCCCCTGGGAGTCTCTGTTTTGCATCAGATAGAGTGTAATTGATGACTGATTCCGGGCCAGTTTTTTCAGTGCCTGGAGTCATGTTTTCTAGTGTGTTTACACTGTTTGTTTTCATTGGCAACAGCCTTTTTTGAGGGGGGCTGTTTGCCTTTGTGGTAGTTTATCTCATTATAAGATACATTTATATTATCCGAAAGTGTCTCATTAATTATTTTATATAAATTTAAAATTTTTGACCACACTTTGCCATCGGATCCATCGGGGCTCAACGTTACTTTTCAGCAACTTGGGCTTCTCTGAAAAAATATTTTTTCAAAATTATTTTGTTTTGCAATTGTTTTTTCATTTATTAATGGATCATGTTATTATGTATCTTTGTGTCAGGGGTTTTTGCGAGTAACTAGGACTTATTGTTGTTCTTTCACAATGAAGGGACGTTGTTCAAATTGTAATAGGAAGAAATCTTCCTCTGACTTTCATGATCATTGTATTAATTGTAGTCAGTGTTCTCGCATTAATCCCTGTCCTATATGTGAACATTGGGATGAGAAACATTGGAAACGTGTGTCACGATATGTTGTTTCTGGAGAAAGAGCGATGCCGGCTCTTTCTCCACAAGGTCACTCTACTCTCTCAGTTTCTATTTCAGAGGAACCAGAACAGGGTGATGTTTCCATGTTATCTTCTTCAAGTGTGCGTCCGTCGTCACAAATGAATTCAGAGCTAGCGGCAAAAGTGCTCATGGAGATTAGACAAATGTCGTCCGCTACCTCGCCCGGTGTAGCGTCCATTCACCGAATGGTTCGGCAGCCGGGTTCGTCCGATGCGGTCCAAGAGGAAATTTTGGGTGATGCGAGCACTATAAACATAATAGATGCACACCCAGTGACGGCGGATAGTAAGCGAGAACGGAGGAAGCCTTTTAGTCCGGTTCCTAGCTCGTCCAGGTCCAGCCGGGCCGCGAGCGAGAGAGGTCCCTCTCTCGTACAACAACATCTGGGACCAGATGTTGTGGTACAAAATGTGTCTTTAGCGGAGCATACGTCCGTCGCTCGGGACGCTCCGTTGTATAAGCAGTCCGCAGAGACTGTTAAGGCTTCCTCTTCTCGTCAGCGCACACGACCGCACCTTGGCTGCGTGACCGCCGATATATTACCAGCTTCGCCGATGAAGGATTCTTCGGCGACCAGGTCACACCATCCGGCAGCCAGGGATTCGAGACCGATGGACTCCGGACGTTCGCATAGGAAAAGTATGTGGGAGCCATCTGATGCGGAGCTGCCCTCGGCGAAGCAGCGAAAGACTGCGCCTCCGCAGGTCTCGACGTCGGACATTCTTGTGCAGATAGCACAGCTTATCGCAGCATCCCAGCAGCCGACAGAAACGGTGTCGGATCGAGAATTATCCGACGGCGCTGGGTCGGTACGCTCCGCCGAAGCATCGGGGGCGGACGACCGGGAACATCGTGAGGTCCGACCGGATGGTGAAAGGGATACGGATGACTTGGAGCTATCCCTTTCGGAACAACATAAAGCTGCCGTGGACTTCATCCGGCACTTTCTCCCTCAAGTTGTTCTGTCGGGCCAGACTGCTGCGCTTCCGGACAAGAGAATTATAGCGTCATTGGACTCTGAATTTTTTGAGCGGATCAGGGACATCGCTCCCGAGTTTCCGTCGCAGTCCAATAATGTTGCTAGAACATTTGAATTATTGAACGACGCTATATTTAAACTTGCTTCCAGGACGGGGAAAGCAGGTTTCTTGTCTGCTAATACTCTCAACCTGCCTTTCATTAATGCAAGGAATAAATTCGATACGGCAGGACAGGGTATACCGAGAGTTCCTCTGCGTATGGACGACGAGGCGGAAGACTTAGAGCTATCATTACCGTCGTCAGCTTCTATTCCAACCGCGGTGTTGGAAACAGCTATTGCGTCTAACAGAGCCAATTTAGATGCCTTATCTTATGCAGATCACCTTACTAAGGCGTTATCACTGCGCCTTCAAGGGGAAGAGTTTCAGGATATACAATCCTCTTTAAGACTTCTTTCAAGGGCAGTAGCTTATTACACGTGTAACTCCGCCCTTTCAGTGGCAAATCTGGAGTTGGTTAGACGTGACGCAGCCCTAGCTACATCCACACTAGTGGATTCTAAGGTGAAGAACTCTCTTAGAGTCGCTTCGGTCTCAGGAGAACTTCTCTTTGACGGCAAGCTTTCCGCTATTTATGATAAAATTAAAAAGAAAGCTAATGATTCTCTGTTGTTCAGATCGGCTCCTAAAAAGTCGGATACAGCAGACACGAATAAGACAGGCACTTCTGGGTCTAATGCGCCCAAGAGAGGTTCCTATAGAGGTTCCGGTGCGTCCTCTTGGTCTTATTCGAGAGACCGTCAGGATAGCGACTCTCGTTCGGGACGTCCTTCAGGCCGGGACAATCGGTCGGACGCCCCGAGGTCGACGAGGCGAGGTGCGGGTCGTGGAAGACGTGGTTTCTCCTACCGCAGGCCTCGCAGGTCCAGGAGGTGATGGCTTAAACCTCTATCGCGTTCCGGTTGGCGGAAGGTTGTCGAGTTTTTCACAAGAGTGGGCGTCGATTACGGATGACCCTTGGGTGAGAGGAGTGACTTCGGAAGGTCTAAAGATATCCTTCAAACGAAAGCCTCCATTAACTCGAAGTCCAAAGTGGACTCATCTTCCGTCAAATCCACAGAAAAGAGACGCTCTGTTATCAGAGGTGCAGTCTCTTTTAATGAAGAACGCGGTAGAGGTCGTAGAAAACCAGGAATCTCTGGGATTCTACAGCCATCTGTTTCTGGTTCCGAAACCAGACGGCTCGTTCCGTCCAGTCATAGATTTGAGCTGGATAAACAAGCTGATCGTCGCTCCGAAGTTTTATATGGAGACGATTCGATCGGTCAGAGCGAGTATTCAGGTGAACGATTATGCAACGAGCATAGATCTCAAAGATGCGTACTTTCACGTCATGGTACATCCGACATTCCGAAAGTATCTACGCTTCGCAGTCCTAAGAGTGGTGTATCAATTCCGGGCGATGTGCTTCGGATTGAATCTAGCACCCTGGGCTTTCACTCGGGTAATGAACTCGGTAATGATCTACTTCCGAGCTCATTCGTCTGCGGTAACGTCGGCCTACCTGGACGACATTCTTCAGAGGTACGGCAACGAGTTAACGCTTCAGAACGATGTTCAGAATCTTCTTCTATTGCTCCGACGTCTCGGTTTTATAGTAAACGAGGAGAAGTCGGATCTGGTGCCGTCCAAGTCATTCACTCATCTGGGAATGAGCTTCGAGACGCACAACAATCTCGTTCGTCTGCCGTTAACCAGAGCGAAATTAGTCAGTTGTTACGCTCGCTATTGTCTGCACGCAGACAAAGTCACGGCGAGAGAATTTATGAGACTGATAGGTCTGTGCGGAGCCGCCGCGGATCTCATTCCGATGGGGCGGCTACGCACACGTCCTCTTCAAATTTTCCTGACTCAGAATTGGAGTGTGAAAATTCATTCGCTCGATGTAGACGTTCTCTTGTCAGATCAAGTGAAACAAGAGATTCAGACTTGGGCAAACATTCAGTGTTTAACTCAAGGAGTTCCGCTGCAGTTGCCGGATCCGAGTTTTACCGTTATGACGGATGCCAGTCAAACAGGTTGGGGTGCATCATTAATCCCAACGGATTCGAGATGCCAGGGTCTTTGGGATCCGCAATTCCTGTGCAAGCACATAAACATCAAGGAAATGATGTCAATTTGGCTTGCGTTACGTCACTGGATGGACATTATTCACGATGCTCATGTCCAAATCCTATCCGACAATACGACAGTAGTGGCGTATATACGGAATCAGGGAGGCACTCATTCAGTTCCGTTGTTCAATCTAACGGAAAGAATCCTTCTGTTTGCGTTAGAACATCACGTTCTTCTTTCGGTCCGTCACATACTGGGTCGTCTGAATGTGCTAACAGACTCCCTTTCACGAAAGGGTCGTTTGTTGCCGTCGGAGTGGACTCTCAACAAACAAGTATTCAATCAGATTTGCTACCAATGGGAATGGCCAATGATAGACTTATTTGCGACACATCTCAACAATCAGTTGCAGACGTATGTGTCTCCGTGTCCGGATCCAAGAGCATTTGCAGTAGACGCTCTGTCGATCCCTTGGGACGGAATGATAGGATATGCGTATCCTCCAGCGCCGTTAATTCAACAAGTATTGCTAAAGATAAAACAATCTCAATGCAAGATTCTGTTGGTAGCATCTCTGTCGCCACAGAGACCGTGGATAAATCTACTCAGGTGTCTGTTGTGGGACCTACCGCGGAAGCTTCCTCCACGAGAGGATCTTCTTTCGCAGGGGAAATCGCGCCAACTCCATCACAACCCGCAAGGTCTCAACCTTCACGTTTTTCCGTTGTGCGGTCCTTCTTGCATGGCAAGCACTTTACAGGACGAGCAGTGGATGCGATTTCTAACTGTAGGAGGACCTCCTCTTCGCTAAACTATGCGGCTAAGTGGAAGGTTTTTCGTCGTTGGTGTAGGGATCATTCTGTAGATATATTTGATCCCTCTATACCAGACATTGCAAACTTTCTAGTATACTTGTTTGACGAAATCAAACTGCAGCCTGTTACTATAAAGGGTTATAGATCTATGTTATCTGATACCTATGCACATCATGATAGTTTACAAATTGGATCTAATGTCTCTTTATCGAAGTTGGTTAGAAACTTTTCGATAAATAGACCCAGAACTCTTAGATTAATTCCTAAGTGGAATTTAGCTTGGGTTCTCCTTAAATTGAAGGAAAAGCCATTTGAACCTCTTGGGACAGTAGATTTCAAATTCTTATCTTATAAGATAGCCTTTCTCTTAGCTTTCTCTTCTGCCAGAAGAGTCAGTGAGCTTCATGCACTATCGGTGGATGATTCTCATTATCGTAGTGTTGGGAACACTATCACCTTCACTACTAATGTGGGTTTTTTAGCTAAGAATCAGGCTCCTAATAAATATCCGGAACCTATTGTTATTAAGGCTCTTCCGTCTTCAGACGGGCATAGGCCTTTACTCTGTCCTGTTAGAGCACTACGTATCTATAAACAGAGATCTCAGTTTATCAGAAAGGAATGGAAACGTTTCTTTCTGTCTTTGATGCCTAATAGAAAGGACATTTCAGTCCATTCTATTGCTAGATGGATTCAGTTAACTATCCGTACTGCTTATGAAGATTTATCTTCTTCTCAGCAGTCTGTGCTTAAGATTTCTGCTCATGAAGTAAGAGCTCTTTCTACTTCCTGGGCTTATGCTAATAGTGTTGCTATTACAGATTTAATGAAGGCTGCTTATTGGTCTCAGCCATCCACATTTACGAATTTTTATCTCAGAAATATTGAGTCCATTTCTGGAGACCTGCATTGTTTAGGTCCGTTATCTGTTGCTCAGAATGTCGTCCACTAAACAGTTGCAACTATAGTTATGCAGGCTTTCTGTTCCGGCAGTGACTCCGTCTGGCTGCCCTCTTTGCTCTGGGCTATTTGACCCAGGGCAAGGGGAAGGGGGGGGGGGTGTTCCCTTAGGTCACCTGCTTTATAGTGAAAAGCAAGGGAATGCCTCCTCCAAGTCAGTATTTCTTAGTCGCTTCCGGGATGGTTTTAAAGTGTAATATTAATGTTTAAATTCATTCATGTCTTATTTTTAAAGTGTAGCTCGGTGTGAAGCATTTGTATATGTCAAGTGTCAAACGGGCTTTAATATACAATACTCGGACACTTTTAAATGATTATAAAGAGTCTCAATTCTCTGGACTACTTTATTTATTGGCTTGCTTTAAAAATAATTAGTATAAGGGTTATACTGGATGTTAATAGAGAACATGAATGTTATTGTGCTCAATTATTAAGGGTAGTGTATCTTTCTAATTTAATATTAAATAAGAAAGATACATGTAAAGCCTAATACTCCTTCTCTCCTTAAGGGGTTACCTCTTTACTATATAGTTGAGCTTATTGGATTTTCCTCTATGTCCTAGGCCCTCCAGCCTGTTTACTATTCAGCTAAGTCTGGGTCATTGGTACAGTATAAAAATGTTAAAAAATTTATAGTAATTTATATATTTTTTATACTTACCAATGACCCAGACGGGGATGGCCCTCCCTGGAGTTGGGAACTCTTGCCTCCCCGCTGAGTACATAGCGCTGACCAGGCACTGCCAGTAAGAATGATAATTGGCGCCAATTTCGGGACGACTGCGTCACTGCGCATGCGCAGTAGAGGCGTAGTATGGAGGTCCTTTAGGACATGATTTCTTTTTGTTTTGGATGCAAATTTTGAGGATTGGGGGGCAAAATTTGTGTTTGGCCCTGGTTTTGTTGGAGTTAGCACCAGCTAAGTCTGGGTCATTGGTAAGTATAAAAAATATATAAATTACTATAAATTTTTAACGTTTGTGCACCTCTGATTTAGTTTCTAAGTGGTTGTGTCCAGTAGTATTAAAACTTACACAACCAGATTTTCTCCGGTGTGTTTTGGTTAACATAAGAAGCATTTTTTTCAGTTTTGAACAATTTTTGAATTTTTATTTGTGTGTCAAAATAACAAAAGCCCGATGATTCAAAACAGACCCTTTGAATATGAAAAACCCATGCTTATAGTAAAGCTAATGGTCAGACTGGTGCATGCACTTTTACCATAATTTTACCATAAATGCTATTTTTAAACCTGGTTACATAATGTTGAACTCCCTTAATATGGGTGGATTGTTTCATATTCATAAAAATTCTGAAAGTTTTAATGGGGAATATGAAACTGTTATATAATCTAATGATTACTTTTCTCCAGGTAAGACCAAAATATTGAATATTTCATGAGTGTATAAACAAACACTTGTAGATGTGTTATTACCTACTTTTGATAAAAGTATTTTTCAAACAGATTTAAATCAAACCATATTTAACCCTTAATGGCCTTGACAATTGTCCTGAATTTACAACTGATCACAGCCCACCAGTGATTTCTAGTCAAGTCTTGGCTGCCACTAAGGCAACCAAGACTTGACTAAAAACCACTACCTTATTTGTCTGTTGTTAGCAGGAACTCCTCATGATGGCAGGGTAAGGGCTCCTGATCGAGGATTGTAAAAGTCAGACCCTTAACCCTTGAGGGCCTAATTCTGACTTTGATAACATTTTAATGCAGAGGAACAGGTGCGCCAACATGCATCGTCTTGGTAAACTCAAACCTTGTTTTCTAAGTACCTTGTCAGTTGTTTCATGGCAAGTCTTGGCTGCCTCTGTAGGCAGCCAAGACTTGACTAGAAACAACTACACAGTCACTGAAGGTAGACTTTTAATGTATAGCGAAAATGTATAAAATTCTCCTGGATCTTAAAGGTTAAAGGTTACTTGTCCCCCCCCCTTCCCCCCCAAAAAAAAATTTGTCAGGGGACTATTAAAATAGCCGGTGTCCATCTGGCCATCCATCCATCCATCCATCCATCCATCCATCCATCCATCCATCCATCCATCCATCCATCCATCCATCCATCCATCCATGTTTATGAATGACTATACTTGTGTGGCTAGGATTTGGGGAAAATGGATATTTATGTGGCTAATTTCTGTTATGTGGTTAGCCACATAACAGAAACTTTTTAGACATCTAAAAATCATCTATGTGACAAAATAAGACACATGTTATCATAGTCACATTAAAGGTTGAAAAGACGATGTCCAAATTTTTAGACATCCATCCATTGGCAGCCACATAATTGATAGCCACATTAAGTTCAGAAGCCACTAAAAATATAAGCCTCATAAAATTACATATGGACTGCCACATAAACGTTGTGAAGCCACTTAAAAAATGGACATTGGACACATAAATAGCCATTTGTTAGTAAAAAAGCAACATAATTGGCAACGACTTAATTGATAGCCACATAAAATTTGAGAAGCCACTTAAAAATACAGGCCACATAAAATATGAAAGGACATTCGGCACATAAATAACCACTTGTTAGAAAAAAAGTCACTTAATTTTGAAAAGCCACTTAAAAATATAAGCCACATAACTACTTACAGCCACATAACTGATAGCCACATATCTTCCCATCTGTTAGTACATCCATCCATCCATCCTTCCATCCCACTTTGGTTTCTCAATGATAACCTTAGTTATAGTTGACCAAATCAAATGAGTGTATGTATGTTAAGTTTATCAACATAAATTACAGGTCAAGTTCGAATCGGGGTGTGGTCCGACAATTTTTGCCAGAGTTACGCCACTTTGTCGACTTTGAAAACTGTATTCTTTTAGTTTCCAACCAATAACCTTACCTGTAATTGACTGAATCAAATAAAATTTGTTGTGTAGGTGTATCAACATAAAATACAGGTCAAGTTCAAATCAAGGTTTGGTCCATCAGAGTTATGTCCCTTTTACGACTTCGAAAAATTCAATGTTTTTTTCAGGGGATGTATTGCCGAGAGGCCTTTTATGTTATGCGTTGACAGGGACTCTGTTTGTTCAACCCTTTACCCAATGCACAGGATATCAAAACTTATTATTTTAAATATTATTTTTTCAAAACATTTTCAAGAAAACCAAATCATGTGACCCATCATTGGAACAAGCTTGTTGGTATGATTCAGTTTTGTTTAATTTTTTGGAAATATAAACTTTTTTAAAGTGCTCAATTTGTAAATTATGCCAATGGGAGTGGCTGACTTGTTAGGTAAAAGGTTAACCCTTTTTGTAACATAATGTCACAACTGGTTCACGAAAATCACCATTCATATCAGGTGGTTCAAATTTATTTTCTTCAGTTTTTGTCTCCTCATTGGAATGAGCTTAAGTGGAAAATGAATATTTTTAGTTCAAGAATTGTTTTTACTTGTATTGTCCTCTGTTCCTTTGGACAATGGGTTAATACTTTTCCCTCCTAACCTACTGTCACATTGAAAAACCATCATGTCATAATACTGGTCGGAAGTAATTTCTTGTCAATTTTCTTCATTGACACAAACAGTCCTTTAAAAATTTGAGGGTTTCTCATTCCATACAAAGATGCACATTTTCAGGCCTGATCGTTTGAGGGGAGCCAAAATAGCCCTCGCTAAATCTCTCCGGGTGGCCATATTGGCTGATTTTAATTGTAAGTTTGATACTTAACCCAAATTAATGACCGCTATTTGCATTTTCTTACAGCTTAAGGTTAGAAATCATAGCTCTTAATCTAGTTTTGCAGGAGCCGTAGGGAGCAGGATCAATGGCTCTCCTTTTGTAATGAGGCCTGCATGTGTCAAGTTGTTAGAGTCACAGGTGTTTTTAAGTGAAGATGTTATGAGCTCGGTTTGAGTGATGTCATTTTTCTTGATTGGTACTGTACAAAGAAGCACAATTCATCACTTTGATCATGTTGTGTCATATTATGTATAGTTATTGACCAAGACATGCCTGTCATTATTAATTTTCTGAAACACTTTCAGTGTAATTCCATAGATTTGCTTCACCTTCTATATGTCATGTACAGATGTTATTTCTCAATGACCTGGATTTCTGAAAAAGTCAGTGTTGTATCCACCTTGGTGTCCCCCTCCCCCCCGCCCCCCCCCCCCCCCCCCCCCCCCCACTCAAATTGCCTTGAAGGGCAGTTGCATTCTAGATCTCGATCTCTAATAAGAAAATGCTTTTTGTGGTGGTTGTTGGTGTATTAAAAACATTTGAATACTCTATAGCAAGAATTAACCCCTAGCACTCTGATAGTGCAACAGAAGTTTCTCCAATCACTCTGTTTTCTCTTGTGTTTAACTATGAATTTAACCAATTACATCTTGTTTCACAGAGCTCATTGAGCCCTGTCAAACAAGGTATATTTGGTTAAATACAAATTGCATTGTGGAAAATATTTGTGCTGAAAACATTGCTACTTTGACATCAGTATGTTGAGGGCTAAAGAAGACAGGCCAGATAGATGTGCAACTTTCATTATCAAGCATTTGGGCCTGATGACCTCACTCAGAGACTCTACAATAGTTCAAAAAAGGAACCCCTAGTCATTATACTTCAATATTTGACTGAGACAATAATCCATAAATAATTGTATCAAGACAGAATCTTCATTCGGTTTAATAAAAAAAATAATGACCGAGCTTGAGGGTAACAATGTGGCTTGTCTCCCCTCAGGACCATTATCTTCCTCAGCTAACACCTCAGGAGATAATGGTCCCTAGGGGAGACAATCCACATTGTTACCCTCAAGCCCAGTCATTATTTTTATATTATACACAACTAAGTGAAACCATCACTGCTCCCTACAGCGCCAAGTTTACCCGAGTTATATATTATAACAAAATTATAAAAAGTATTTGATGAAGTATATATTATACATATGTAGTAAGAAAGAAAGGGTCACAACGCTTGATTTGGATACTTGTCTCAGCTGGAATCAAATGTATATTTTATTTCTTTCATGACAATTATGATTTTGAATGCACTAAAAATTTCCTTGATATACATTATCCTATCATACGAACCATTTTTGGTAAAATAGCTTCAACTATTGTTGAGATATTCAATAAAATGTTTGAAAAAATAAATTGAGATTTATGGAAATGTAAGTTGTCCAGCAGAACGGTCTCTTTCGCACCAAAGTTAGTTAGTTGAAGAGTCCAAGCAATAGGATGAGAAATGTTCAAAGCTGACAAGGCTCTTCGCACCAAAGTTAGTTAGTTAGTTGAAGAGTCCAAGCAATAGGATGAGAAATGTTCAAAGCTGACAAGGCTCTCTGGATGATATAATTTATAAGGGAGTTGCATTTTGACATAGTCTGAGAATTAGATAGTGTTACCTTGGCGTTCAAATTACAGATGTCTAGAGATTGGTTGTGGAAAACAGAAGACTTTTTTATATCTATGTCAAGGAATGAATTTATGATTAACTCTTAAACCACTGAGTATTTTCAATATATTTTTCATAAAATCTAGTCCTGGTGCTATACAGCAGCTGTGACTAGATTTGATGATAAATTAAACTAAATTTATCTCAAGAACTCATCACTGAAAAAATATATTCAACTTACAGGGTAAAATATGATTAAATGTGCTCAAATTATACTTATTTCGGTGGCAAGAGAAAACCTGTCCTGGGCAGGAATATCTGTCCGCACCATTAAGGAGTTAAATTAAATAGGGGATCAGCCTTCTCAGGGTTGGACACAGCTGTCATTGTAATAAATAATTACCTAATTACAATTATCCCACTGGATTTAGCAGTCCAGTGGTTTGAAGTATCTATCTTCTTGATGTTGCCATTTGTATAATTAACAGGCTAAATATCTACCAATAGTATAGTAAATATTTGGTCTTTGGAAGTTAAATGCAATTATCATATCAATTTATATAAAGTGGGCTCCACTGTATTAGGCCTAAAAAGGTTAATCTGTTTCTCAAGCCCTCCCACATGGTCCTGATGGCTAACACATGCTCTCTTTTTATTACCAATGCAAACTTTAAAAATAATTACAAAAATAAAAAATGAAATAAAAAAATTCCAACCACAAGCAATTTTACCTAAAAATGGCCTGAGAAACAGAAAGTCTACTTTGTGGGGCCTTACTGATAATTCTGAACCTGAACTATGTAGTGCTGAAGGACGAAACAGTTTGTCTTCAAGATGAAATTCTCTAAACATTATTCCATGATTGCTGGGTGTATTCAATGTTACCCTGTACAATACAGACATTGAAAATTGTGCTTAATACACTACTCGTGGAATCTGGTCAATGTGTAAGAATGTCATGTAAGAATGCATCTGATTGCTCATTATGCATCTGATTTACATTATGACGTGAATGAAATGCTTGAAGTCAAAACAGTTTTGTATGTTTGTTTTGTTTCATTGGGAATTAATGATACTTTCAACAGCCAGCATCATGTCAGACAGTTTTACATGGAGAAAACCACCGAGCAGTGGAGAGCAAGTGTCTGACTAAATATATCAGCTTTATTCATTTAATTCAAGTTTTAACTCTTAACCTGCTGAGTATTTTAAAGATATTTTTCATCAAATCTAGTCATGGTTGCTCTGAAGCATCCATAACTGGATTTCCTGAACAATTCTTCTAAATTTAACGTGGGATATCATTGGTGAAAAGATCCATTCAATTTACAGGGTGAAAATTGAATTAAATGTGGCCAAATTATATGTATAGAGGATATGAAATGAGTGTTTATTTATGAAATGAATCTAAGATTTTCCGTTTTGCCTCGCCAAAGGCTTGGCAAAACGGGAAATTTGTAGACAGGTTTCATAAATATCTAGTGACCAAATTGTGAATTTCATATTCTGTTTATCATATGATACCACCAGTTACCAAAAACATCTTTTAGACAAAAAAGAAGGGTTAAAGAATGGAATTTCACATTTGAATGGGACGTCATAAATCAATATAACATAAGTACAAGAACGTCAAGATCAGTAAGTTGATGTTTTGAAATAGCAGTAATTTAACCAATCAGAAAGTGTTCTTTTTAATAAGTAATAATTTTTGAAAATATGAAATGTATTGAGCCAAGAAAACAGAGAAGACTTATGATAAAATTCAGTATCAAGAGAAATCCTGTCCTGGGCAAGAATATATGCCAGGAGCATGCAAAGAGTTAATCGAAGTATAAATACAGAACACAAGTAGGGTGGAGTATGTGTAGGCAGGAATCAGTGATCCTTATTCAAGTTTTCCCTACATTTGATTTGTGCATACGGCACTCGTGAAACACTTGAAAAACTCCAGTTGAAATTGTTGATTCCTGTTCCCTGTACACTGCCCTCATTGTTTTCTGTCTTAAGACACAATGGCATACAGGATAAGCAAAGTGAGTACCAGCAGCTTTTCAGTTCATAGACTGCAGAGCTGCACTTGACACTCCATTGCTGAATATTGGAGCTGCTGGTGTTCATCTTTCCCCCAGAAACTGTAAATTATTGGGAAATGGAAGTGTACTTGATTACTGTGGTAAACAAGTTCTTTTTCACTAGCATAAGCAAGCACTCAGACAACCAGTCTACAGTACAGTGGCCATAGACTGGTCACTTTCCACGAGTGGGCAGTATTTACACAGACTCAGTAATATTAGATTCCAAACACTAATTATAGGAATAAGCATCAAAACTTTAATTAAGGAAGCACCTAGTACAACCTGGTGCTTCATTAATTAAAATTTTACTGATGATAATTTTTATTACCTGGTAAACGCATGCATGGACATCACTGTCCACACGTGGATATGACCAGTCCATGGCGACTGTACTGTAATTATATTTGGGATTCGACACTGTTATGGACTGTTTGTTCTTTTTGTGGAGTTAGCGTGCAGGCGACGTTGATACAATGTGATGTCCCTTTACTCACGAAGATATACAGATATTCTTTTGTGCTCAAGTTATAGATATTCCAGACAGTAAATATTTAATTCAACATGAAAACATCAAGATATTAACTCAATTAGTGGAACTGTAGTCTATGGAGCATAATCATAAAACTACAGTTCTGATGAGTTTTCGTTCATAATGATAATATCATCAAAGATTCAATCAAATCAAGTCTCAATTGAGAAATATTTCTTGCATTGTTTCCAATAAACTGAATGTTTATCAATTTTTTTAGGTTCAATCAAATGGAATATTTCAGTTGGTTGGAAAAGTGACTCATAGGCTAGCTTTTTCGTTCAACAAAATATTCCAGCTGATTGAATCTAAACATAGGCTATGGACTGCTTCCGAGCTAGATTGATTCAAGGCCACAACAGCATCAAATTCTGAACAGAATTAGACTGGAGACCTGAGAGTGTGTGGTATAATAGGAAACCAATTTCTGGGGTGTGCTAGGCCTTTAAAGTTGACAGGTGTAGACATGTGTGTTGAACTTAACTGTATACTTGTGATCTAGTCATTATTTAGCCTTAGAGGCTGCAAATAACCTTAAACAGGAATAAACTAAACAAACAGCTCTATAACTTTTAAGAGTTAATCCATTACCCAATTGTAACGATATCAAAATTTGTTATTTCAATTTTTTTTTCCAAATTGTTCACAAAATGTCAAGAAAACTTTATCATGCAACTCATCATTTGAATGATCACATGATATAGTTTTCTTGAAAATTTTATAAAAATAATTTTTTTCAACTCCTCAATTTGTAAATTACTTTGGATGCAGCTAATTTGTTAGGTGAGATTTGTTTGAATGGTATGGTAAGTGGATTAGTGTTTGAAAGTTCCAACTAAATAAATTACCAGAGTTTTTCTATTAAGTGATATGCAATTAACCCTCTGCTCACTTATGTCAAAATTTCAATCCATAAATTTTCCCATAATGCATCAAGGAATTTTACTTAATTCAGTCTTGTTTGACAGGGCTCATCAATACTTAATGGAGATTTTTATACATTTTTGCAACACTTTGACAGTTTATATCAGTAGCTTTGTAGTTGTTTCTAGGCAAGTATTGGCTGCCAATATAGGCAGCCAAGACATGCCTAGACACAACAACCAAAGTACTTGAAATGTAATTTTCAAGTTTATCCAAAGACTGCTTGTTGTAGAACCTTTTTGTTTCAGTAGAAAGTGATCGAAGTCTGAATTGAGCCGTTAAGTGTTAAGCAATCACTGTGCAGAAGGTTTAGTAGGCTGTAATGTATTTATATAATTTGGACTATAATCAGGAATGTTGATGATTTACTGGTAGTGTGCTAAATTATTTTTCTCAGGAGATTTGTAATATTTGCCCCCCTTCTCCCGTGGGGAAACCCTGGAAATGGAGCAGTGATTGTTTACTGTGGTAAAAAAGATCTGCTTTACTGAGAAAATAGAAATCAACGTCTGGGGTGGAAGTCCTCTAAAGTGAACAGCAGAGGTATAAACAGCTGGCTAAATTTGATTTTATCACTCTGTAGTGATCATGAGATAGCCAAAGATGCTGAAAGTGACTAAAACATCAATTTTTAAATAAAAAAAAAATCAGGTGACTTTGCAGTTGTTTCTTGGGAAGTCTTGGCTTCCAATAGAGTTGACTGCAATGTATCTATATAATTTTAGAGTTTCTTTAGGAACCCCGGGAAGTGAAACAGTGCTTGTTTACTGTAGTAAACAAACTTCGTTTTACTTGTAAAATAGAACCCAATCACTAATGCTCGGGGTGGAAGTCCTCTAAAATGGGCAACATGGGTATAAACAATTGACTAAACATGACTTTATCTCCAAGTTGCGGTCATGATTAGCCATTGTGCAGAAATATGTGACCTTAAACACCAATAAATAAATAAATAAACAAGTAAATAAATAAAGATAATTTGGTGTATAATCAGGGTTGTTGAGGATTTACTGGTAGAGTACTAAATTATCTTTCTCTGGTGGTTTGTAACAGGAGTCCTCCTTCCTCCTGGGGGAATCCCTTGAAGTTTGCAATGCTAGTTTACTGTGGTAAACAAGTTCTGCATTACTGTCAAAATAGGAACCGGTAGCTTGCACCTGGGGTGGAGTTCCTCTAAAGTGGACGGCAAAGATATAAATCGCTTGGCAAAACGTGACTTTGACTTCATATCTATGTTGTGGTCGTGAGATGGACAATGATGTTGAAATTGACCTTAATTCCTTGCATGCTGCTGGCAGATATTCCTGCCCAAGAGAGGATTTCTCTTGCCACTGAAATGTAGTATTTGGACACAATTAATTAAGAATTAATACAATTTAATTTAATTTAAGCTGAAACAAGAATATCTTTCACTAATTACTGATCTTGTATGGTTTCCATGTATACCAGGCTAGGTACAAGCAGCTGAGTTACTTTATACCATGTATAGCATCAAGAGCTATTTCTATAAATTTAACTAAGTTCTCTGCAGATATTTTAATGTTAATACTGGGCTTTCCTTGGTTGTTGAAAATTACCATTTGTTGCCTCCAAGCTGACTCAGTCTTACAGGCTGCAGAATGGTATTTTTCTGCAGACCTGAACAATCCATCTATTGTCATGTGTTACTGGTGACATTCCAGAGTTGTGACATGGGTATTCTAGCTAAACGTTTCCAGGAAAACTACAAAGAGGTATGACCAAATATGGAAATGGGAATTGCAAAACTAAACTTGCTTGTATATACCAAGTTCCAGCTAGACCTAATCAGTCTTGCTCATTTCATTGAAATGCACAGACATTCTGTTCAGTCTGTTCAATAATTCGCATTGTCAATCGTTTCATGATTAAACAACAGGCTTCAAACATGTACTTTCGGTTTCACTCTGTCTACGTTTGTGTGTGCGGTGTCGGCGACCTCGTCTGTTGACTATTTAAGCCACTGTTCATTCTGTGGATATTACGTGTAGGGGACGTTTTTTTGTTCAAGTTTGCAGGACTTTCAAGTTACGGTTACATTATGGGTCCGATAAAACAGCCCAAAACAAGGAAACGTCAGCTTCCATATACGGAGCTTGTGACACGGTCACAAACAAAAGTATCAGACAGTTCAAAAAATAGCAACGGGAGTAAGTCAGATTGTACAAAAAGACGAACTACCTCACAAAGTTGGGATAACTCAATTCCAGAAAATTGGACAACGACCGAATTACGAACACAATTATTAAACCATGGCTTTGTGGTACCCGGAGGGCTGAAGAAATTGCTTCTTGTCCAGTTATATTTGGATAATGTATCTGGTAAGTCGATAACTCCCACACATATCGACAAACTGTCTGCTGTTGAGCAGTTAATTCCTTCCTTTACAGCATCTGGAAGTGCTGTTTCCACCGACGTGTCAAGGTCAAGTAGAAAATTACCACAACGAACATCCATTACACACCTTCAGAAATCTTTGTCAAAATTACAGGAATCGGTTTCTTCTTTCCAACAAGCCTTGAATTTGGAAAACATGGCAGACCGCTCTACTATTATTCTGGAAACGTGTGCCTCAACAAACCGGCGTCTCAACCATCTCCATTGTTATCTGCGATGGCTTTTTGTGACACTTTCCTTGTGGATTCAGAGTTTCCTGTTTCAAATTCAAGTTCAACATCGACCGAAACATCGACGCCAGTTTCTTCACTTCTGGCTTCTCAAGGTGCGGACCCAAATTCTTTTCAAAAAATAGACACTGTGTCCCCATCTTTACGTAGTCAAATTTTATCCAGAAAAAATGTTAATTTAGCTAGTTTGTTGATACCACATTACCGTATTGAACAGCGTCTGGTCAACACAGGTGACGACAAGTTAATTTACGTCCTGACCCTAGGTTGTCCAGACAACTGTCCCTTGGCGAATTTATGACAGCGTTTACGAGATATAAATCTGGTATATGTGAACATTACCCGACACGGCGTGTGGAGCTTGATGCTTACGAAAAATGAAATTGTTGAAATGGCTCAACAATTTGGAGGTACACTTTTTTACTCGCATCACAAAGCTTTCGCAGCTCAGGCCGCCAATCAATTGGGCTGCAATACAAATCTTCACCCATGGTGGACTTTGCAACTAGGTACTAGTTCAATAACATGTCTTTGTGTGACACTGCAGTATTCATACCTCGGTCACACCTGATGGTACCACCACATTGTGGTGCTCTCTTAATTCTACGCTGTATTGTGAAGGAGACTGAATCACCTCAAAGGGCCAAAATGTTTGAATGTTTATATATGTACAGTTCATTTAAATAAATAGAAGAAAAAATATAATTCATACTACTGTGTTGTTTACTGCTTAAATCAACTTTTTCCCCTGAAAAATGAATAGATTTTTTTTACCAATGATTTTATGAGTTAAATTCAGATTAATTTTTCATCAAATCTAGTCATGGCTGCTTAACAGCAGCCATGACTAGATTTGCTGAAAAATATTTTTAGTCGTGTTGTGACGAAGTCAAACTCGACTTATAGTTTGATGCATGGCAGGCGGGCGGGCGGGTGGGTGGGTGTGTCTTATTCGGGCATAAACAACATTCATGAAACTTCATAGGCAGGTTGATGTCAGTGAGAGGAAGAACTCTATTTATTTTGGACTTGCTAGGTCAAAAGTCAAGGTCACAGTGACCTTGAACATAGTAAATCGTAAACAATTGGTTTCTGGATGATAACTTGTCTATAGTTCAACCCACATTCATGAAACTTCATATGTAGGTTGGCATCAGTGAGAGGAAGAACTCTATTTATTTTGGACTCACTAGGTCAAAGATCAAGGTCACTGACCCCGAACATAAAAATCAAAACAATTGGTTTTCGGATGATAACTTGATAATAGTTCGACCCATATTCATGAAACTTCATAGGTAGGTTGCTGTCGGTGAAAGGAACAACTCTATTTATTTTGGACTTGCTAGGTCAAAGGTCAAGGTCACAGTGAGCTTGAACATGGTAAATCGTGAACAGTTGGTTTCCAGATGATAACTTGACTATAGTTCAACCCACATTCATGAAACTTCATAGGTAGGTTGGCATCAGTGAGAGGATGAACACTATTTATTTTGGACGAGCTAGGTCAGAGGTCAAGGTCTCAGTGACCTTGAACATAATAAATCGTAAACAGTTGGTTTCCAGATGATAATTTGACAATGGTTCCACCCATGTTCATGAAACTTCATAGGTAGGTTGGCATTGGTGCAAGAAAGAGCCCTATATACTTTGGAATCACTAGGTCAAAGGTCAAGGTCACAGTGACCCTTCACATAGTAAATTGTAAACAAATAGTTTCTGGATGATAAGTTGATAATGATTAAACCCACTCGACATTGGATAGGTGATCCTGTCAGCATTTTTTACCAATGATTTAATGAGTTAAATTTAAATGAATTTTTCATCAACTCTTGTCTTGGCTGCAGCCGTGACTAAATTTGCTGACAAATATCTTGAAAATACTCAGCAGCAAGAGTTAAACACCCATAAATAAATAAATAAATAAATAAATAAATAAATAAATAAATGTAACGTGAGTATTTTTTTGCAGAGATAACATGGTAGAAGCAAGGGGATCCTTAGTTGAACAAGATTTTTTTTCATAAATAATTGTTTTGTAACAGTTTATGGGAGTGTACCTTCTGGCACGCTCCAATAAATTGTGTCTTAACAATTTTATGTGAACCTTTTTTTTTAACACCTAATGCTGCCAGTATAAAGCCACTAAAGGGGCTTCCAGCACTTTTTTCTATATTGGCTTCTAACACTTGTTCAGTTAACTGGTAAAGTTCTACATTTTTCTTAATTACAGTGGAGCCCACTTAACTGGATATCTCTTAATTGAATAACCCTATTAATTGAAATATAACTTCCAAACAGAAAACCATTTACCATACCTACAGCACAAATTTGACCTATTAATTGCATATACATGTGGATTAATTCCTGTTAATTGAATAAGAAATTTTATAATATATCTAGAAATTACCCCAGCAGTCACCAAATTCTCTTTGTTTATAGACCTGTTTGGCCTCAGTGCATCTAATATAGGCATTTAATCTATTATATCCAATGATTACCCCCTATTAATCAGATACAGCTGTTAATTAAATATAACTTCCAAACACAAAACCATTTATCATACCTTCAGTACAAATCTGACATATTAATTGCATGTGCATGTGCATGTAGGTCAAATAGTAATCTCTTGTTAATTTAATAAAAAATCTTATTATTTGTCAAGAAACTGCCCGACAGTCACCAAACATTTGTTGTTTATGGATCTGTTTGGCCTTAGTACATGTAATACAGGCATTTAATCTGTTATGGTTGTTTTGACAGCATCCCACGAGCTCTCTCAAACACGATATAATAGCCTAAATGCTTAGTTTATCACTAGAATACGATAACATGATCAAATCCCTGTTAAATGAATACTCCGGTTAAATGAATATTTTTCATTTGCAAAATGGCTATTCAATTTACGGTTTTCCACTGTACAAACTTATTCTCATATGGTGATATATTTAGTAAAACCCATATATGGGCTTCCAGCAATTTACGAGTTATGGTAACATTCCTTCTCAGTGAAAGCAGTTAACCCCTGGGGTACCTGGGGATTTTTATAAATATTTTGCTACGCTCTGACAGTCTACATCCTGTGGCTTTGCAGTTGTTTTAGGCAAGTCTTGGCTACCTATATAGGCAGCCAAGACTTGCCCAAAAACAACTGACAAAAAATTTAGAATTTAACTTGTGAGTTAACCCTGATACAGCATGTTAGGGTACCTGTTCTGTTACAGTAAAACTTATCAAAGTCAGAATTAGGCCCTTAAGGGGTAAAGTTGATAGAAAATAAAAGATGAGGGTTAACTTTGTTTATTTTGTCAGTGGTTGACAACCAAGTGTGCATTTAATTGCACCTAAAGTTGGTCATAAATAGTGTATAAATAGCTGCATTTAAAAAATGACAGATTACTTCGTATGAAATAAATCAATAATTCATAAAAGATATGTGAGCTTCCACTAAGTACAAAACTGTTGCATTGATACAAGTTGTTAAGTATTTTTCTATTCAGAATTTAACATATAGCATTCATAATCTCCATTGTCTCATAAAATGTTTAGTAACCCACATGCTGTGAGGGCTCTTGTCCATTGAAAAGAATTTTAACTTGTTGGCCACTTCCTGAAAGCTTTTCAGAGGAATTAACCCTGTGGAGTCGGGTGTCAAAATATCTCTAAGTTTCAGTAGAAAATTATTCCCATAATTCAACTCCAGCCAATTGAATCTTCTTTAACAGAGCTCACTTGAGCTCTGTCCAAGAATATACAATTGGTTACATTTCTTGGCATTCATAGATAAAAAATAGTACATGAAGAAAAGTTTCATTATTCTTCCAGAGTGTTTGTGTTAAATATGGGGTAACAAATTTCACAAGCTGTCATATATTTTGTAGTAATAATAGAAGCAAAGTGCTTCTATGTCATTCATAATGATATGCTGTTATGTCATATACTGTTGGAAAGGACTTTCTTAGCTCTTTTCAACAATTTGTGATATGATAGCATAATGTTTTAATGATGTACATTATTAATGAGATCAGTTGTTTGTGTACTTTCAAGTTGTACTTAATACTAAGGCATTCAGAAATAAGCACTTACCTACAGATGGACCCATCAAGCAATTTTTTTGTTGCAAACCCAGCCCTCTACCTCTTAAGGACAAAGGGATTACCATTTTAGGAAACAGTACCTGATACTAAAACAATGACAATCTTCTGTGTTAGGCTTAACTGGTAGAGTGCTAAATTATTTTTGGCCATTGTTCATATGTCTTTGCCTTGTTGCAATTTATGGGCTACCTACCCAGGCAAATCCATGTGCAGACTAAATAATTTCACTTTGAAGACAATATGAAGCACACCCACTGAATATGAAGCCTTTACAATATGATACCTGCATTTCAGAGTAAAATCCAAATATGGACTTCCAGCACTCTACCAGTTAACCCTTTACCTAACATGAAGAGCAGATGACACTTGCAAAAAAAAAATCTTGAATGACTAATTTTTTTTTCATTTTTTGTCTCAAAAACATAGGTTATGACCCCTCATTGGAATGAGCTTGACAGGCTCGTTCCAATGAGGGGTCATACCCTATGTTTTTGAGACAGAAAATGAAAAAATAATGAAAATTAATTGGCAATTTTTGAAAATAGCGCTGTTGGATTTTGGCCATTATGTTGGGTAAAGGGTTAAGGTACTAAATGTCAGCCAATGAATCTGTCCATCCAACTCCTTGGTCATCTGAATGATGGACTATGACTGCACCCTCCTTTCAGGTTAATACTTGTGACATACAGTACAGGGTTTTAAACCATGGTGAAAGGGACAGAGGAATTTCTTCCCAAGACTAATGCATAGGGAGCACTTGCATTTTTTCTGTTTAGGACCACCATGTACAACCCAGTAGTTCCTGAGCTAAACGTGTTTGTTGTGCTTTGTTCAAAGGCAGGCCTGCAGATAATTTGTTTGGTGCCTTTCATTGTGGCAGGTTCCAACAGTTTTGTGCTGGTCATCCCAAACTTGGTACCTGTCACAAGAATTAGATCTCAATAGTCTGGTATTCCATTACCATTTTAGACTAGGGTTATATATTTTTGTCCAGGTGTATCAAGCAGCATTACTGTACAGGGCAGAGAATCCTATAAAAGTAGTCTTTGATTCATTCATTGAAGCCTGGAAATATATTTATAGTTTATGTTTTTATGCCCCTGCCAAAAAATTGGCCGGGAGCATATAGTGTAACCTTGACCGACTGACATTCCTTCTTTTTGTCATTCCAAAATAACAGTATTCTGGACTTCTTTTCACCATACATTGAGCTAATTTGCTGATTTATGGTATGTGGCTTTGTCATCGGCTCCTACAAATCAAGTTTGAGTTTTGTCCCAGTCAGATGATTTTCCTGAAGTTATTGCCCTTGAACTTCTAAAATAACAGTTTTCCTGACTTTTTATCATACCTTGAGATAATTGGCTGATTTATGGTATGTGGTTTTGTCATGGGTCCCTACAAATCGAGTTTGAGTTTGGTCCCGGGAGGATGATTTTACAAGGGAGTTGTGACCTTGAATTTCCAGAATAACAGTTTTCCAGACTTTTTTTCACTCTGCATTGAGCTGTTTTTCTAGTATGTGGCTTTGTCATGGGTACCTACAAATCAAGTTCAAGTTTGGTCCCAGTTGGATGATTTTTTGCAGAGTTATATTGACCTTGAACTTAGTTTATGATGTGAAAACTCCGAGAATCAGTTTTCTGGATGTTTTTGGCTTGTGGGGGGGGGGGGGGGGGGGGGGGGGGGGGTACGTATCATACTGTCACATGTATTTCAAATTCATCTTTCACTTTCTCTTTTAAAATTTCAAAAAGCAAGCTAGTAATTGAAAATAGAATGTGCTTTCATTTTTGGAATTCACTTAAGCCTTTATCCAACGTAACGGCCAAAACCGGACAGCACTCTTCTAAAAAATGACCAATTAATTATCATTATATTATCGTTTTTGTCTCAAAAACATAGGTTATGACCCCTCTTTGGAACGAGCTCATCAAGCTCGTTCCAATGAGGGGTCATAACCTATGTTTTTGAGACAAAAAATGAAAAAAATTAGTTATTCAAGAATTTTGTTTGCAAGTGTCGTCTGCTTTTCATGTTAGGTAAAGGATTAAAAAAAATATCCACAATCCAATATAAGTATTTCCATTAGTTCCTTGAATCCTGCACCCTATATAACATGTAAACAACTAACTCTATGCATTTTACAGCCTTAGACAGTGTATATTTTCATGTAGACTGTGATATGGCAGTTACCTATTTTTTATAATCAGAAAGTGTGACTTAACTGTGTGCATTGCACAGGGTTAGTCACACTTTCTGGATATAAAAAAATTCATTATTGCCTGAGTTACAAACCCTGTGCACTGTACAGACTTTGTATAAATCTCATCTATATCAACTATTTACCCAATGTAAAATCAAAACCAGACAGTACTATTCTCAAAAAGCCTTAAAACTCAGCGTATGACTCATCATTGGAATGAATTGTAGAAAGATTTTTTTTTAGTGAATTCCAAAAATGAAAACATATTCTGTTTTTCAATTAGTATCTTGTTATGCTTGAATTGTATAGTGTGTGAAGAGTATAATATAATATTATAATTAAGTTTGTAATACAATCTTGTCTTGTTATTATCTCTTTCTGTAAGAGAGCTTTCCAATAAATGATAAAAAGTTAAGAATTTGTTTTAACCCTTTCGCTGCTGTAGGTCTGTACTGAATACAGACCTAACTTTGATGTCATGTGCTATACGTCCGTACTGAGCACAGAGTTATTACATATATAGAATGGATACACCACACAGTGCTATTCTCAATACAATGCACATTGTAACAAATGTAAGAGATGGACAATGTGATTTTATTGATTTTTTGGGGGTATTTTCCGTCGTTTTTACGGAAATACCCAAGTCAAAAAAAAATTTACAACCAATGAAGTTGTTGCAGAATTATTTGCTGACAATGATAGTGATGCAGGCGATTTAGATAATTCAGCCAACTTGAGCAAAAATCCAGATATTAATGCTCAGACTGACCAAGTGGTCCTGGGCCTGGACAATGTTATTACCCATGTTTCGTGTTATACCACACCAAAATTAGGTATTGGAACTAAACATTAGACTAGAAAAGTGTTCATTTATGTTCTGGCAGGTTTAAAATTACAAATTCTTTTACGTTTCTATATTTTTTTCAATTTTGAACATTTCTACCATTTTTTCCTATGTATGGCTCTGCACAGGATATTACAAAATTGCACTGCAGTGAAGGGTTTAAGCTTTCATGCTCTTATTTAATTCCAAGAAATTATACCAGTCATTATGTCAGGCAGAAGTGAATTAGTGCCTGCCACTTACCATGACAGGCTTGTTATTTGCAGGCTTGTTCAAAGAAAGTGTAGCAAAATCTTCTCATTATCCATGGATACTTTGGAAGATTGCTTGTTGGCTCCTTACATTTTCAGTGGTCCAGCTATAAAGGGTTTGAGATGATATTCACCCAACAGCTCATCAAGTACCAAACCACTCTCTGAAAATACTGTATACAAACAAAAAATGCCGTTCATGTTGTGTTATTTTGAAAATTTTACTTCCACATTGTAGCATATGGCCTGTTGAACTTATTTCACCCTTCCTAGTTTGGTATACAATTTATACAAACATGTGCCCCTCTATTCTCAACATAATACATATACATTAGACATCTGTCCTCATCCCCTCCACCTTCATAGCATGGTATACAATCATGTGCCCCTCCATCTTGAACAGAGTATAAAGGGTGCAAAACTTCTTCAACAAATGTGCTATGATTATTATTACCAAAAAAATGAAAAGTTTTATTTATTTTTTCCTAAACTGGTTGTGTGCTAGAAGCCACTATTGTGGCTTTGTAGAAAAGAGCTGGAATTCCCTTTTGGCTTTCCACTAGATTCATAAGTAGTTTGTTATTTGCTAAGCAGCAGAAAAAGAAGTGTTTAAATTTATTTATTTATTTATTGGTGTTTAAGGTCACATATTTCTGCACAATGGCTAATCATGACCACAACACTTTTATGGGTAGAGGAAGCCGGAGTACCTGGAGTGAACCACCGAGCAACTGCGAGCAACTGTCAGCTCCCCAACATACCAACTCCACACAAGCAGGGTTAGCATTGGTTGAAGACAGGTGCACCATCAACATGCAGTACGCCTTAGTACACAATGCCACCGTGCCCCCACATGGGCAATGGGAGTGAAGTGTCTTGCCCAAGGACATAACGTGGTTGCCGCAGGTGGGATTCGAACCGAGGACCTCTCAGCTTGCAGCCTGCACCTCTACCTACTGAGCCACCGCACCCCCGAATGTTTAAATGAACAGGCACTCTTCAATTAATTGTAACAAAACATCAATTATTAATGAACAGTATCAACTAAGGGTTCTCTTGTTGGTAGCATGGTATGTTTGAAAATACTTGTGTTACAAATGACATTTGAAAAAAAATAATTTAGCTCTCTACAAATTAAGAAGCATATGTCAATATCCATCATCAAGTTGTGTTATGCAGCTAGAGGTTAGACAAGACTGTCACACAGCTTGTGGGTGAAAAATATATAATGCTTTATCTTATTCAAGTGCTGATGTTATTTACAGTACAGCCGCCATGGACTGGTCACTTTCCAAAGGTGGGCAATATTTCCACAGACGTAATAATATTAGATCCCAAACACTAATTATAGGAATAATCGTCAAAATTGAATTAATGAAGCAGCAGGTACAAGGCAAGATTTAAAATTTTCTGATGTTATTCTCGGGTCATTTACCATTGGTTGGAACATGAAACCTAACTCAATATTCTTCTTTAAAATAATAACAACTGAAACTTTCATTAATTATTATTATTTTCTAGAGTTACTTTTGTTAAATGAAAGTAATTCTTTAAAATAAAAATAAATACACAGAAGGATAAAATGAGAGGCCGCAGGTGCCATATCTATTAACCCTTTCACATGCATGTCATTTTGCATTTATCACAAGCCTTCACATCTATAAAAATAATTATTAGAAAGAAACTCAGCAATTCATTTGACAACTATCAACAAAAACAAAATATTTTATCGCCAACCAAATATTAGAGGGGAACCTGTGTTACTATTTTGTCCCCTGAGTTCCAATGTGTTCTATGTGCCTGCAGGTACATAGAACACACTGGAACTCAGGTGACGATTTTCAGCTATCACTAGCGATTCAAATTGTAATTTCGTTGCACTATTTACAGAAAATTTGAGCAAAATTTCGCTTCTATTTAAAAATAGTCTGTCAACAATTTCCGTTCCGCACATATGTGCGGAAAAGATTTTCATTTTCCACATGGTTTAGTGTTGCTGTAGATGGGGATATCATAATAATAATAATAAATAAATAAATGAAAGTTTCCAACCTGTGTCATTTATTATTGTTTAAGGAACAATATTGAGTTATTATTATTTTTTAAGAATTTGGTTTCACAAAAGTAATTATTGGAAATAATAATACACAAAATATTTTCATGTACATGACTTACTTGATTGTTATAAATATATAACAAGTGCTTTGATACAAAGGATATTTGAAACAAAAGGTTATTTTTACATAATGAAAATTAAGGTTTTGGTAAATGACCAACTTTTTTCAAATTAGCAGCTTTCAGAGAAAATGTTGGCATTCAAGTGACCAACAGTTTTTCTGACGGACAACAAAAATTTCGGACAGACAGGGTCACCCCTCTTCTTCCACTACCTGTAGCCCTGTTGAAGTATCTGTTCAGTTGCAGTAAAATGTGATCAAAAATCAAATTACATTTCTGGCATTAAATATTACAAAATAAAATTTGTCAATGGTCTCAACAACTGACTCTGCAATATCCCCAACCAAGACCAATCGAAAGGCCTGCTATATTGATCTTAATCCTTTACCTAACATGTAAATCAGACGACACATGCAAACAAAATTATAAATTATTGCATAACTAATAGTTTTCAATTTTTGTCTCAAAAACACACCTTATGACCCCTAATTGGAATGAGTTCAATGAGGTTGTTCCAATAAGGGGTCATAAGCTATGTTTTTGAGGCCAGAAATGAAACAATAATGAAAATTGAATGAGAATTTTTTTGATAAGGCTGGCCGGTTTTGGCCATTACGTTGGATAAAGGGTTAAATTCAAATCCAGCTAGAAGCAAATGATGTTTTGTTAATAAAGATCTGTTTTGTTACAATTTATTGGACTGAGCATCCCTCTGGACATACTCAAATAAATTGTAATAAAATAATCCCTTCCAAAAATAAGGTAGCATTCTACTAAACTATAGACAAGGTTGAGAAGGTATAAACAACTAATTTGTTCAAAAAGAAGAAATGTGTTTGAGGATATGATGTGTATTCATCACAACTGATAGAAAAATCTGTAACAATTATATTAGCTTATAAATAGAAAAATCGGTAACAATTATATCAGCTTATAAGTAGAAAAATCAGTTATTAGCTCATTAATAGAAAAATCTGTAAAAGTTTACCTTGTTAATAGAAAAATCTGTATCAATTATCAGGTTATAAATAGATAAAAAAAAAACAGAAAAATCGTAACAGTATGTAATTCCACACTGCTGGGTCTGATCGGTTTTATGATGTTATTATAGTACTTTTTACACTTATTAAAGTGGACAGAAACTGGGTTTTCATCTGGTCAAAATTCTGTGTCCACTTTCTTTCCAACTACACTGTAGCATCTCATCTGTTGGAAAAACAAGAGGAAAAAAACAAACATTGAATCTCAGTGGCTCTATTCATCTGTGTCTCTTTATCCAATCTTGATTTTACATTATTTTGTATATATGAAATCTCTTGTAGAGCCCTGTGGTTTGGAATTTCTATCCTTGAATCAAATCTTGAATTAAATTGGGGGTCTAATGTCGACCATCAAATCAGAATCGAATCGGAAACAGAGTGAAACAATGTTCATGAAATCACTTACCAAATTACCTTAAACAAGCTATTAATTGAAAATAGAATATGTTTTCACTTTTGGAATTCACTTCAAAAGAATTTCCACAATCCTGTATAAATATTTCCATTATTCCTTGAATCCAGCACCCTACGTAACAATATGTAACCAACTAAACCTGTGCATTTTTACAGCCTCAGTTAGAGAATATTTTCATGTAGTATGTGATATGCCAGTTACCATTTTTTTTATATCCAGAAAGTGTGACTAACCCTGTGCACTGCATAGGGTTAGTCACACTTTCTGGTTATAAAAATTGTTCATTTTTACTGAGTAACTAACCCCGTGCTCTGTACAGACCCTTGTAACTCTCATCAACATCAACTCTTTACCCAATGTAATGGTCAAAACCAACCAGTACTATTCAAACTCAGCTTGAGAGCCCTCACTGTATTTTTTTTTTAGTGAATTCCAAAAATGAAAACATATTCTATTTTCTTATTACCATGCATATGGCTGCTTATGGCTGATGCAGGTAGCATGCATGCCAGTCAAGTGCAGAGGTCACATTGCTTCAACAGTACTTAAAAAGTGGAGTGCCTGATTCCCAGGCTCCACTTCATAAGTACTGTTCTTACAATGTAACAGAATTTTAAGGCACAAAAGCATGCGAATAAGCCAGTTGGACCGAAAACAAAACAGACAAGTATCTTTTTCATTTCTGGGGCATGATTCTGCCAATAGAAGACATTTATGTTTGCTACCATCCTTTCGTGAAAAAAAACATGAGTTACCCTTGTCGAAAATATACAAATAAGGAGGCCAATTCATTGTTGATACTGAATCAGGCCATTGATGTCAATACCGAATCCTCAAAGCTTTATAGGGCCCTAGTACTGGTGGAAATGCATTACAACCAGATCACGATCAATCTTGAAAAGTGCTGTAAATTGTAGTCTGTTGGCCAAATAGGTCTAGTTATTGTTCTCTCAGGCTTGAAAAAATGTTCAACTCCTGTCATACTGTTAGTGAATATCTTCTGCAGTTTTGGAATCAAGGCTTTTATCATTGGTAAATGAATAATCACTCTGTGAATTCCGATATCTTTTCATTTTCTCATTACACTGATACACTACCAGCTCATCAATGTATTGTCGCAGGTTTCTATTAACTCTTTTAAATGTGTTAGATGACTGCTTGGCTTCTTTGAATGTTTTATCCTTTGGGAGCTTTTTCTTAATTTTTCTACCATCTCTCTCAACAATAACCACACTATTGTGGTGGGATATCTTGTCCATGGCTTTACTTAACATTTCTTGTCTTGTTTCAATTTGTAATGGTTGATCAGTCACATCATTTTCTGTCTTAACACTTGATAATCTCCAAGTCACATCTTTTGTAAGTTTGTCAGAAAATTCTTCTGCAATAGATTCTTGAGCTGCTTCCCCAGGTATTTTTCTGCATCCTTGCCTTGTTGATGATTGCCTTTTTGCACTTAAGATTCTGTTTGGTCGATTCCTGCACAGAACTCTGCAGTCATCAATTGACATACAATTAAGTAAATTATTAGATGGAGACAGTTGTGAAATAACTGTAGCATTATTTTTCACTTTCAGTAACTTGCCTACAGATCCCTCTGACATATTGTCTTGATCAGCTGTGTTTCTATCAGTGTTAACCTCTAATGACTGTAAGCGATTGTCAGTCTGTGGAAATCCTGACAGAGTTATGTACTGGATTTCTTTGTCTCTGTCAGTGGTACTTGACTGTTCATCATCAGCTTCTTCAGAATCTAATGAATAAGTTCTATTGATGAGCATGGATTTATTGTGCACATTTTGTGGTTTATGTAACCGCTGTCTTTGTTGGCTATAGTGCAATGAATTATCAGCCAGCCGTTCAGTAACAGAATATAACTCTGTATCTGCACGCATATATAGTGGCTGTTTCTTTTTCTTACCAGCCTTTTTATGTCCTGTGGATTTACTTGATCTAGATCGAATATCATGTGACAAATTATTCCTCATTAACATTCTGGCACTGTTGCGTGGGTTTTGATATTCTGGCAGAGGACTCCCTGACCTATCCCATGGCAGCCCTCTGTTAACATCATCCTGCCATTTCCTGATTTCTGCAGATTTTGTTGCAGTTAGATATCTCGTATTTTTAGAGTTGTCTTTGATATGTTCATCGGGCGGGATTTTGATAACATTTGCTTCATACCAATCATACATTAATGTGTGATAGTCCAGTTCTTTTTTATTCATGGCTGTTGATAGGGTTCGGTATAAAAAGTATTTAATTGGAAATTTTATTGATCCGTGTTTCTCTCTGCCTTGTTTGACTTCTTTTTACTCTGAAATTATCAAAGCATTAAATCACAATAGTTACCATATCTAATTATCTAAATGCATATAAGTTTTTACAACCCTTTACAAAACAAAACTAATTAAATCTACCTTCCAGATTAAGGTATAATCTGTGTTAACTGAATATCACCATGTTATTGAAAAAATATTCATTTAGCAGAAATAAAATAAATCAATTAACAAGAGATTGTTCATTTTCCTGTATATCTGGTGATAAGGTCCCACAAAGTAGATCTGTTTTTCAGGCCATTTTTTTATAAAATTGCATGTGGGCGGGCATTTTTTTTTATTTTATTTTTGTTTTTAAAAATTATTTCTCTGCCATCAAAAGTTCATGTTGTTGGTTTGTTTTATGTTTTTAGGCGTCATAATCTACAAAATAGCATGGACATTAGTGTATTTCATCCTTTGAGTGCAAGAAGGCTTTGCAATGCTAAAGCAGTGCAAAGCCTTGTTGTACTCAAGGGACAAATTTATCAGTTTTACTGACTTGGGTAAAATATTTTTATTTTTTTAAGCATGTGGCAGCCAAAAGAACCATGTACATGGGCCCAAGAAACAGCTTTTTAACTATTTTAGACCTAACCTGAACATTTATTCTATTATATCTTACAGAGTTCTGTCCAACTCTATATACTTAATACATACAGTGCCAGAATGTTAATAATAAGATATAATAGTAAAATGCCTCGTAAAATACAGTGCCAGAATGTTAATAATAAGATATAATAGTAAAATGCCTCGTAAAATGCCTACATTTGATGTACTGAGGTCAAATAGGTCTAAGAATCTGAGGAACTGTATGAGTAACTACTGTTATTTGAATATTTTTCAATTGAAATGTAGCTATTCAGTTAACATTATTATTCTCCACACATAGAGTGGAACAGGGTTACAGGAATAGGTTATGTCCGTCCATCTGTTCTTTCATCTTTCCATCCTTCCATCCTTCTGTCCATTCATCCTTCTCCATTTCTTGTAATCACATTTAAAAGAAACCATTGAAAATATATTTCCCAAATTTTATATGTAAGTTTTTGGTGATAATATCATGAATAGGATTGTGAACCTCTGTCCAAGTATTTTTAGCTCACCTGACTGAAAGTCAGGGTGAGCTTTTCTTATCACTCTTTGTCTGTCGTCCGTCGTCCTGCGTGAAGGTGGTGTTTGAGCCTCTTTCTCCTAAACCACGGGCCGCATTTTAATTAAATTTCATGTAAATAGTGGTTATATAGGGGCATTTTGATTTTTATCAAAATTAGGTTTTGGCTCATATTGAGCAGAGGTGTGGGGAAAAAATGGCCAAATGTTTTGAAAATCTTCTTATAATGAACCACCAGTAGCAGAGACTTGATATATGGTATACAGAGTCCTTTTGAGGTTTAGAATCAAGTTTGTTCAAGAGAAGTTTGTCGGGCATTATTTGCCTTCGTTATGGGAGGGGCAAAAATTTTGGCCACGCCTAAAATTTCTATTTTCAGAACCGTGAGGTCGATTTGAACCAAATTTGATATGAGATGATAATGGGTCATAAGTAGTTGATTGATGCAAAAAAATTTTTTCTTGTTGCCCCGTGGGAACCTCGGGAGCTAAAAATAGGAAAAACCTTAAAACAGCCATATCTCCAAAACTACACGGCACAGAGAATTCTTATGTTGTATAAAGCTTACTTTTATCCAGTAGAATAGAATGGTTAAAAAAATCCCTATCGGTTTGATCACAAGGTACTTTTTTCAGGACTTTTGAAAAAGTGCTGAGTCAGCACTTTTTAACACTGTAGGCAATGAGAAAAGATTAAAAAATCTTCTTCTCCAGATCCAGCAGGCAGAATCTTTTGATATTTGGTATGCAGCATTGTAGGGTGGATCTGATTCAAGTTTGTTCAAATCGGCCCCCTGGGTTCATATTTGGGCTCAGTATAGGAGCCCGATTTCGAACTTAGTGCATTTCAGGCAAATTTCTTAAAAAATCTTCTTCTCCAGATCCAGCAGGCAGAATCTAAGTTTGTTCAAATCGGCTCCCTAGATTCATATTTGGGCTCACTATAGAAGCTCGAATTCGAACTTAGTGCATTTCAGGCAAATTTCTTAAAAAATCTTCTTCTCCAGATCCTGCAGGCAGAATCTTTTGATATTTGGTATGCAACATTGTGGGGTGGATCTGATTCAAGTTTGTTCAAATCGGCCCCCTGGATTCATATTTGGGCTCACTATAGAAGCTTGAATTCGAACTTAGTGCATTTCAGGCAAATTTCATAAAAAAATCTTCTTCTCCAGATCTAGCAGGCAGAATCTTTTGATATTTGGTATGTAACATTGTGGGGTGGATCTGATTCAAGTTTGTTCAAATTGGCCCCCTGGCTTCATATTTGGGCTCACTATAGAAGCTTGAATTCGAACTTAGTGCATTTCAGGCAAATTTTTTCAAAAATCTTCGTCTCAAGATCCAGCAGGCAGAATCTTTTGATATTGGGTATGCACCATGCTTAGGGGGGTGAGATTCAAGTTTGTTCAAGCCAAGTCCCTGGGTTCATATTTGGGCTCACTGTGGTAGCCCGAATTATAACTTAGTTCAAAATGAGGAATTTTCTTTAAAAATCTTCTTCAGATCCAGCAGTCAGAATGTTTTGATATTTGTTATCAGCATCCTTGGGGGGGGGGGGGGGGGGGGGGGGGGGGTGAGATTCAAGTTTGTTCAAGCCATCCATGTCCCTAGGTCCATATTTGGACTCACTGTGGGAGCCCGAATGATAACTTAGTTCAAAATGAGGAATTTTCTTTAAAAATCTTCTTCAGATCCAGCAGTCGGAATGTTTTGATATTTGGTATGCAGCATCCTTAAAGGGGTGAGATTCAAGTTTGTTCAAGCCATGTCCCTAGGTCCATATTTGGACTCACTGTGGGAGCTCGAATTGTAATTTAGTTCAAAATGAAGAATTTTCTTTAAAAATCTTCTTCTTCAGATCCAGCAGTCGGAATGTTTTGATATTTGGTGTGCAGCATCCTTAGGGGGGTGAGATTCAAGTTTGTTAAAGCCAAGTCCCTGGGTTCATATATGAGCACCCTGTGGGAGCCCGAATTATAACTTAGTTCAATATGAGGAATATTCTTTAAAAATCTTCTTTTTTTTTTTTAGATCCACGGGTCAGAATCTTTGGATATTCGGAATAAGCTTTTCTTAGGAGGAGCAGATGCAACTTGTTGAAATCAATTCTCTGGGTTGATATTTAGGCTACCATGTCAGGTGAGCGCCCTCAGGCCCCCTGGGGCCTCTTGTTTGAATAGTTATTGCTGTGATCACATTACCATTTCTTGTCATCACATTTCAAAGAAAACTGTTCAAGATTTTTTTTCCAAATTTAATAGATAGCTTTTTGGTCACAATATAGTGAACTGAATTGCACACTAGCTGTGTACAAGTTTTTCTTCAAGAGTTTTGCCCTTGTTGAACTTAGAATTTCTTGTAATCACTTTACCATTTCTCATCATCACATTTCATAGGGGATTACAAAACCATTTGTGTCCAAGTATTCTTTGCAAGTTATTGGCCTTGATGGACTTAAGGGTGGAGGATTGGCAATCTCATGGCATTGCACTTGTTCAGACATGTTAAGTTTTACGATTTTGGCAGGAGGCTCCCAATTTTTTATGGCATCTCCTGACCTCATGAGTCTCAGGTTTTCAGTTTACTGTACCAACTAGTATAAATAAGTTGAGTGGAATTTGAAAGATAGAAAAAGTATTTCATACAAATTACCTTACATTTGCCTGGGCTGGAGATAATTCAGATGCGTGAAAGAAAAACTGAAAAAAATATTTCTGTAAAAAACGAACCTCTACAGTCGAAATTAGGAGAGATATTGGTGAAAACGTTGCAGTGAGTAACCAACAAAAGTGATTTGAATATCACGACTTACTTCAATAAATGTTAACAAAATCACAAGAAATATGATTTGTATTGTGTTTCTTTTATTAGTCCCCTACGGGAACCATAAGGGGACTACAGGATTGCACTCCGTCCATCTGTCTGTCCGTCCATCTATCTGTCTGTTTTTATGTTACCACCTCTCCTTCCAACATGCTTTAAGCTACACCTTTCATATTTGATACATGGATAAATGGTTCTGAGGGGATGATGCACGCTCAAAATCTTTGTTTCAAAATCCAAGATGGTTGAATGGCGGCCATTTTTGTTATGTTTTTTTTAAGCTTTCTTCTCTATTTTCATGTTACCACCCTTCCCTCCAACATGGTTCAAGCTACATTTTGCATATTTGGCACATGGATAGAGGGTTGGGAGGGGATGATGCACATTCAATACTTTTTTTTCAAAATCCAAGATGGCGGCATGGTGGCCATTTTTGTTGTGTTTTTTAAAGCTTTTTTCTCTATTTCATGTTACCACCCCTCACTCCAACATGGTTCAAGCTACACTTTTCATATTTGGCTCATGGATAGAGGGTTGTGATGGGATGATGCACGTTCAATATTTTTTTTTCAAAATTCAAGATGGCGCCATGGCAGCCATTTTTGTGTTTTTTAAGTTTTTTCCTCTATTTTAAGTTACCACCCCCTCCCTCCAACATGCTTCAAGCTACACCTTTCATATATGATACATGGATAAAGGGTTGTGAGGGGATTATGCACGCTCAATATTTTTTTTTCAAAATCTAAGATCTGTCTGTCTGTTCGTCTGTCTGTCTGTCTGTTTTTATGTTACCACCTCTCCCTCCAACATGCTTTAAGCTACACCCTTCATATTTAGTACATGGATAAATGGTTCTGAAGGGATGATGCATGCTTAATATTTTTTTTTTCAAAATCCAAGATGGTGGAATGGCGGCCATTTTTGCTGTGTTTTTTAAGCTTTTTTTTCTCTATTTTTATGTTACCACCCCTCCCTCCAACATGGTTCAAGCTACACTTCTCTCAATTCTCAATTTTTAGATTCCATTCACATTTGAAATCCTGTCTGATAACCTGTATTTTACCCAAACCACCCCCCTTGTCTGACACTCCTGTTGACTGTTGTCATGAAACCCGAATTGTCCCCAAGCCGAACCGTTCCCAGGCTGAACCGTCCCCAATTATTTTACCAAAACTGCCCCCCCCCCCCCCCCCCTCTCAGGTCTGATACTCTTGCTGACTGTGGTCATGTCTTATGTGACAAAAACACCTTATGTCACAAAAGTGACGTAGGGGACTAATACCACCTCGGTGGTCAAACACTTGTTTCACTGGTATTTGTAGCAGCCCATTCCTTCATTATTGGAATGAGCATGTCAATTGATTTATTCAAGTCCATATTCAAAATACGATTTCATGAATCCGAAATTTTCTCTTGATTCAAATACCAATTTAATCTAGAGAGATGCTTGCAAACCCAATTAAATAACTAATCAAATCATTTGATATCTCTGCGTATCAAGAGTTTAGAGATATCAGACTTAACAAGCAAGAGTTCTCTTTCATGTCGGATTAATTGTTTGCTATGGAAATGACTTGTTTTGTGGATTGAACTAGTGATTTCTGATAAATGAAAGCTTCTCGACGATAACTTTTCAGTGCAACCGGTAATTGCATATATCTCCAAGTCCATATTTGGGCTCCCTGTGGGAGACCAAATTGTAACTTAGTTCAATATGAGGAACATTCTTTAAAAATCTTTTTCTTCACATCCACCAGTAAGAATCTTTTGATATTTGGTATACTGTATTGTTAGGGAGGTGAGATTCAAATTTGTTAAAGCCAAGCTCCTGGGTTCATATTTGGGCTCTGTGTGGAAGCCCGAATTGTAACTTAGTTCAACATGAGGAATATGTTTTTAAAACATTTTTCTTCAGAACCAGTCATCAGAATCTTTTGATATTTGGATTACAACATCCTTAGGGAGGTGAGATTCAAGATTGTTCAAGCCAAGTCCCTGGTCTAATATTTGGGCTCCCTATGGGAGCCCAAATTATAACTTAGTTCAATATGAGGAATATTTTTTTTTTTTTTTTTCAGATCCACCAGTCAGAATGTTTTGATATTTGGTATATGGTTTTCTTAATGGGGCAGATGCAAGTTTGTTCAAATCAGGACCCTTGGCTGATAGTTGTCAGTGTCAGGTGAACTCTCTCAGGACCCCTGGGGCCCCTTGTTTTAATTTCATGTCGCTTTGGTGTGATGTCTTGATAGGAGCTAGTGAATTTTTGTGAATTTTGTTGAAAAATATGGCCGCCAGTAGTCATCTTGGATTTGGCATGTAAATTGTCAACAATTCCATTAGCACACCACACAGGCAGCACCTCACACCCAATCCTTTTTTGAATTTCATATGTAGCTTTGGTGTGATGTCTAGATGGGATCTATCAAATTTTTCTGAATTTCATTGAAAAACATGATCGTCAGTGGCCATTTTGGATTTGGCAAAAAATTTTGGATTTGGCATATAAATTGTCAATAATTCTCTTAGTACACCCTCCTGGCTGCATCTCTCACCCGATCTTTTTCAGATTTCATATTTAGCTTTGGTGTGATGTCTTTTCTGTAAAAACTTGAGTGAATTACTTAGCATTACTCAGACTTTCTATTCAGTTAGTCCTTTTTTGGACAAGTTGAGCTGCAGTGTCATTGACACTTTCATTATTTGTTGGGAACATTTTGTGAGCGTTTGATCCCCTATAAATATTCCTCTTTCCATGTGCTCTCTCCACTCAGGCCTCTTGCCTTTATTATAGCCCCTGCCCCAACTCTTAGCCCCACCCTCCACCCTCAGCCCTCTCTCAACCCTCACCCCTCAGATATGCCTGTTTTACAAATATAAATTTCTGATGAGGAGGTAAATGCTCCTTCAGTCAGTTTAGTAAAGCTGACTTACCTGCAACATGAAAGCTGTTCTTGTACATATCTCATTTATTAAAAATGAGAAAGTAACCAAGAGTTTCGATCATTACAAAATGTGTACTGTCACTTCATTGCATTATTAATCAATGTCAAGATATCAGAACATTCCAAAAAATGAATGTAAAACATTTGGATCTCTTCTCCATAAAGAAAAGGCCATCACTACTGGTAGCTTGAACCTCTCCAAACTTTAAAAATGACAGGTGATTATTCACAGAGTAATTTATTGTATTGAAAATGCACTGGTACTCATGTTCTGAACCCTATCTATGTCAAGTAATTTTCTACCTTTAATTTAAGAATGAATATGCTGTTGTAAAGAATTGAATTGACATGTTGCTCAAAGGGCTTAAAAATTTTAGGCTGTTCTGTAATAGCATTATCTTGGATTTGTTCCAAAGAGCCTTGTAATAATGTTTTTGTTCAATCTACCTTTGTAACAGAAGGGTCAATCAGTTTAGTATTCTTCAGACCTCTGTGTTGGTTGAGAGCAACTTTCCTTTACCAAATGTATTACTGTTGCTGGTCTTATCCAGCTAATCTTTGCATATAATAATAGTCAGTATAGTTCAGTCTATAAAATACTGCCACTGGAAAGAATAATTTTATCACCTGCTTGTAGAGAATTTTTTTTTTCCCACAATTTCATCACTTCTCGACCAATTTTATTTCAAGAATGTGTTCACAAATGATATCAAATTTAGAGCATTTCTCCAAACTTTAACTTGAATACCACTTTTATGTGACATATTGAGGGTCAGTATTTTCTGTTGTCACTTCTAAGTGCCAATGAGATCATGTATACTGCATTTCACAGTCCACAGAACATGAATGTTAATTATTCTAAGCACTAAATCATAAAGGATATATTATAAAATTGAGAGGTGTTCAGAATTTTGTTTACACAATTGCTATTGCTTGAAGGGTTATAATGTTTTTAGCATAAACAGGCAATTTTGTTTCAGGTTTAGATTAACTGTGATTAACGCATACATTCTCTCAATGTGTGATTATCCACCATTGTAACATTCTCAATGAGACCTCTGATTATTTTTTGTCTTATCACTAATTATGCAAAAAGTCCATTCAAAGTGATGTTGACCTGCCTTAATATTGTCACACAGAAGACTAGGAAAGTTGAACAATCAGTGACAGATCCAGTATTCAGAGTTTGATTGGTGAAGGAGGGGAGGGTGCCAGGGTGCCCGTTTCACTCATAGGTCTTGATGCAAAGCATTCTTTGATGTGCCAAACCATGAGTTGGGGCTCCTCCCCTCCCCTAAGATGGCATCAACTTAACCCTTTACCCAATGTAACGCCAAAACCGGCCAGCACTATTCACAAAAATCACCATCCAATTTTCTTTATTTTTTTCACTTTTTGTCTCAAACATAGCTTATGACCCCTCATTGTAACGAGCTCATTTCAATGAGGGGTCATAAGCTATGTTTTTGACGCAAAAAATTAGTTATTCAAGAATTTTATTTGCAAGTGTCATCTGCCTTTTGTGTTAGGTAAAGGGTTAATCAATGTAGTAACTCCTCCCAATCCATGCTTTCACTTCATCAAACATCATGGCATTTACCTTGAGCAAAACTAATAACCATGTATCAGCTTTCCATTCTTGGTGCTTGTTTTTGGTCAATAATAAGTAAAATGTGTTGAAAATATTCAGTTTGCATTGCCAGGAAAACTGTATTCATCATCAGCATATTCATTTTTTCAGACAAAGTTTTTTCTTTAAAAAGTGCTGCAGAGATAATGCGAGGCATTCGGAAACTAAAAGCATTCGTGCAAATTTTTGTCTTTCAGCAATTGTTTATTTACAGCAACTTCCACCCCCCATCTCTTCTCCCCCATGCCAAATGACAGCAGTGGAGACAGTTTTCTATATGTTACCAATGAGCATTCTACAGTACATCCGCCAAGGACTGGTCACTTTCTATGAGAGGACAATATTTTCCACGCACTCTATAATATTAGATTCCAAACACTAGTTATAGGAATAATCATCAAAAATTTAAATTTTACATTTTACAACCCAGTGTTTCATTAATTAAAATTTTGCTGTTGATGATTTTTTATTACCTAGGTAAATGCATGCTTGGTCATCACTGTCCACCCATGAATTCCAACCAGTCCAGGGCTACTGTACTGTAGCAATAGTTGTATAGAGATCAGTGCAATGCAACTTGGATTCAACCATGCTTTTATCTGGTTACTCCATTGAAAACTCAGATAGTTCTTACTTCTGCTCAGCATTTCTTTCAGATTTCAGTTTGATTTCAGTTATGCTGGTTTCCTCCACCCACAAAGAAATCTGACAAAGAATTAAAAATACCATCATTGTGAAGATGAGAGGATCACCCCAAGACACATTCTCAGTGGACTTTTGGACCACAAATTTCCATCACCATCATCATCATCATCAAAATTTTAGGTTCTTAGTTCGTACATTCATATGTTTTCTAGGGATTAGTTCCTAAGTTCCAATTTTGATAAGTTTTGTGTGTTGTAGATGAAAAACACTTATGTTCCAACATAAGGCTTTGTATTGTCTTGATGATTGACATTACAGTACCTTAGCAGTGGTTTCTAGTGAAGTCTGGGCTGTCTATATGGGCAGCCAAGATTTCACTAGACACCACTGGTAAGTCCAAGTATAACTTTATTTTGAGGGAGTGCAAAAAATAAGTAGAATTCTCCAGTCTTTAAGGACATTTTCAAAATCTAGGATAAGAATCAGATGAATAGGGGGACAGAGGGAAAAGGGTGTCTGTTGTTGGATGGGGTGGAGGGTTCTAAGAGGACGCGATAGAGTTTATTTAGTTTTGATACACATACAGGTCTAAACAGTTTGAAACATGAAGTAGTGCATTGCTTGCCTCCTAGTGGTAAATTTAAGGTGTTCTTGACCTGTCCATCTTCAAGAGTGCAAGTTCTTAACTATGGTCTGTTTCTTATTCAGAGTATTTTTGTCAGAGTTATTGTCTTTTATGGACATGTAATTTGTTTCATTTTTTACATTATGCCACAGCTTAGGTGCAAACACCCAATTTCTTGCCCAGTAGACCTCTGAGCTCAGATCTGTGAAATATGCATGCGAAGCATATCATTATTTTGGCTGGCAGATTTGAGCTTTAAGAGAAAACTGTATGGATGCTTCAGTGATGACTATTTCTTCAAAAAACAAAGCTGACACCCTCTAATTAAACTTTATACCAAATGTGACTAGAAGATGTACCTAATGTGACTAGAAGATGGCATTTCTTCATAATACTTTCCCCAAAGATTCAAAGCATTTTAATTTTTGCTTCTGAAACATAGCTTATGACCCTTCATTTCAAGATAATATTGAGAAAAAATATCAGTGGCAACAGTTATTTCTGTGCACAGTGCTGAACAGATTTGGCTGATATGTAAAGTTAAGAGTTTAAAAAACGGTGTATTTACATTCCAGTAAAGGGTCTTAAATCCTTGCGTGCTGGTGGCAGATATTCCTGTCAGAACAGGAAATCTCTTGCCATTAAAATAAGTTCCGTTTGAGGATATTTAACTAAATTAACCCATGTAAGTTGTGATTGACTTTTTCCCAATTATTTCTTGTGTCAAATTTTCATGAATTTTTCATTAAATCTAGTCATGGCTGCTTTGAAGATTTGATGAATTTTTTTTTTTTTTCAGAACAGTTTTTTCCACTACCGGTTATATATAATTGTGTTGGTCCGAAGGCTAAAGAATAAGCTATTTCTACATCTTGAAAGAGCGTCTCACCTTTTTTTTGCTGATGTTAAAGTAATAAGATTTTAAGCTGATAATTATCACCAAACTTAAGCAATGTCGAGTCCAGTTAGTCCTTGGATAGATGACTGCCGGAGCGATCGATTCAGACTCCCGCATTGTGTCCTTGGGCAAGCCACTTAACCCCCCAAATGTCCACATGGGAGCATGATGATGCCATGTACTAAGACATACTGCCCGTCGATAGTGCGCATGTCTTCAACCAATCTGACCCTTCTATGCTGCAGTGCGGAGTTACGATGTTGAGGTGCTGGCAGCTGCTCGTCGTTGCTCTGTGGTTCTCTCTGGGAACTCTGGCTTCCTCCACCCGTAAAACTGTCACTGACATGATATGACCTTTGCTGTTAAAGTATTGTTAAACTTTTTATAAATAAATAAATAAATAAATAAATAAATAAATAAATAAGCTGATAATTTTTTTCCATATTGTAACTAGGAATTTAACCAAATCAATCTAGTTTGATAGAACCTAGAAAGCTCTCTCAGACGAGAATGAATTGTCCCTATATGCATTTTGGGAAAAAAATTACTACATGAAATTTCAGCATTCAATGTTCAGAGGGTTAAGGCGCACAATTAATAGCAACAATAGCTTTTCAGGCTATTTGGGAAGGAATTATATGTATAGGCCAAATAAAGTGAAGTTGAAAAGAATTTGCACATTTTTCAGTCAGGTTTTTTCAATAACCTTATTTGAGTTTACAAATTGTCTGTGTAATTAAATTCATATAATAAATTCAAATATTAAACAGACTGGAAAGCTGTCCGTTAAAATATGAGCAAAAATTGTGTCCGATTTAATAATTAATATTCTTGTTTGCTGACAAACAAACTCTTTCAATGGCTGATATAAATAAAGACAGTATGATTCAAAATGAGTTGAATGATGTTCCAGTTCTGTTATGTATTAAATCATGGTTATGACATGTTGTTACTGTTTCGTTACAAAATAATTTCCCCTACTTGATCTACTCAAAGTGAGTTATCAAACAGGTACTTTCATTGGGGAGGTGCACTAAATGGGTGATGACAATCACTGGCTCTGTCTTGGCAACCACCTTTTCTGAAATAACAAATTTTTATATATTGTGTGTTGGGTAAAGATTAAATTGTAATACTTTGAGTTTTAGTAAAACAATCCGTCTGAAAGTGCATAAGTATGTGACCTTAAACACGAATAAATAATAAATACGTCTGAAACTTTTTATCATAAATGTTGAAACTTTTGAAGAACAGACAGAAGAAAAATGCTCTACGATATAAATATATACAGTACAGTCACTGTGGATTGGTACATCGTAATCCACGCGTGGGGAGTGATGTCCACATATGCGTATAACAGGTAATAAAATTATTCATCAGCAAAATTTTAATTAATGAAGCACCGGGTTGTACCCGGTGCTTCATTAATTAAATTTTTTTTTGCTTATTCCTATAATTAGTGTTTGGAATTTAGTATTATCATGTCCGTGGAAATATTACCAATCCGTGGAAAGTGACCAGTCCACGGCGGCCATACTGTATATACAGTGGAACCCCCGTTAATTGAATGGCCTCTTTGCCAGTGAAAATTATTCAATTAACAGGAGTATTCAATTAACAAGGATTTGGTTCATTTTCTCTATTCTAGACATAACTTGATCATTTTATCTATTATATCTTGTTTGATAGAGCTCATAGAGCTCTGTCAAACAAGATATAATACATTAAATGCTTGTATTGGATGAACTGAGGTCAAACAGGTGTATAAACAAGGGTAATTTGTCAGGGTAATTTCTCAAATATTACAAGGTTTTTTTACTCAACGGGAATTTACTCTTTAACCTATAGACATTTAAAAGGTGACATTTGTACTGAAGGTATGCAAAATTGTTTTGTATTTGAAAATTATTTTCAGTTTTCAGGGTTATTCGATTAAGAGACATCCAATCCAATTAAGGGGGCTCCACTGTATATATGTAGTACTTTTCTGTCAAAACATTTGTTATAACTCTCACCGAGCCTGATAGTTTAAATAATTAATCATACTGGTGGGTAATAAATTTCTTATGACACTCTACATATTTATTCTATATCCCTATTTACTTTTTGGTTTCCCAAATGTCACATAATGTATACTTAATACATCCAACTCAAATTTATTATACGGTAGACCTCCCCCCCCCCCCCCCCCACCTCCACCCCATTAATTTAATTGCTACTTTGTCATTAAGAATTATTCATTTAACAGGAATATCCAATTAACAGGAATTTGGTCATTTTCCTGCATTCTAGAGATAGCTGTATATCTGATCTATTATATCTTGTTCAACAGAGCTCACAGAGTTCTTTCAGCTAAGATATAATAGATTTAATGCCTGTATTGGATTTGGTGAGGCCAAATTTTTCCATAAACAAGGGCAGTTCAGTGTTTGACTGGGTAATTTCTCTACATATTCCAAATTTTTTTATTCAATTAACAGGAGTTTACATAGTAACCTACATGCAATTAACAGGTCAAATTTGTACTGAAGATCTGGTAATTGGTTTGGTGTTTGGAAGTTATATTCAATTAACTGCATTATTCTATTAAGAGATATCCAATTAAGTGGGCTTCATGCACAGTATTGCCTCATCCACTGAAAATGCAGTTTGATTTTGATGTTTTTTGCGATATTGCAATCAGAAGTTTTGCATTCAGAAGTATTTCATTCAGGAGTTTTTGCCTTTTATTACATGACTACCATAAATATCCTCTCAATACCGCAGTAGTTTGCCCATAAATTTTGGTAGCCTATCTCAAACGAGCCTCTCGGAAATCATTGATGTCACTGGCATTCAGAGATTTTCAAGGTGACAATTTTAGAAATATGAAATAAAAACTTGACTGCATTTGTGCTAAACATAATCTGGACAAACACCCATAATTTTTTTCTTGCTTACATTTCAGGTGTTGTTTTCTATTTCCAAAGTGTGCTGTCAAAAAATAAAGAAATTATTAAAAGAGACAGTGAGGCTTAAAAATACCATAAAAAAATAATAATAAAATGGTTTATGTCTGATATTTTATCCAAGTTAATAAAATTGATATATTTGTCCCTTGCATGCAACAAGGCTTTGTACTGCTAAAGCATTGCAAATCCTTCTTGCACTCAAGGGATAAAATACACCACCGCTCATACTATTCTGTGGATTATGAGGACTAAAACGTAAAACAAACCAAGAGCATGAACTTTTGATGGCAAAGATATAATTACAAAAATATAAAATAAAAAAACACCTGCCCACATACAGTTTTACAAAAAATGGCCTGAGAAACAGAAGATCAACTTTGTGGGGCCTAATCTGGGTTGCCATATTCCGTCGCATTGACATGATCAGATCAGTTTGATCAAACATAATGCCCACTGCATCCTGGATTATCTAGCTGATTTGGTCTTGCCAACCCAGCAGAGTCTGACCAACGAGATCAACTGCCTGCTGTAATAATCTTAATTTTGGCCGCACATAATAGGTCTTCTGTTTTTTTGCCCATTTGTTTGTGAAAATGCAGGCGAGCAGTGTTTTAGTTTGCTTTTAAGTTTTTCTTTACCATCAGAGGTTCATATAGTTAGTTTGTTACACACTTTAAGCCTCATAATAACATGTGTATAGTGGTGAATTTCTCCCCTGAGGGCAATAAGGTGCCATCTGCAATACTTTAGCTTTAGCATTGCAGATAGCACCTTGTTGCACTCAAGAGTTGATTTATCTATTTTATTAACTTATCTGACATAGACCAATTAATTTTTAGTTTTTTTACCTTTGCATTGATGATGAAAAGAGAGCATGCGACAACCAAATGATGCAGGGGGGGGGGGGGGTGGGGGGGGGGGGGGGGGGCTGGGGGGGGGGTAGAGAAACAGATATTTAATTTTTTTTAGGCCTTATTGTCTAAGATGTTATGTTTCAAGATGATAACTTCAGGCATAGTAAACACAACCAAACCCTATTTGGTAAAGCATTATTTAAAGAAAATGTAGATCAAATTTAATGCTGTTATTGGATTACCTTGCAGTTTAGAGTTATTGCCCTTTATCGGGTCAGAATTTCTAAATTTCATGTTTCTGATGATGACATCAGCTATACTAAACTCAACTGATTCATATTTAGTGTATTACCTTAACCTCACGAGATGCAGATCTGGCAAAAGTAATTCTTGAAAGCCTTATAGTTGGTGCACAGATACCATGGTTATGCTATTTTCTGCTGAGGAGAGGAAAGTGGACAAAGAATTTTGACCTGATTTTGAACCATGAGTAATGTTTTGGTCCAAATTCTGTGTCTGTTTTAAAATGAAATCTAGGTACTGTATGAAAAGATATACTAAACACTAAACAGTTTAATGTAATTTTATCTTTTCAGTTTTTCCGATTTTATGGTTTGATGTTCCCGACATTCATTGTAGCAAACATGTTTATGGCATTAATTGGACAGTTAAGACTCAACAGGAAAGGTAAGAATAATGATGATAAGGCCCCCAGAAAGTAGATCTTCCATTTCTCATGCTCTTTTTTGTAAAAATACACCACCACCCATACTATTCTGTAGATTATGCACATGGACGGGCAAAGACAAAGTCAAGATAAGCTATTGCCATCACGTGTTCAGAAATCTGTGAGTCTGTAAGTCTGTGACTCTGTCATTCTGTTCACATTTTCCTTTAGCTCAGACTACACCCTGTAGTTCTTGTCCAATCATCACAAAATTTCATATGCAGGTTTGAGGTCACGTCTAGATGAGATCTTTCCCTTTTGGTTGCGATCAATCAACTGTGATGGCTGCCTGAGCCCAAAACTTGAAATCCTTTATCACAGTGTACAGGTCGTATTTATGAAGGATTTCATTGTAGCTTGGTAGGATGACTCTGCATAATGTCTAGATGAGAATGTCCCCTTTCGGTTATGATCTGTCTGCCGTGATGGTTACCCAAGCCCAAAACCCAAAAACATTTTTCACAGTCTACAGGTCGTATTTTATATGGAGGGATTTCATTGTAACTTGGTAGGATGACTCTGTATGTCTAGATGAGAACTACCCCATTTTGTCGCGATCTGTCAACCGTGATGGCTACCTGAGCCTAAAACTTGAAAACCTTTAGCACAGTCTACAGGGCGTATTTATGGAGGGATTTCATTGTAACGTAACTTGGTAGGATTTCTCCATATAATGTCTAGATGAGAATGTCCCCTTTTGGCTGCGATCAGTCAACTGTGATGGCTACAGGGACCTGAAGCCCGAAAACTTTGAGCACAGTCTACAGGTTGTATTTATGAAGGGATTTCATTGTAACTTGGTAGGAGGACCCCAGATAATGACTAGATGAGAACGTCCCCTTTTGACCGCGATCGTTCAGTTGTTACGGCTGCCCAAACCTGAAAACCTTTAACACAGAGTACAGGTCATATTTATGAAGGGATTTCTTTGTAACTTGGTAGAATGACTCAGTATAATGTCTAGATGAGGACATCCCCTTTTGGTTGCAATCGGTTAATCGTAATGGCTACGCACGCCTGAAGCCCGAAAACCTTTAGCACAGTCGACAGGCCATATTTATCAAGGGATTTCATTGTAACTTGATAGGACGACTCGGTTTGGAATAATTTCACTGTAACTTGGTAACTTCAGTTGGCATACATTAACTGTAAAGGGCCACATTGACTCACCCCTCAATTCTTTAGTACAGTCTACACCTCAAATTATTTTTATTGAAAACTTAGCATACAGGGAATAGCGCTGGCCACTTTTGGCCATTATGTTGGGTAAAGGGTTAACAAATTCAATGTTTTTGAGACAAAAAATGAAAAAAATTAGTAATTCAAGAATTTTTTTGGCAAGTGTTGTCTGCTTTTCATGTTAGGTAAACTGTTAAATTCCTATTTGCATCTGTTTGCATTCAAATTTTTCTACTTGAACTTGCCATATTTTGACAACAGTGTGCAGAGGGTTAAAGTTATTTTGGAAACATCTTTGCAAATTCCGGTTGTTGTGTCTTCTAATTACTGTGTGGTTAATTTTTTTTTAGATGGAAATGTTCCAGTAATTGTTGATGGACACATAGATTTTGGACAACCATATAAAGTGGCACCAGTTGCAACATTATTGATGTTTATATCCAGGTAAGTATTCAAAAGGAATTTGAGAAGATGGACCAATATTCAAAGAGTAGATTATAACTCCTAGATTTGTGACTGTCAAGATATATACACTTAAACTTCAGCAGCACTGTGAACAGATGTTCAGCTGAGTGTTTGAGATTCTCAAAAGAGTTCATAGTTTGGCTGGGTTTTTTTTCTGATGGGAGACAAGCTTGGAAATAAGCAAACTGTCATCTGCAGAATGAGGTCCCCAGAGGGTGAATTTGGTGATGCTACCCTGCACAGCAGGGTAGCATCACTACATTTACCCTCTGTTAACCTCTTTCTAAATCAATGTTTCAGGCCTAAACAGAAAGAGAATAATATTGGGGTTTCTAGCCCACTGTATGGAAAGTATCACGAAATTCACCTGCTGTAGACCTCATTCTGCAAATGCAGATTGCATATTTCCAGGCTTGGTGGGGAGTATGGCTGTCAAATTTCAGACACAAACTAGTTATACAAATCACTGTACTAATGTACAGCAAAATGGGTGATTCTGCCTTACATTGTGGGGAGGATTGTTCATAATATAATCCTACAGCCCAATAGGGCAGTAGGATTTCATTATCACTAATTCTTCTGTCCAGTTAGGTGATCATAGGATCCTTCAAAGCTTTGAAATTCAATTTGAATCAAAATTGTCCCAATGATTTGACTTGATATGATTTGAGTTGTGCCATTTCAGAAATTTTTGAATCATCGACAATACAGGTTTGAGGAAACCTGATAATGGAGGAAGACTTCAGGCTGGTTGTGCTTCCATGTCCAGCTCTTTAAAGTGTTTTCTGGCAGATTTGAACCTGGAATGCATGTTTTGCTTCACCAACATACCATATTTTGCATTTTTTTGCAGGTCAAGCAGTAAATCACATTTTGGCTTTGACAATTATGTCTACCTTTTAACTTAAAGTTACACTGGATATTGCATACTTTAAGATAAATCCTGTAGTGTTCATTTGAGATTCTGGGTTTGATGTGTTTGTCACGTGTCAAGGTCTTGGCAGGATCAGTTTTCCTCTTTTATCGGCCTGATAGCCATTAATCAAGGAATCAGATGATAACCAGTAAAATGTAGCTACATTACCATAGACAACCATATTTACTAGATGAAGTTGATGGTATTACATTGGCCATAGCCATTGAAAATGGGGTACAAACAAGTTAAATAAAATATAATATACAACAGAGGTTAGCCTAAGTTCAAAGGTTATTGTGTTGCTAAGTTGAGCTTTACTGCACCAAACTAGTTTTGAACTGTTGCACTCTTCTTCAGTAGCACGAAAGCCAGAGGTCACTGTTGCTCACTCACTTTTTATACCCCATGAGAGGGTATCATGACCCAGCTGCACTGCCTGGGTCAGAAGATTAGGTCAACCTCTGTGTCTGTTGGGGGGTGGGGGGACTTGTGAACTTTGATCATTGTGTCGAAGGTCATTTGAGCAGGAGTGGCCCTAGTGGGGTATGTACCTGGACTAGTGACCAGGATGTCTCCTTTGCTACCGTTGTTCTCCCCAGAAGTGTTGGGAGGAGTTGTCTCCATTTCTACTGTAACCAGAAGTTGTAAGAGAGATTCTTTCCCTATTGTAACTGGATGTGTGTTCCATAATTATATTCCCTGCTACTATGTATAAGTCGGCAGGATATGCTGTGTCTTGTGAGAGTTAATGTAAAAGGGTAAATTTCTGAGGTAACAGGGACTTCAAATGAAATGCCTGGGATGTGATAACTGATTAGCATAGTAGCATTGGTACCCGCTTTGCGTTGCCCCTCTTTTTAAAATTTATGGGAGAGTGCCTTTCGACACTCTCCCATAAATTGTAACAAGGCAAATCCTTACTGAATAAATATTACTTAAAGATAATATGAATTACAGCCATTGAATATGAAGCTGTTAAGCTGTGCCCCTGCACTTCGGAATAAAGCCCAAATATGGGCTTCCAGCACCCAATCAGTTAAGTGTAACAGCTCAGCTCATTTTATGTTTTTTATGCCTGGCATACTGGATTGATGCAAATTGAAGCATCTGATGTATTCTTATTTTCAGTTTACCAGCAGTGAATGAAATCATAGAGAACATTGGTATTCCACATGTTGATAATTTGATCCTGAAACAACAGAACATTTGGTTTCCTGCCTTGATGCTGCTCATGTATGCTGTGGCCATGGTGTTTGTTAGGATCCAAGGTCATCTTGCTGGAAATGTCATCAAATCTCAAGGTGGAATAGTCACTGTGTTGTTCTTCAGTTGGTAAGTGGACTGAAGCCATTAATCCTTTACGTAACATAACTGTTCAGTGTACTTCACAAAAATTGCCATTCAAATCAACTGCATTTCAAATTTTGCCTCCAAAACATACCTTATGATTTCTTATTGAGCTCGTTCCAGTGAGAAGTCATAAACTATGTTTGGAGGTAAAAATTGAAGTTTTTCAGTTATTCAAGAACTATTTTTAAGCACCCCAAAAATTTATTGGAGCAAATAGTAGCTGATTTGTCTGTGTGTCTATGCATCCATGTTTGTCCAGTCTCTAAAAAATTCACCTTGTTCATACTTCACCCAATGATTGTTGATGACCAAAGGGTCTGTTATGACCTTGAACCAAGGTCATAGAATCAAAGTCAAGGACTCAGGCCATTTGTTTGTTTGTTTCTCCAATCTAACTTTGGTCCATAAAAAATCATTTAGTTGACTGATTTCGTTCATACTTCACACAAAAATTCCTTATGAACCAGGGGTGTTGCATAATCTCAATTCATTTGATTTTTAAAATTGGTTTTTGGTTTATACTTCCTAACCCCAACACAAACACACTTTTCCAGATCATTTATATTGTTACAGTTAGCATCCAGTGCCTGTCCCAACTTTATCCGATCCATAAAAAATTATTCATTGGCCCAATCTTGTTCATACTTGACACAATGATTGCTTATGACCCAAAAGTGGGTCGTGAATTGCCCAAGGTCATAGAATCAAAGTCCCAGGCCATTTGGTTGTTTGTTCCACCATGCTAATTTGCCCAGTCCATAAAAAAAATTCAATGGACTGATTTTGTTCATACTTCATACAACGGCCATTATGACCCAAGGGTGTGTCATAATATGACCCATGGTCACAGCTCCAAGGTAAAGGTCATGACTGTTTATTTGTTTCTCCATTCTAATTTTGTCCTGTCCATAAGTAATTTTTCAATGAATTGATCTTCTTCATACTTCACACAATGATTGCTTATGATCTGGGGATGTGTTATGACCTTGATGCAAGGTCATAGTTTCAAGAACCGTTTGTTTTCTCCATTCCAAATATGTTCGGTCCATACAAATGTAGTCAAGGGACCAAATTCGTTCATACTTCATGTAATGAATTCTTATTACTCAAGAGTGAGTCATTACCTTGATACAAGTTTAAAGCTGAAGGATTATGGTCAGAGACAATCCATTTGTTTGATGTTCCATTCTAATTTTGTCTGGCCCACAACCAGTTATTCCTTTGACTGTTCTTGTTCATACACCATACTCTGATTGCTTATAACTCAAGAGTGTGTCATGACCTTGGACCAAGGTTATAATTGTAAGGTCAAGGTCAGAGTGCATTTGTGTGTTTTAACTTTGTCTGGTCCGCAGATTTTGTTCATACTTCACATAATGATTACTCATAACTGAAGTCTGTCATTCATACTTCTCACTGTGAATCTAGTGGGTTATGACTTTTACCCATGGATATAACTTCAATGTCACAGACTGTTCACCTCTCATGACATGACCCAAAACAAAATAATTACAGGCCTGTACACAATTCATTTTCACTGAAAATTTGACATCTGCACATGCTTGAGTTTATCGCCTTTGTATTGAAAATTATCATCATCATGCCTTATCTTTGGACTCATATTTGGGGAGCTTTGAGATTTGATTTGATTTTGAATCTTAAGTTGGTATTCAGTTTGATTTGAAATCAGCTGCCCGATTCATTTTCCTTCGAATCTTTTGACTGGAAGTTTGCTTAGTTTCAGTCATCTTAGTCATCTCACAAAACTTAGATAGAAATTGTACATAAATGATGTTGAAAATAAGGACCGAGTGTAATTTGTGCTATATCAACTTAAAAAGCATCTGTACCCATGCCAATTGTACATAAATGATGTTGAAAATAAGGACTGAGTGTAATTTGTGCTATATTAACTTAAAAAGCATCTGTACCCATGCCACCATCCATGCTAATTCCAGTTTCACTAGTCACTAGTCACTACCTCTGCTGAAAGCAAATTTAAAGTTCCCAAGCAATATCGATGATGATCTCACGGTTTGCTAGTGGCTAGCACCTTGCATTGCCCAGTACAGAATTCTTACATGAAGGCATGCCTTGATGATGTAGTTAAAATATTTTATCAGTCGGGTCTTCAAGATGCCTGTATTCGATTTGATGTTTGATCTGATTTCAAATAATAGACTCGAATCAATTCAAGATTTGATTCAAAATGAAAATATGTGATTAGCAGGGCCCTGCCATCAGCTCTGCTGATATTTTCTTGTTTGTAAGTGTCGACACAAATTCGGATGATTGATGAGTAAAGGAAAAATCAACTACTGGGAAAAAAAAATAAATATGAAAAAATCCTTATAAAAAAAAAATCACAAAAATTGTATAGGCAGAAACTCTAATATTTTTACATAATTTTTATTTAGTTACAATTTCAATTCCAAGTTAATTTTTAGCTCAACTTGACAAAGTCAAGATAAGCTATTGCCACCACACATGCAGAGGTCTGTGAGTCTGTAAGTCTGTGAGTTTGTAAGTCTGTTCACGTTTTCTTCAGCACAGGTTACACCCCTGCACCAAATTTCATGTGCAGGACCAAGGTCATGCTTAGATGAGAATGTCCCATTTTGGTCGCGGTCAGCTGTGATGGCTGTGCAGGTTCGAAACCCGAAAACCTTTAGCACAGTCTACAGGGCAAATTTATGAAGGGATTTTATTGTAATTTAGTAGGATGACTCTGTATAATGTCTAGATGAGAATGTCCCATTTTGGTCACAATTGGTCATCTGTGGCGGCTGTATGGGTTCAAGACCCCAAAACGTTTAGCACAGTCTACAGGTATTATTTACAAAGGGATTTCATTGTAACTTGGTAGGATGACTCAGTATAATGTCCAGATGAGAACATCCTATTTTGGTCGTGGTCGGTCCACCATGATTGCCTTGACCTGGCTTCCTTTAGCACTCTCTACTGTCTACGGGTCATATTTATGAAGGGATTTCATTGTAACTTGGGTGGATGACTTGGTATGATATCTAGATGAGACTGTCCTGTTTTTGGTCATTATCGGTCAAGCATGACTGCCGGATGGCCACATGACCTAGATTCCTTTCGCAAAGTCTTCTAGTCATATTTATGAAGGGATTTCATTGTAGGATGAATAGTTTTGGAATGATTTTACTGTAACTTAGTAACTTTGGTTGCTATACGTTAACTGTGAGGGTCACATCGACCCAGGCCCCAATTCTTTAGTACAGTCTACACCTCAAATTATTCTTGTTGAAAACATAGCATGTAGGATACAGAACTTAACATGTTCTCAATTATCACAATTCTTGTCTTATTTCATAATCCTTTCATAAATATTGAAGATTATCCTTTTCATCAAACACTAAGCACAGTCAAGCTAAGCTGCAGTGTCATTGACACTTTCATTGTTATGTAGCAGTCGAGGTATAAAGGCCATTTACCAACCAGCCTGGTTGGTCTGGATCTCTTAGTCTCGTGGTAAATCGGTCGCTTTGTGTGCTAGAGGTTGACGGTTCGAACCCCGGCTCCCGCACTTATCTCTTCTCCTGTTACATTTGGGGGCTCGCCCGATCCTCAGCAGTAGGTGGCACCGCTCTGAGGAAGGAACTTGGGTGAGATTCATATGTGGTGAATCTCAAAAGAAGGGGAGAGTAGTGTAGCGGTCGAGGTATAAAGGCCATCTACCAACCAGCCGGGTTGGTCTGGATCTCTTAGTCTCGTGGTAAATCGGTCGCATTGTGTGCTAGAGGTTGACGGTTCGAACCCCGGCTCCTGCACTTATCTCTCCTCCTGTTACAGTTACAAGATCTTTTTATTATGATCTCTGTTACCCTCATAATGTAACTAAGAATTTAATCAATCCAATCCAGTTGTGTTTTACAGAGTACGTTATTGTTTTTAGCTCACCTGAGCGAAGCTCAAGGGGAGCTTTACAAATCACTTTCCGTCCGTCCGTCTGGTGTTAACTTTACATTATAGACCTCTTCTCACAAACTACTCAACCAAACTGAACCAAATCTGGTGTGCATGTTCCCCATCATATGTCCATTCAAGTTTGTTCAAATCAAGTTGACCCGCCCCCAAAAAGTGAGCTTAAATCTTAAAAAATCTTCTTCTCATGAACCAGCAATAGCAGAGGCTTGATATTAGGTGAGCAGCTTCCTTTCGAGGTGTAGACTCAGATTTATACAAGAGAAGTTCTAGGGGCTATATTTGCCATCGTTATGGGAGGGGCAAGAATTTTTGCCCCGCCCAAAATTTATATTTTCCAAACTGAGAGGCTGATTTGAACCAAATTTGATGTGAGGTTTCATTGGGACATAAGTAGTTAATTTATACCCCAAAAAAATTTTCCTGTCACCCCATGGGAACCGCAGAAGCTAAAAATAGAAAAAACTTAAAGCGTCCATATCTCTAAAACTGCACTGCACTGAGAATTTTATTTGTTGTGAAGCTTCCTTAGGACCAACAAAATAGAATGGTAAAAAAAATTGCTATTGGTTTATATAGGGTACTTTTTCGGGACTTTGAAAAAGTGCTGAGTCAGCATTTTTTAACACTGTGGGTAATGGGGAAAACATAAAAGAATCTTTTTCTCCAAAACCACTGGTCCAAAGGCTTTCATATTTCACATATAACATCATTGGAAGATTGATTCACATATTTGTTGAAATCATTTCCCTGGGTCCATATTTGGGCTCTCTATGGGAGCCCAAATATTCAAATTAGTGCAATATGAGGAATATTCTTTAAAAATCTTCTTCTTCAGATCCACGAATCACTAGCTTTTGATATTTGGTATGCAGCATCCTTAGGGGTGAGATTCAAGTTTGTTCAAGCCAAGTCCCTGGGTTCATATCAATATGAGGAATATTCTTCAAAAATCTTCTTCACATCCACCAGTCAGAATCTTTTGATATTTGGTATACAGTATCCTTAGGGAGGTGAAATATAAGTTTGTTAAAGCCAAGTCCCTGGGTTCATATTTGGGCTTCCTGTGGGAGCCCGAATTATACCAAAATTTCTATATTTTCATGCTGTACCAATGACCCAGACTTAGCTGGTGCCAACTCTTAAATATTTAGGGCCAAACACAAATTTTACCCCCCAATCCCCAAAATTTGCATCAAAAACCGAAAATTACATGTCCTATATGGTCCTCCATACTTTTACTCCACTGTGCATGCGCAGTGTCAAGGAGGTCTCGAAATTGGTGCAATTATCATTCTTTGTTTGGCCCTCATATCAGTTACATCTCACTGATATTTGTGCTTGTAAATCTCAGTTTAAATGATGCCAGACACATAATTATGAGAGAAATGGTGGCTCTAAGGAGGAAATAGAAGGATGAGAGGAAGAAACAGTGACAGGAAATGTTCAGGGCTGTAACTTATAATTTTTTTTACGAAATTATTTCATGTTGCCTATTTTCGAGGCATGGTCCTTATGTTGTCATTCTTGCTGTGAATGTACCATTGTTGTTCAGTGTTTTATCTCTCCCTTTTCTTTATTCCCCCCTAGCTATTCTCCCATGCTTTTGGCATATTTTTTGTAAAGTTGATTACTAAAATTTCTTGGAAGTTTTGGCTTGGTAACAGAATAATATTCTGTTTTTTCCCCATGTTAACGTCCTCACCCTTGGGTGTTTAGGCATTTTGGTCTGCATCTACCATCTGATGTTCTGCAGTTTCTTCTCTGGAAGTCTGAGTTTTGCATCAGATAGTGTTTAAATTGGTAACTGATTTCGGCGATGTTTATCAGTGCCTGGAGTCATGTTTCTGGTTTTGTACACTTTTTTGTTTATGTTGACAATGGTTGCTTCTGATAGTGATTACTTGTCCTCTGCTTAGTTCAGTTCATAGCAAGATACATTAATATTGTCTGTAAGTGTTACATTAATTTTTTGAAATGGTTTTAAAATTTTTGTCAACACTTAGGCTTTTTTGGAATCCATTTGGGCTCATTGTTCCCATTGGGAACTTGGGCTCTTCTGAAAATTTTTTCAAAAATTTTTTTTTTATTTTTTTTAGCTCACCTGACTGAAAGTCAGGGTGAGCTATTCTGATCACTTTTCGTCCGTCGTCCATCGTCCGTCGTCTGTCGCCCGTCGTCCGTCGTGAAGGTGGTGTTTGGGCCTTTTTCTCCCAAACCACTGGCTGCATATTAATGAAATTTCATGTGAGTAGGGGTTATATAAGGGCATTTTGATTTTTTTGTCAAATTAGGTTTCGGCTCATATTGAGTAGAGGGATGGGGCAAAAATGCTCCAATTCTTAAAAAATCTTCTTCTCAAGAACCAGCAACAGCAGAGACTTGATATGTGGTATGCAGCTTCCTTTTGAGGTGTAGACTCAAGTTTGTTCAAGAGAAGTTTGAGGGGCTACATTTGACAATGTTAAAGGAGGGGCAAAAATTTTGGCCCCGCCCCAAATTTCTATTTTCCAAACCGCGAGGCCGATTTGAACCAAATTTTACGTGAGTGCTTATTGGGTCATAAGTACCTAATTTATGCAGAATTTTTTTTTTCCCATAGCCCCGTGGGAACCACAGGAGCTAAAAATAGAAAAAAATTAAAATGCCCATATCTCCAAAACTACACGGCACTGAGAATTCTTATTTGTTGTGAAGCTTCCTTAGGACCAACAGAATGGAATGGTAAAAAAAATTGCCATCGGTTTTATCATGGGGTACTTTTTGGGGATTTTGAAAAAGTGCTGAGTCAGCATTTTTTAACACTGTGGATAATGGGAAAAACATAAGACTACTTTTCTCCCAAACCACTGCTCCAAAAGCTTTCAAATTTCACATATAACATCTTTGGAAGATTGTTTCACATGTTTATTGAAATCAATTGCCTGGGTCGATATTTGGGCTCTTTATGGGAGCCCAAATGTTTAAATTGGTGCAGTATGAGGAGTATTTTTTAAAAATCTTCTTCAGATCTAGCAATAAGAATGTTTTGATATTTGGTATGCAGCATCCTTAGGGGGGTGAGATTCAAGTTTGTTGAAGCCAAGTCCCTAGGCTCATATTTAGGCTGAAAATTTGGGGTCCCTTTGTGGTCTTAGAAATTTTGGACCGGAAATTTTTTTTTTTGTTTTATCTGCGTTTCGGTCAATTTTAAGACAAAAAAAAATTATTTTTTTTCCCCTGAAAATTTGGGGTCAGGGTGGGACTTGGAAAATTTTGGACCAAAATCGGAAAAAAAATTTTTGTTTGTTTTTTATGCGTTTTGGTCAATTTTAAGACAAAAAATTTTTTTTTTTCCTCTGAAAATTTGGGGTCTGGGTGGGTCTTAGAAAATTTTGGACCAAAATCCAGAAATTAGTTTTTATCGTTTTTTACTCGTTTTAAGAAGAAGAAAAAAATTTAGGCTGAAAGTATTTTGTTTGGAAAAAAATCTGTTTTTTATGCGTTTATCTCAATTTTGGGACGTAAAAGTGCAGGAACTGAAAATAGAAGGAAAATCCTGTGTATTGTGTGGGCACAATTGCTTCATCTAGTTGGTATATGCTTTTCTTAGGAGGGGCGTATGCAGCTTATTCAAGTCAAGTCCCTGGTTTGATATTTAGACTACCATGTCAGGTGAGCGCCCTCAGGCCCCCTGGGGCCTCTTGTTTTTTAAATTATTTTCTTTCGAAATGTTATTATGGATTATATAATATTATGTAACTTTGTTTCAAGGGTTAGTGCGAGTACTATGACTGTGTATATTTTTTCTTGATGAAAAAAATATTGTTCAAATTGTAATGCGAGGAAATCTTCCTCTAATTCTCAGGTTCATTGTGTTTCTTGTAGTCAATGTATTCGCACTAATTCTTGCTCTGTGTGTGTTGATGGCTACGTGACCAGTGATATCCAACCAACATCGCCGACCAGGGATTCTACGGTGACCAGGTCACGCCATCCGGTTACCAAGGATACGAGGCCTTCATACTCTGGACGTTCGCATATAAGAAGTATGCAGGAGTCAACGTCCAAGGAGCTTCCAGCGGCTAAATCCTGTAAGACCGCAGCTCCACAGGCCTCTGTTACGGACGTGCTATCGCAGATAGCACAGATTATCGCAGCATCCCAGCATCCGACAGAAACTCTGTCGGATCAGGAATTATCCGAGGAAGCTGGGTCGGTACGTTCTGCTGCAGGTTCAGGCATGGACGACCAAGAATTTTAAGTGGTCCGACAGGATGGCGAAAGGGATACGGAGGAGTTGTAATTTTCCCTTTTGGAACAACATAAATTGCTGTAGAGTGCATCCGGCATTATCATCTGACGTTGTTCCTCTGGACCAAAATGCTGAAAAAAAAGAGACTGATAGCGCCACTGGACACAGAATTCTTTAATCGGTTTAGGGACATCGTCCCTCAGTTTCCGACACAGTCCAGAAATGTCTCACGGACATTTGAACTATTGAATGACGCTATATATAACTTGCTACCAAAACGGGCAGGTCCGGTTTCTTATCGGCAAATGCTCTACATCTGCCTTTCATCAATTCAAGGAATAATTCGAAACGGCAGGACAGAGCATTCCGAGAGTTACTCTGCATCTAGATGACCAGGCCGAAGACCTAGTATTGTCTATACCGTGGTCTATGTCAATTCCAACCACGGCGTTGGAAACGACAATATCGTCTAACAGGGCTAGCTTAGACGCATTATCGTACGCAGATCACCTTACCAGAGCGTTATCATTACGTCTCGAAGGAAAAGAATTCCAGGTTGTACAACCTCCTTAAGAGTTCTTTCAAGGGCCTTAGCATTCTCCACGAATAACTCCGCCCTTTTAGTGGCAATATGGAGTTGGTTAGATGTGACGTGGCCCTGGCTACATCCACGCGTGTGGATAGTAAGGTGAAAAACTCTCTCAGAGTCGCTCCGGTCTCCGGAGAGCTTCTCTTCGACGGTAAGCTTTCCGCAATCTATGATCAGATATCTAAGAAAGCTTCAGACTCTCTGCTATTCAAATCCGCTTCCAAAAAGTCGGATTCAGCGGAGAAGAGTAGGACAGGCACTTCTGGGGCGAATACGTCCAAGGGAAGTTCCTATAGAGGTTCCTATGCGTCCTTTAGGTCTTACTCTAGAGACCGTCAGAGTAGCGACTCAGGTAGGGGCTGTAATACTGGCCGAGACATCCGGTCAGACGCCCCTAGGTCGACGGGGCGAGGTGCGGGCTGTGGAGGACATGGTTTCCCCTTACGCAAGCCTCGCAGGACCAGGAGGTAATGGTATTAACCTCTATCGTGTTCCAGTGGGTGGAAGACTGTCGAGTTTCTCAACCAATTGGGAGTAGATTACGGACGTCCCTTAGGTTCGAGGGGTGATTTCGGAAGGACTAAATTGTCCTTCAAAGGAAAACCTCCGTTAACTCGAAGTCCAAGATGAACTCAGCTTCCGTCAAGTCCGCAGGAAAGAGGCTCGCTTCCATCAGAAGTCCAGTCTCTTCTGGAGAAGATCGCGATAGAGATCGTAGAAATCCAGAAATCTCCAGGTTTCTACAACCATCCTTTTCTGGTTCCGAAACCAGACGGCTCGTTCCGTCCACTCATAAATCTGAGCTGGATAAACAAGCTGATCGTGGCTCCAAGATTCTATATGGAGACCATCCGATCGGTCAGAGCGAGTATTTGGGTGAACGAATATGCTACATGCATAGATCTCAAAGATGCGTACTTTCACGTCATGGTACATCAGGCGTTCAGAAAGTATCTTCGCTTTGCCGTCATAGGAGTCGTGTATCAGCTCTGAGCAATGTGCTTCGGTCTGAATCTAGCGCCCTGGGCTTTCACTCGAATAATGAACTCGGTAATGACTCATTTCCGAGCTCATTCGTCTGCGGTAACGTCGGCCTACCTGGACGACATTCTTCAGAGGTATGGCAATGAGTTAATGTTTCAGAACGATGTGCAGAATCTGCTTCTATTGCTCCGATGTCTCGGTTTCATAAGTAAATGAGGAGAAGTCGGATCTGGTGTCGTCCAAGTCATTCACCCACCGGGGGATGAGCTTCGAGACGCACAACAATCCCATTCATCTGCCATTAACCAGAGCGAAATTAATCAGTTGTTACGCTCACTATTGTCTTCACAGACAAAGTTAGGGCGAGAGATTTCATGAGACTGATAGGTTTGTGTTGAGCTGCCGCGGATTTTATTCCAATGGGGCGGCTATGCACTCGTCCTCTCCAAATTTTTCTGACCCAGAATTGGAGGGTGAAGATTCATTCGTTCGATACGGACATCCTCTTGTCAAATCAAGTGAACAAGAGATTTAGACTTGGGCAGATATTCAGTGGTTAACTCAGGGAGTTCCACTGCAATTGCCGGATCCGAGTTTTACAGTTTTGACGGATGCCAGTCAAACAGGTTGGGACGCAACATTGAGCCCAACGGATTTGAAGTGCCAGGATGTTTGGGATCCGCAGTTCCTAATCAAGCACATAAACATCAAAGAAATGATGTCAATTTGGCTTGCGCTACATCATTGGATGAACGTTATTCAGAATGCTCACGTATATTCGGAACCAGGGTGGTACTCATTCCATTCTGTTATTCAAGTTAATGGAATGAATCCTTCTGTTTGTACTAGAACATCAAGTTCTCCTATCGGTCCGTCATATTCCGGGTCGTCTGAGCATACTAGCGGACTCCCTTTCACGGAGGGGCCGCTTGTTGCCGTCAGAATGGACTTTCAACAAACGAGTATTCAATCAGATTTACTACCAATGAGAGCGGCCAATTATGGACTTTTTTGTGACGCATCTCAACAATCAGTTGCAGACGTATATGTGTCATCATGTTCGCATCCTCGTGCATTTGCAATCGACACTCTATCGATCTCGTGAGACGGAATGATAGGATATACTTATCCTCCAGCACCATTGATTCAGCAGATATTGCTCTAGTTAAACAGTCTCAATGCAATTCTGTTGGTAGCATCTCTATCTCCACAGAGACCGTGGATTAATCTACTCAAGTGTCTGTTGTGGGACATGCCGTGGAAGCTTCCTCCACATTTCGGTCCATTCTATTGCTAGATGGATTCAATTAACTATCCGTACTGCTTATGATATATATCTTCAACTCAGCAGTCTGTGCTTAAGATTTCAGCTCATGAAGTAAGAGTTCTTTCTACATCTTGGGCTTATGCTAATAGTGTTGCTATTACAAATCTAATGAGGGCTGCATATTGGTCTCAGCCTTCCACTTTCATGAATTTGTATCTTAGAAATATTGAGTCCATTTCTGGAGATCTGCATTGTTTAGGTCCGTTATCTGTTGCTCAGAATGTCGTCCACTAAACAGTTGCAACTATAGTTATGCAGGCTTTCTGTTCCGGCAGTTACTCTGTCCTGCTGCCCTCTTCGCTTTGGAGTATTTGATCCAGGGCAAGGGGAAGGGGGGGGGGGGGGTGTTCCCTTAGGTCACCTGCTTTATAGTGTAAAGCAAGGGAATACCTCTCCTGGAGTCAGTAATTCCGAGTCGGTACCAGGATGATTTTAAAGTGTAAAGCTAATGTTTACTCATCCATGTAATATTTTTAAAGTGTAGCTCGGTGTGAAGCATTTGTATATGTCACGTGTCATACAGGCGTTAATATACAATCCTTGGACACTTTTGATGAGTATAAAGAGTCTCATTTCTCTGGACTTCCTTTATTTATTGGCTTTCCTTTAAAAATATTAGCATAATGGGTTATACTGGAGGTTAAAAGAGATCATTGATGTTATTGTGCTCAATTACAGAATGGTGTTGTGTCTTTCTCGTTTTAATGCAAATAAGAAAGATACATGTAAAGCCTATTTCTCCTTTCTCCTCGAGGGGATAATTCTGTTATATGTAGTTGAGCCTATTGGATTTTCCTTATGTCCTAGGCCCTCCAACCTTTTTACTATTCAGCTAAGTCTGGGTCATTGGTACAGTATAAAAATGTTAAAAAATTTATAGTAATTTATATATTTTTTATACTTACCAATGACCCAGGCAGGGATGGCCCTCCCATGAGTTGGGAACTCATACCTCCCTGCTGAGTACATAACGCTTACCAGGCACTGGTTGTAAGAATGATAATTGCTCCAATTTCGAGACCTCCTTGACACTGCGCATGCGCAGTGGAGTAAAAGTATGGACGACCATATAGGACATGTAATTTTCGGTTTTTGATGCAAATTTTGGGGATTGGGGGGTAAAATTTGTGTTTGGCCCTAAATATTTAAGAGTTAGCACCAGCTAAATCTGGGTCATTGGTAAGTATAAAAAATATATAAATTACTATAAAGTTTTTAACTTTCCAAACTGAGAGGCCAATTTGAACCAAATTTGATATGAGGGCTTATTGGGGCATAAGTACCTAATTTATGCCAAATCACTTTTCCCGTCACCCCATTGGAACTGCAGGAGCTAAAAATAGAAAACAATTTAAAATGCCCATATCTCCAAAACTACACGGCATAGGGTACTTTTCCAGGACTTTGAAAAAATGCTGGGTCACCATTTTTTAACACTGTGATTAATGGGAAAAACATTAAAGAATCTTCTCCTATTCCACTACTCCAAAGACTTTTATATTTCACATATAACATCTTTGGAAGATTCATTCACATGTTTGTTGAAATCAAATCCCTGGGTCCATATTTGGGCTCTCTGTGGGAGCCCAAATATTCAGATTAGTGCAATATAATTCTTTCAAAATTTTCTTCTTCCAATCCACCAATCAGAAGCTTTTGATATTTGGTATGCAGCATTCATAAGGGGGTGAGATTCAAGTTTGTTCAATTTGAGTCCCCGGCTTAATATTGGGGCTTTCTATGGGTGGGGTGAGGGTGGTGGCAGGGGGGATGCATGTTATGTTCAGGATTGTTCATATCCATTCCTTAGTGTTTTTCCATAAAATTTACCTTTCATGACTTCTTTCCTTGATAGTGTTGATGAACCATGTCTAACTTAATGTTACCCCAAATACTTCTGTGAACCACTTTGGCAGGTGAGCGATTAAGGCCACTTGGGGCCTTTTGTTTTTATTAAGATCTCTCTTACCCTCAAACTAAGCATTTAACCAATCCAGTTCAGTCGTGTTTGAGAGAGTACATTATTATCCTCCCCACAAGTGAGGGATATAGCATAGAGCTTCGTCCATCCATCCATCTGTCCATCCATATGTCCATCCATCTGTCCATCCTTCTGACCGAACTTTGTTTATGGCATAACTTTAACAGAGTTAACAGATTTTAATTCTTTTTAGTATATTGTCTCTATAGCAACAATGTTCTATGTCAAGTTCAATGACCGCCGATGTCTCTTTGAAAATTATGGGAGTTATCCTTTGTTACAAAAAGATTCTGTAAATTTTGTATACAGCATAACTTGAACAATAGTTAATGGATTTCAATTCCTTTTGGTATATGTCTCTATACCAACAATATCAACATCAAGTTCGATGACCAGCGATATCTGATGAAAATTATGGGAGTTATAGCCCTTTGTTTAATAAAAAATATCTTGTAATGCGTGTTCATGGATAATAACACTTTGGCCAGCCACTGATTTGTGGAATAACTTAAACATTAGTGACGAATAATAATTTTTTTTTGTTTTTTGTCCAAATAACTCGTTGGGAACAATGTCTAGGCTCCAGTTTAATGACCACCACTATCACTGAAAATTATTAGAGTTTTGCTTCCTCCCCCTCTCCCCCCTCCCCCCCCCCCCCCCCCCCCCCCCCCCATTGCATTTTGAATGATTTCATGTGGAAAAAAAAATTGAACTCTATATATATATCTTAAATGCCTTGCTGTGCCTAATATAATGACCAGTACATTTTTGAGAAATTCGGTGTAAGTTTATATAATTTAGTAGGCTTCACCAAATGTTTGACTTGTTATAATTTATTGGGAAGCTCTCCAATAAATGATAAGAAGACAAGAGTTTGATAATATCTACAAATGCAATCAAAATGTGGATTATGTACAAGTAACATTCACCTATTGTCATGAACATCGACTGCTCTATAGACAAAAATACACAATGAATTGTAATTTACTTGAATTTTTCACTTTTTGTATTTTTTTCCAACAGGTGCCCTGACGTTGTATTGAAACTTTTGAAAGTTCTATTCCATGTTCTATCGTTGATAGCCATTATCACTTCAGCTGTATTTTGTGGAATGACTGGAATCATTATTATGAATACCATCACTTTTCTAAAGGTATGACTGACAGTTAAATTTATAGGTCATTAGTGTTAGACTGTTTTCTAGTAATGGCATGTTCAGAGCCTGTATAATTTGACCTTAGTTATTATATCTTCTGGTTTATAGCCACAGATGCTGAAAGTGAGTGATGATTATTATACCCCCACAAAACAAAGTTTGGGGGGGAGGGGTATATAGGAGTCAGCTTGTCCGTCGGCAGGTCTGTCGGTCTGACGTCAATCTTCGGTCCATTACAATTTGTGGAGCAAACTACTTCCACAGTTTTAGTCGCATTTTCATGAAGCTTCATGAAAATGACCAACATGATGAGAGGAAGTGCGTGACAAAATGTTTTTCAAGATCAGATTCAAGATGGCCGACTGGTGGCCATATTGGATTTTGCAAAATACTTGTGGAGCAAACTACTTCTACAGTTTTTGCTGCATTTTCATGAAACTCAATATAAATGATCGACACAATGAGGAGCAGTGTGTGACATATTTTTTTTCCCCTACCAAATTCAAGATGACCGACTGGTGGCTATATTGGATTTTTTTTTTACTTAGAAAAGTTGAATGCCCCTTTTCAGTCCCCCCCCCCCCCCCCCCCCAGGCGGTATGCCACAGTGGGGGTATACCGGGCGACAGACCATCTCTAGTTAATTATAAACAAGCTGTTAATTGAAAATAGAATATGTTTTCATTTTTAGAAATCACTGAACAATTTTTTTTCCACAATCCATTCCAATGAGGGATCATAACCTGAGTTTTAACTCTTTTTGAGAATAGTATTGGATGGTTTTGGTTATTCTGATGGGTAAAGAGTTTTGATATAGATGAGATTTACACCAAGACTGTACAGTGAACAGGATTAGTTAATAATGAAAATTGTTTATAACTATTATTGGTTATAAAAAATTGGTAAATGCCATATAATACTACATGAAAATATACACAGTAAGGCTGTAAAAATGCACAAACATTTTTGTTTATGTGTTACATATGGTGCAGGATTAACCCTTTACCTAACATGAAAAGCAGACGACACTTGCAAAAAAAAATTATTGAATAACTAATTTTCAGCTTAACTTTGACATAGTCAAATTTGAGGTTATGCCATGCCCCATCGTCCATCTGTCTGGCATCAACAATTCATTACGGCTCAAGCTAGAGGCCGTATTTATGAACCAATCTTTACAAAACTTCTTGGGTACCTTTGTTATCACCGTGGGACTCGAACAAGTGTTTTTGGATGCGGTCCAAAATTCAAGATGGCCACCAGAAGCCATTTTGTACCGAAAGTAGTGCAATCAGTTTTTTGTACACAACTTCTGTATGAAAGTTCTGATTTGAATAAATTTTTGTATGAATGTTTAGTAACATGGAATACATCACATATAATATGGATTTTTTTCATGTGTAGAAATTATGCAAATTAGATGAACTTTGATTTATTCAGTGCTACTTATACAAAGTAAGTGCACATGTCAATATGGCTCGGGCTAGGGGCTGTATTTATGAACCGATCTTCATGAAACTTCTTGGGTACCTTTGTTATCACCTTGGGACGAGAACGAGTGTTTTTGGGTATGGTCTAAATTCAAGATGGCTGCCAGTGGCCATTTTGTACCAAAATTAGGTATAATCAGTTTTTTGTACAGAACTTCTGTATGAAAGTTCTGATTTGAATACATTTTTGTTTGAATGTTTAGTAACATGGAATACATCACATATAATACAGGTTTTTTTCTTGTACAGAAATTATGCAAATTAGATGAACTTTGATTTAATCAGCACTACTTAAACACAGTAAGTGCACATGTCAATACAGCTCGGGCTAGAGGCTGTATTTATGAACCAGTCTTCACAAAACTTTTTGAGTACCTTTGTTATCACCTTGGGACGAGAACAAGTGTTTTGGGGTGCAGTCTGAAATTCAAGATGGCTGCCGGTGGCCATTTTATACCAAAATTAGGTGCAATCAGCATTTTGGGTCCGTGTACCAAATTTGGTCCAAATCGGCCCAGTTGTTAGCCTGTTGTTATGGAGGCGCTCTGGTTGCTAGGGAAGTCATGTGACATCATCATTGATCTGTCTGTTTTCATTTGCAATGCCTTTTGGGTCCGTATACCGAATTTGGTCCAAATCGGCCCAGTAGTTAGCCCGTTGCTAAGGGAGGGCCCTAGTTGCTAGGGAAGTCACGAGACATAAACTTTAATCTGTCTATTTTCATTTGCAATGCATTTTGGGTCCGTGTACCGAAATTTGGTCAAAATCAGCCCAGTAGTTAGCCCATTGCTAAGGGGGCGCTCTGGTTGCTAGGGACCAGATCGCGTGATGTCAACATTGATCTGTCTGTTTTCATTTGCAATGCATTTTGGGTCCATATACCAAATTTGGTCAAAATCGGCACAGTAGTTAGCCCATTGCTAAGGGGGCGCTCTGGTTGCTAGGGAAGTCACGTGGCGTCATTATTGATCTGTCTATTTTCATTTGCAATGCATTTTGGGTCTGTATACCGAATTTGGTCAAACTCGGCCTAGTAGTTGGCCCGTTGCTAATGGGGCACTCTGGTTGCTAGGGAAGTCACGTGACGACACCATTGACCTGTCTGTTTTCGTTTGCAACGCTTACTGGATCCATGTATCAAAATTGGTCAAAATTGGTTTGCCCGTTGCTAGGGGCGTGCTTTACTTGCTATGGACGCCATGTGACATAATCAGTGACCCATTAGCCCCCATCTCCCCCCCCCCCCCCCACCCAATATATTAAGGGTCCCTTGACCCAATGAGGGTGAAAGCAATGGTGGAGAGCCAGCACTTGTTCTAGCATTCGAGTATCCTTGAAAAAATGTAACCCCATTTGTCCCCGGTTCCTTTGGGAAAAATCCTTTAAAGTTTAATCAGCCAGAGTCATTCTCATGAAGTCTCATCTCGTTAACTACTTCCTACGTTTAAAAAAGTGTGAAATTAGTATAAAGAACTTACGAGTTTCGACGTCGGCTTCGCCTCCATCTCAACTCGGGTACCTCCAGCACCTTCGTCCTTTATAAAAAATTCAAATACCTATATTTTAAGAAGGACTGGACAAAGATTTATTAATTAGTAGGAATCAACCGTAGAAGGGTTTGAATCAAACTGGACAAAACAATTGCTAACATTGGCTTATGATGCACCATACAAGGATCCCCATTGTACCATTAACCCCATGGAGATTTCTTTTCTAGTTTAGCAGCTTATTGTCACCCACCTTTACAATACTTTACCTGTACATTTGTTACAGGCTATGGTCAGTATTTATGTACAGACCTTTACAATACTTTACATCTACCTTTGTTATCAGGTCATTACCTAGATGTGTGTCATTGCTGTGTCACATACTATACATGTACATGTCTTACACAAGTTGAGCTACAGTGTCATTTACATTTTAAATTTCATTTTTTGTCTCAAAAACGTAGGTTATGACCCCTTGTTGGAACGAGCTCGATGAGCTCGTTCCAACGAGGGGTCATAACCTATGTTTTTGAGACAAAAAATGAAAAAAATAATTAAAATAAATTGGCAGTTTTTTAGAATAGCACTGGCCGGTTTTGGTCGTTACATTGGCTAGACGGTTAAAGGAACTAATGGAAATACTTATACTGGATTGTGGAAGTTTTCTTCAAATGAATTCAAAAAATGAAAACATATTATATTTTCTATTAATAGTTTGTTTATATTCAGATGTCATCACCATTAGAAGTCCTGCAGTAATGAGATGCATAGCCATGGATGCCGAATGAGACTTTGGATGCCACAAGATAAATAAATATCTATATCTAGTTATATAATCTTTTCACACAGATTACAGTTTTATTCACCTTTTGCTGCCAGCTATATACTCTTATACTGGTCAACATCACCCTCAGTTAAATGCATCTTCTGTACTTATCTTGTTTTTTAATCCTTCATGATCAAAAATACATTTACCCAGACCAAATTGATGCTCAAAAGAATGGGACAATATAATTGCAACTCATCCCTGACTGCTGGAGAGAACTTTTATAACCATTTGCTGGGGACAACTTATCTTGTCTCTTTATTTTCAGAATAATTTATCTTTCTATTGAACATTATGACTTTGTCACAGTCTATTTACATCTGGAATTCATTGATTTTCCTCCTTTTTCGTGTAAAACCAGGGAAGATTATACTAAGTTTTTAACAGAAATCATATAGCTGTACAAAGGGCACTTGGGCTCATTGGTTAGTGCATTGGACATGTGAACAAAAGGTTGTGGGTTTGGTTCTGACCCTCTGCTTCTTGCATTGTATCCTTGAGCATGATTCTTAACTCTCAATTACTCATAATGGGGTGTGGTGGCACATTGTGCCTTTAACCAATGCGACTCTGATTCAAGCCCTTTTTGAGCCTAGTTACTGCATTACAAGTATGCCTGCAGCTTACATGCCTTGGTGGTTTACACTAGGTACTCCCGATTTCTACAGTCCAGTTAGCTGTCCATCTGAAAAACTGAAAACAAGAAAACTAATGCCAATGGAGGGATTACAACGGTTCCAACATAGTTACACGCCAGCAGACAACCCATAAAAAACCTTTCCCTTCAAATAATTGTACAACCGTTTCTAAATCAGAACTTGGATGAAAGCTTAATGTTGCTTTTGTCTTTACTTATAAAGAACTGTTTTATGAAAGCCGTGTGTTTTCCCATATTCTAGCCATGAAAAATCTGAAATTTACGAAAAATTTAATTTTGCAAATCCTTATTTCCAATTCCTTGTAAGATGTGTTAACCATTCCTATTAATTTATGTTTCAGATCACCAGACTGACTTATGCAGCCAATAAATTCAATGATAATTTGGCCAAATCAAGAACAAATCTTATTGTTACATTATGGTTAATGTGGTCATGGTTAAGTTTATTGAACAGTCCGGCACAGGTGGTTTGGACAAAAAACATAAGGTTTGTTAATAAAAAATATATATTGGGCCATTCCATGGGCTGCACAGTATTACGGTATACCGGTTGGTACCGGTATTGAAATCGTCACAAAAACTGTCCATAAAACTGGTACACCGTGAGTGACGGTATACAATTTTTGGGCCCAATATTATAATTTGAAATTAGTGTTTTCTTGAAATAAAAATATATATAATGTGCGAAAATAGGAAAAACACATATTAAATGCACGGGATATCATCAATAAAAAAATATTTTTTTAGTTAGAGATAGAAGTATTACTTACTGCCCTGGGGAAATGAGTGGTTTGAATGGACTCAGTGAAAGTCTAATTCATGTCTGTGAAGTTATTAAACCTATTGTTATGAAAATAAGCCATAAAATTATTAGACGGTTTACTCGCTTTCATCCGATAGAAACTCGCATACAAGTAAATTAGTTTTTGTCAGTTAAACTCCTGTAAAAACATGGTCAACCTCTCTTGTCTTGCTAAGCGTTTAATTATTGAGCCAGGCTATAATTGTTACCAACACTGTGTCAATTGTAATTATGATAAGAAGTGTACTCATTGAAAATATTTCTTTATTCATTCTTATACATTTATCTTTTATTCGTCTTCGTCTTATTAGAAATAAATAAATACTGACTGAATTATACCCGTCTTCTGCGATTATTTTCTGACCAGGTACTAAAATTACCAGGAATGAATTGTCCAATCTTGGAGCATGCCCCTAAAACATGATCACCATTCGGTTTCATGATAGTCTGGTGTCAATCACTAGCTGACAATGTTTTCCCAGTGAAACAGCAGTGATGGCTTCACAAGTCTGTCAGCAAATGACAAAAATTGTTGCAAATTTCACAATCTACGTAATTTGAAACAATTTTTGTCAGATTGCTGACAAACAACGAATTAATGAACATCGAAATTCTTTCACATCCAAAGTAAACTCAATACTCTGAATGTACCGAATTTCAGTTGTTTTTCATCTGGGACAGTGAGACTCCGTACATTGCATTTATCAAGGGCTTACGGAAAAGTAACTTTAAGTAAGGTATTTCAGTTTTATTTTGCTTTCAATCTGAATTGTTTCACGGTATACTGGCCATGGTATACTGGTATACCACGGTATTGTTTTCAATACCATCACCGGTACTCCAATCCGAATACCGTGCAGCCCTAGCCATTCCCGTTCACCCTGCATCTATTGTTCCCAGTTCAGGTGTGAGAAAGTGTGATAATCCTCAACATCAAAAACTGGCTGACAATAGTTTTGTTCTAATTAGTTGGGCAGTTGAAGCTAGAGTGAATTCAGTTCATATTGTTATACTAAAACCAATGGCCCAGACTTAGCTGGTGCAGCCTCAATATTATTAAGGGCCAAACACAAATTTTGAACCCCCACAATCCCCAGAATTTGCATACAATACAGAAAATTAAAAGTCCTATCTGGCCCTAAATACTTTTAGAACTTGCGCATGCGCAGTACCCAGGAAGAGACAGGAATTGGCAACAACATCATTATTTTGATTGGCCCTAGTCAGTAAACATTTGAACCGACATCTGTGCAATAAATTCTCATTTTTAACTTAACTTGACAAAGTCAAGATAAGCTATTGCCATCACGCGTGCAGAAGTCTGTGAGTCTGTTCACATTTTCCTTTAGCACAGGCTACATCCCATAGTTCTCGTCTGATCGTCACAAAATTTCATATGCAGGTTTGGGGTCATGTCTAGATGAGAACGTCCCCTTTTGGTTGCGAACGGTCAACCGGTACGGCTGCCTGAGCCCAAAACCTGAAAACCATTAGCACAGTCTGCAGGTCGTATTTATGAAGAGATGAGAACGTCTCCTTTTGGTCATGATCTGTCAACCGTGATGGCTGCCCAAGCCCAAAACCCCAAAACTTTTAGCACAGTCTGCAGTTCATATTTAATATGGAGGGATTTTATTGTGACTTGGTAGGATGACTCTGTATGATGTGTAGATGAGAACTTTCCTATTTGGTCGCGATCTGTCAACCATGATGCCTGCCTGAGCCCAAAACCATTAGCACAGTCTACAGGTCATATGTATGGAGGGATTTCATTGTAACTTGATAGGTTGACTTCATATAATGTCTAGATGAGAACGCCCCCTTTTGGTCGCAATTGGTCAACTGTGATGGCTACATGGGCCCAAAGCCAGCCCAAAAACCTTTAGCACAGTCTACAGGTCATATTTATGAAGGGATTTCATTGTAACTTGGTAGGATGACTCCAAATAATGTCTAGATGAGAACGTCCTCTTTTGGTCGCGAACATTCAACAGTGATGGCTGCCGAGCCCAAAACCTGAAAACCTTTAGCATAGGGTATATTTCAGTGAACTATTCCGATTTACTTAGTTTAGTATTCCATGTAAACCTAAACTAGGTTTAGAAATCATGACAGAATGATATGTTTAATGCGAATACTATTCCACATAAACCCCTGTTTGATGTTGCTAGGAAACACGACACATGAAAGTATTGTTAGGAGGGGGACATCCAAAGAGTGGGAAACATACCCCTGCTTTCATTTTTAGCTCAACTTTGGCGAAGTCAAATTTGAGGTATTGCCATGGCCCGTGGTCCGTCTGTCTGTCTGTCCATCCATCTGTCCGTCCATCGCACCGTGCACACGGCTTGGGCTAGAGGCCGTATTTATGAAGCGATCTTTACGAAACTTCTTGGGTACCTTTGTTATCACCGTGAGACGAGAACGAATGTTTTTGGGTCCAGTCCGAAATTTAAGACGGCCACTGGCAGCCATTTTGTACCCAAATTAGGTGCAATCAGATTTTTGCGCAGAACTTCCATATGAAAGCTCCGATTTGAATATTTTTTTTATATGAATGTTTAGTACCATGGGATACATCACATATAATACGGGGTTTTTTCTCGTGCGTAAATTATGCAAATTAGACTAACTTTGATTTATTCAGTGTTACTTTCAGCACTGTAAGTGTAAATGTCAATATGGCTCGGGCTAGAGGCCGTATTTATGAACCGATCTTTACGAAACTTCTTGGGTACCTTTGTTATCACTGTGGGACGAGAATGAATATTTTGGGGTCCGGACGGAAATTCAAGATGGCTGCTGGTGGCCATTTTGTACAAAATTAGGTGCAATCAGATTTTTGCACAGAACTTCCATATGAAAGCATTGATTTGAATAATTTTATGTGTGAATGTTTAGTACCATGGGATACATCACATATAATACTGTTTTTTTCTCGTGCATAAATTATGCCAATTAGACTAACTTTGATCTATTTTATGTTACTTTCAGCACTGTAACTGCAAATGCCAATACGGCTCAGGCTAGAGGCAGTATTTATGAACTGATCTTTACAAAACTTCTTGGGCGCCTTTGCTATCACCTTGGGTGCAGTCCAAAATTCAAGATGGCTGCCGGCAGCCATTTTGTACCAAAATTGGTGCAGTCAGTTTTTTGTACAGAACTTTTGTATGAAAGTTCTGATTTGAATAAATTTCTGTATGAATGTTTAGTAACATGGAATACATCACATATAATACAGGTTTTTTTCTCGTGCAAAAATTATGCAAATTAGATGAACTTTGATTTTATTCAGTGCTACTTATGCACAGTAAGTGCACATGTCAGTACGGCTCGGGCTAGAGTCTGTATTTATGAACCGGTTTTCACAAAACTTCTTGGGTACCTTTGTTATCACCTTGGGATGAGAACGAGTGTTTCTGGATGTGGTCCAAAATTCAATATGGCTGCCAGTGGCCATTTTGTACCAAAATTAGGTCCATCAGTTTTTTGTACACAACTTCTATACGGCTCAGGCTAGAGGCCGTATTTATGAACCGATCTTTACGAAACTTCTTGGGTACCTTTGTTATCACCGTGGGACGAGAACGAGTGTTTTTGGGTGCGATCCAAAATTCAAGATGGCTGCCAGCAACCTTTTTGTACCAAAATTAGTGCAATCAGTTTTTTGTACAGAACTTCTGTATGAAAGTTCTGATTTGAATAAATTTTTGTAGGAATGTTTAGTAACATGGAGTACATCACATGTAATACAGGTTTTTTTCTTGTGCAGAAATTATGCAAATTAGATGAACTTTGATTTGTTCAGTGCTACTTATACACAGTAGGTGCACATGTCAATACGGCTCGGGCTAGAGTCTATATTTATGAACTGATCTTCACGAAACTTCTTGGGGTACCTTTGTTATCCCCTTGTGACAGGAACAAGTGTTTTTGGGTGCCTTTGTTATCACTGTCCTATATGAGAACAAATATTTTGAGGTTCAGTCAGACCCACTCTGGGACTCAAAGATTTCTTTTCAAGTTTTGCATCTAACTGTTGCCCACCTTTACAATACTTTACCTACACATTTGTTACAGGCTACGGTCAGCATTTATGTACAGACCGTTACAATACTTTACATGTACCTTTGTTATCAGGTCATTACCTAGATGTTTGTCATTGCTGTGTCACATACTATACATGTACATGTCTTAAACAAGTTGAGCTGCAGTGTCATTGACACTTTCATTAAACATTTTTAGAAACCCATCGTTAAAAAAGCCCTCATCAGAAACTTTCCAGTGTTGGTGTCAAAAATTGCGTGACTGCTATCATGGAAATAAAATGGCCAAAAAGGATCTGAAAGTTGTAACAATTTTTTTCTGAGAGAAAAACACCCTTTCAGTTGAGAATCGAATATTTTTGAAATGCCGATTTTACGGGCTAAATAAATGTTATTAACTTTTTTTTATAGTTTCTCTCTCTTGAGTTACAGCATTTTGCATGAACCTTGCACTGTTTATTTCTTTTTTGACACTCGAAATTGAATGTTTTTTTATTGTCGTTGTGCGAGGCGTAGAACTTTTATGTGCATTTCACTGCGCATGTCAAGAATAGAATGATAAACCAGATAACCCTGTTCTCAAGGAGGTTTAGTTGGTTTAATCCAGAATGATAAACCAGAATATAAACTGCTCAATAAAACGACCTGGTTTTTATTCCGTGTGTCTACGCATGCTCACAATAAACCAAGTAAACCAGAATAGCTCACTGAAACATACCCATAGTCTATAGGTCATATTTATGGAAGGATTTCATTGTAACTTGGTAGGATGACTCCATATAATGCCTAGATGAGAACATCCCCTTTTGGTCACGATCATTCAACCATGATGGCTGCCCGAGCCCAAAACCCGAAAAACTTTAGTACAGACTACAGGTCATATTTGTGAAGGGATTTCATTGTAACTTGGTAGAATGACTCGTATAATGTCGAGATGATGACGTCCACTTTTAGTTGCAATCGGTCAACAGTGATGGCTACACAGGCCTGACGCCCAAAAACCTTTAGCACTGTCTACAGGCCATATTTATGAAGGGATTTCATTGGAACTTGATAGGATAACTCATTTTGGAACAATTTCACTGTAACTTGGTAACTTTTGTTGACATACGTTAACTGTGAGAGCCACATACATTAACTGTGATGGTCACATTAACCCACCCCTCAGTTCTTTAGTACAGTCTGCACCTCATATTATTTTTTTTAAAAACATAGCATACAGGGAACAAAAATTAACATATTCCCAATTATCACAATTCTTGTCTTATTTCATAATCCTTTCATAAACATTGAACATTATCCTTTTCTTCAAACACAACACACTGACAAGTTAAGCTACAGTGTCATTGACACTTTTATTGAAGATGCCAGACATAAATCAATGATGGTTTTCATGGAATCAACAGTGTAGCAGGATGCTAGAAGTGAATAACTAACTATGGTTTCGGATGTTCAGGGCTGTAACTTAATAATATTTTTTATACTGTATACCAATGGCCCAGACTAGTTGGTGCTAACTCAAAAATATCTAGGGCCAAACACAAATTTTGCCCCCAGAATCCCCAAAATTTGCATGCAAAACCGAAAATTAGAAGTCCTATCTGGCCCTCCATACATTTACCCTCCACGCATGCGCAGACGTCAGGAAGTCATCGAAACTGGCGCCAACATCATTCTTTGTTTGGCCCTTGTCAGATAACAACAAACTGACATTTGTGCTTTTTAAATCTCAATTAATAATGATGCCAGACACAAGTCAATGATTAAATTGGTGGATCCAAGGACACAACTGGATGAAGGAAGGAAGAAACGGTGGTTTTAAACGTTCAGGGCTGTAATTTTATAATATTTATAAAAATTAGTTCATGTTCCCCAATTTTGGGACATGGGCCTGACGTCATCATTCATTGATAATGATCTGTCCACTGTTTGTTTAGTATTCCTTCCCTTCCTTCTCTTGATCCCCTCAGTTAAGATTCCAAGCTTTTGGGCTTGTTTTATTGAAATTTTTTTTTATAAAATTTCTTGGGAGTTTAACGTATTATACAGAAGATATTCTGTACATCCCCAGGGTTACATCCTCACCCTTATGCTGTTTAGGCATTTTGGTCATGCATCATATATCCGATGTATCGTTTTTTCTTCTGATGAAGATCTTGCTTTACATCAGATAGTCTTGTTTCTGTTACTGACTTCGGGCCGTGTTTCCTGGGGTCTTGTTTCCGTTTTTTTGAAGTTGTTTACATTGACATTGCTCTAGGTAGTTTCCTATTATTTTTAAGGACAAAGCTGTAAGTAACACTAAATATCCTGATAGTATGGTAGTTAATTTTATGACATATTATTATTATTTTGTCCACACTTTGGCTTTTTTGGGTTCATCGTTCCCTTTTGGAACTTGGGCTCTTATATAAGAAAAAAAATTTTTTCAAAAATTTTTATTTTTTTTGAAGGAATTTTTTCTTTGGATGTATTTATTTCATCGATTGTATTTTAATGTTATCTTATATTTATGTAGATTTGGTGATGGTACAATTGACCTATGTTAGATTTTAGATATAATATTTATCTAATAGCAGGGCAAATAAAGGAAGCCTTTCCTCTATTTACATGGTCGTTGTCTTGCATATAGTCCATGTACTACCACTAATTCTTGCTCCATGTGTCAGGTTTTGACAATGTTGATGACGGGTGTCATGGTTTGTGTTAGGCAAGTGGACACTATTGGTCCTATCGCAGCGAGAGGACTCTGCTGGTCCTCTCGCCAAAATGTCACTATAGTTTTTTTAGTTTCTATTTACAGAGGAACAAGAACATGGTGTGGTTTTGTGATGCCATCAGGGAGTGTGCTTCCGCTGCCGCATTATACTATTAGAGCTAGCGGAAAAGTGCTCAATGATATAAGACAAGGGTTAGGCTTTTGAACTAATGTTTGCGTCCCTTGTCTCCAGCTAGCTCAACCGGCAGATCTATCACATAGAATATCAGTGGTGTGACGCTGGGTATGTCCGTAGCGGTCGAGAAGAGGAATACGGTGTAGCGAGTACTATAAAAATACGAACATGCTCACCCTGCGATGGCGGAAAGGAGGAAACCTGGGAAGTAGGAAGCAAACAAGTTTTGAGGTATGCTCGTTCGTTCAGGTCTACCATGATTGCGAGCAAGAGAGAGGCCCCTCTCTCTTATAACAACATCTGGGGCCAGATGTTGTTGGTAGGAACTTGCGTCAGTCTGAGTATTCGTCCATGCCTCCTGTCTGGGACATCCCGTCTAATAGGCAGCCGGGGTCAGCTAGTCTTACTGCTTCCTCTACATAACGGAATAAAGTGATCTTTATATACTGCACAGGGCTATAAACCGCGATGAGTGGTTTCAGTTCCCTGACGTTGGTGAAGCGGTTAAAATTGAATATGAGGACCGTGACACCAGTTGTGTCGCATGTGCATTGTATTCAGAGCTAGTGGCATAAGTGCTCAATGATATAAGACAAGTTCTAGACCTTAGAATATCGGGTTTACGACCTTGTCTCCAGCTAGCTGGACCGGCGGATTTTTACTCAGAATATGGGTAATGTGACGCCGGGTATGTCTGTAGTGGTCGAGAGAAAATAAGGGTGTAGTGAGCACTATTTAATCCAATCATGCTCACCCTGTGTTGATGGAAGGAAGAAGCCGGCAAGTTCTGAAGTACGCTAGGTTAGGTCTCCCCGGACCGCGAGCAAGAGGGAGACCCCTCTCTCTTAACAACATCTGGGGCTGGGTGTTTTTGGTAGGAACTTGCGTCAGTCAGAGCTTACGTACATAGCTATTGTCCGGTACGCTCAGTTCAATTCTTAGCCGAGGACGGCCACAGTTTGGCTTCTTCAGCATCTACCAAGCACTCCCGACCACACCTTGGCTAAGTGACTTAGGATATCTAGTCTGCATCGAAGAAAGTCACACCATCTAGTAGCCAAGGAGATGAGGGTTCATTCATCGGGTCGTCTGCAGTAAGAGCCATGTTGGACACACTGTTCCAGGAGCAGCCGGCGGACAAGGAATTCATGACCGCTGCTCCTCAGGCCTCCGTAACGGACTTGCTGTCACAAATTGCGCAGCTAATCGCAGTATTCCTGCTAAGGCAGAAGCACTCAACATCAGTCTCAAAACTTGAGCTGTTGAATGGTGCTTGATCGGTCCAGTCATCTGCCTATTCAGATGCCAGTGACCGTGATTCTAACTGCTTTAGACGAATGAAGAAAAGGATACGGAGGAGGATAACTTCCCCTTTTGGAACAACTAATGGATGATATGGATACTATACTTTATCGTTATCCTTGAACTTGTTCCAGTGAATCGCAATGCTGCAAGTAATTATGAGAAACTGCTAGCATTGTTAGACGAGTTCAACCAGTCAAAGAGCAGGATAATAATATCTTTTTCCGGTTAAGTCCAGGGGAAGATGTGTTGAGACTTTCTCTGCGTTGAATGAGCAGGCTAAGATCTTAGTTGTAGCCATACCTTCATCATTTAGCTGTTCGCTCGGACACAGTTGAGAAAATGATTTCTTATTCAGAGCAAATTTAGACTCATTGTCTTATGTACTTCAAATTTAAGTACTGTGACGCATCGTCCATATGGAAACGAATTTTGTGGTCGTTTGTACCTTTTAAAAATTCTTTCAAGACCTATTATAATATATATCTCTGTCTTAACAAATGTTAAGTTGGAGCTATTCTGATGTGTCGAAGCCTTGCGTCTTCATCTTTAACATTTGACTAGGTGGAAAACTTGCTACAGGTCACTTTAGTTTTCCAGACACTAGTCTTTGATGGTAAGCTTTCATTAATGTAGGATTAAGCTACAAGAAAGCATCCATACTAGACTCAGATCGTCTATAAGGACTTATAGCGAAGGTATAGGTATCTCTCCTATATATTTCTTTAGGGATTGTCTATACAGCCACATGGATAGGGGGTTTACATCTGTTTGAGTTACTGATCAGACACCCCTGAGTCGGTGGCTCGAGGCTCTTATAGAGCTTGGTCTGACCGAATTTGACTGGAACTGGATAATTAGGTTATTTATGGTAATCTTTCAGTCAAAAAGCGAGCGTTCAGCGAAGCAGCGAGTATAGTTCTTTAGATCACTTGAATTATGAACTTGATAATGTCTCATGGGATGAATGATAGGATACACGTATCCTACAATTCATTTTCAACAGGCTGGTTCATCTGTTGTTTCACAGAGCGAATTAGCCAATTGTTTGGCTCATTTTTATCTTTTATCCGATGCATTAACAACGGAAAATTTTATGCACCGGATGGGGTTGTGCGGAGCAGCTATGAATGTTATTTCGATGGGTCGCTTATGTACACGTCCCCTCCAGTTATTCTTAACTGGAGTCGTAGATGTTTTTCGCTCTAGACCTGTTTTGTGTTAGACAATCTTTTAACAAAAAGTCAAGTTTGGGGCATATATTTAATGGTCTCTCTATGCAGGGATCTTGGGACCCTCGGTTCTTGGAAACCACATATTCAGAAATAATGTCTCATTGTTTACGCTACATCATTGAATTTATATTATTACAGATCAAGTATTTATAGACGCAGATCAGAATTTATCAGAAGAGAAGAAATGCTTCTTTTGTCATTAATTTCCAATAGAAGGGACATTTAGGTTCATTCTATTGTTAAAAGAAGTCAGTTAGCTATTCATACTGCTTAGGAAAATTTATCTTCCAATCAGCAGTCAGTGCTTAAGATTTCAGCGCATGAAGTAAAGCACTGGCACCATCTTGGGCTTTTTCTAACTGTATGGCTATTACATGATCTTATATAGGATCACTTCAGGATAGTTAAGTTTGCGGCGCACGGGAATAATAGTTTCCATTATTTGTGTCGACAGTTTAAGGCATTTGAGCACATACATTTGACGCTCAGCCGTTTTCATGAGAATGAATGATAGGATATGTGTATCCTTCAATTCATATATTTTTATACTGTACCAATGACCCAGACATAGCTGGTGCTAACTCTTAAAATATAGGGCCAAACACAAATTTTGCCCCCCAATCCCCAAAATTTGCATCTAAAACTAAAGAAAACATGTCCTGAGAGGCCCTCCACACTTCGCCCCTACTGCGCATGCGCAGTGTCAAGGACGTTCCGAAATTGGCGCCATTTATCATTCTAAGTTTGGCCCTTCATCAGTTAACATCTGACTGATCTTTGTGCTTTTAAATCTCAGTTTAAATGATGCCAGACACATAAATATTAGTGAAATGGTGATTCTAAGGAGGATAGAAAAGGAGGAGAGGAAAAGAATGTGTGACAGAATATTATCAGGGCTGTAACTTAAAATTTTTTAATGAAATTATGTTAAGTTACCTATTTTCAAGGCAGCAGCCATTTTGTTGTCATTCTGATTATTTAGTTACACTGTTTTTTCAAGTGTTTTTCCTCTCTCCCTGTCCTTTAAGTCCCCCCTTGCTATTCTCCCATGCTTTTGGCATAATTTCTGTAATTATTATTACTAAAATTTCTTGGGAGTTTAGCTGAATAACAGAATGAATTCTGTTCTTTCCCCATGTTTACGTCTTCACCTACGGGTGGTTAGGCGTTGTGTTCTGCATCTACCATCTGATGTTCTGCAGTTTCTTCCCTGGAAGTCTCTGTTTTGCATCAGATGGTGTATTTTTGGTAACTGATTTCGGGCCTGGGTGCCTGGAGTCTTATTTTAGTGTTTTTACACTCATTGTTTACATTTACAACAGCCCTCTGTGTGAGGGGGGGATTTCTAAATAATAATATCTTTATGTTATTTCAATCATAACTAGATACATTATTATTGTTCGTAAGTGTTGAATAAATTGTTTTAAATATTTTTAAAATTTTTGTCCACACTTAGGCTTGGGATCCATTGGGGCTCAACGTTACTTTTCAGAAACTTGGGCTGTTCTGAAAAAATATTTTTTCAAAATATTTTGATTTCAATTATTTTTTCTATATTAATGGATCATATTATTATTATGCATTTTGATTGCCAGGGGTTAGTGCGAGTACCAGGACTTGTTTTCTTTTCACATTGAAAGGATATTGATCAATTGTTTTAAGAGGAAGTCTTCCTCTGACCTTATTATCATTCTATATGTGGTCAGTGTACTCGCATTAACTCCGGTTCTGTATCGTATGATTTCGATGACAATATGGGAAGCGTATGTCACGGTATGTTGTTGGGGATTTGGACACTCCGGTCCTTTCCCCGCAGGGTCACTCTACTTTATCAATTTCTATTTCAGACGATCAAGATTAGGGTGATGTATCTGTGATGTCTTCCAACAGTGTGCCTCCGTCGTCACAATTAATGAAGGGCTAGCGGAAAAGTGCTCATGTAATACGCCAATTGCCTAAGAGGACCCTAGTAGGTTCGACGGCCTTTGACGTCCGCTAGCTCGCCCGGTGTAGCGTCCATTCACCGAATGGTTCGGCAGCCGGGTTCGTCCGTTGCGGTCTAGAAGGAATTTTGGGGTGATGCGAGCACTATAAAATTAACTTAATGCACACCCAGTGACGGCGGATCGGAGGGAGAACGGAGGAAGCCTTTTAGTCCGGTTCATAGCTTGTTCCGGTCCATCCGGACGGCAAGCGAGAGAGGCCCCTCTCTCGTTCAACAACATCTGGCCCCAGATGTTGTGGTACAAATGTGTCGTTAGCGGAGCATACGTCCGTCGCTCGGGACGCTCCGTTGTATAGGCAGTCCGCTGAGACTGCTAAGGCTTCCTCTTCTCGTCAGCGCACACGACCGCACCTTGGCTGCGTGACCGCCGATATATTACCAGCTTCGCCGATCAAGGATTCTTCGGCGACCAGGTCACACCATCCGGCAGCCAGGGATTCGAGACCGATGGACTCCGGACGTTCGCATAGGAAAAGTATGCGGGAGCCATCTGATGCGGAGCTGCCCTCGGCGAAGCAGCGATAGACTGCGCCTCCGCAGGTCTCGACGCCGGACATTCTTGTGCACATAGCACAGCTTATCGCAGCATCCCAGCAGCCGACAGAAACGGTGTCGGATCGAGAATTATCCGACAGCGCTGGGTCGGTAGCCGGGGACTCGAGGCCTGCAGACTCCGGACGTTCGCATAGGAAGTATGCGGGAGTCAACGTACACGGAGCTTCCAGCGGCAATGCATCGTAAGTCCGCTACTGCACAGGCCTCGGGAACGGACGTGCTTTCCTTAATAGCACAGTTTATCGCAGCATCCCAGCATCAACTGAATCTGTCGCATATATTTTATCCGACGATGCTGGGTCGGGACGCTCCGCGGAAGCGGGTACGGACGTCCGAAAGTTTCATCCGGTCCGACGGGATACCGAAAGGGATTCGGTGGATTTCAAGCTTTCCCTTTCGGAACAACATATGCTGCGATGCCGGATAAGAAACTGATAGCGTCGGTGGACTTAGAAATTTTTGGTTCGGTTCAGGGACATCGTCCCTCAGTTCCGACATAGTCCAATAATGTCACACAAACTTTCGAATTATTGAGCGACGCTATATATATTATTATTTTATGCTTGCTATCCAAGCATTTCTGGTTTCTTGTTCGAAGAGTTATGGAGATGTCTTTCAAAAGTGTGCCTCTGTCGTCATAGTTAATGAAGAGTTAGCGGCAATAAGTGCTCATGGAATATGTCTATCGCTTACGGAGTGACATTCGCTAGCTCACCCGGTGTAGCGTACATTCATCGAATGGTTCGGCTGCCGGGTTCGTCCGTTGCGGTCTAGGAAGGAGATTTGGGTGATGCGAGCACTTTAATTACTTTAGTACTCACCCGGTGACGGCAGATTGAGGACAGATCGGAGGAAGCCAACAACATAGGGGACCGCATGTTGTGGTTCAGATATTTTACATTCGGAGCATATGTCCGTTGCTCGGGACGCTCCGTTATATTGACAGTCCGAGAGACTGTCTTTAATGCTTCCTCATCCTCACAGCAGGGCACACGACCGCACATTGGCTACGTGACCTCGAGTATCCGATCAGTTTCGGCATTCAGTGATTCCACAGCGAATAGGTCGCGCCATCCGGTAGCCAAGGGACACGAGGCCTATACACTCCGTTCGCTCGCATATTGGAAGTATGCACGGGGTAACGATCTCGGAGCTTCCTGCGGCAATGCATCGTAAGACCGCTGCTCCTCAGGCCTCAGTGACGGACGTGCTATCCGAGTTAGCACAGTTGTTTCGCAGCATCCCAGCAATTGACGGTTTCTCGGTCGAATCAGGAATTATCCGACGGCGCTGGGTCGGTGCGGTCCGCGGTTGCATCAAGCTACGGACGACCGAACGCTTTATAGGGTCCGACAGGATGGCGAAAGGGATTCGAAAGATTTCGAGTTTTCCCTTTAGTAGTATCGGAAGATGCCTTTCATATCTTCTGGCATTTCTTCCAGTGATTATTTTTCGGACTTCATTGCTGCGATCTTGGATAAGAGACTTATAGCGTCATTGGACTCGGATTTTTCGATCGGTACAGGGACTTTGTCCCTGACTTACCGACGCAGTCCAATATTGTCATTACAACATGTGTTTTATTTTTCGACGCTATATATTTATATATATATACAAGCCTGCTACTAAGCATGATAGTTTAGTTTCTTGTCCGCGTGGCTCATTTCTGCCATTTTATCTTTTTTACATATAGTTTATTTTGGCAGAGCAGGGCATACCGAGAGTTCATATGCGTCTAGACGGTGTGATTAAAGACTGCATATATTCTTTTTCACCGTTTATGTCTTTTCCAATTTCAATGTTGGGAACGACATTATGTATAGTAGACTTAACTTAGACGCTTTTTTATACGTAATCCGCCTTACGGAGGCGTTATCATTACGTCTTCAAGAAAAGATTTACGGGATATTATTCTCAATGTAATTTCTTTTGAGGGCAGTAGTTTGTTCACGTATAACTCCGCCCTTCAGTGGCTGATTGGAGTTGGTTAGACGTGATGCAGCCCTAGCTACATCCACGCGTGGATAGTAGGTTAAGAACTCTCTCAGAGTCGCTTCGTTCTCGGAGGAGCTTCTCTTCAACGGCAACTTTCCGGCAATCCATGAATTGCTTGATTTATACATTCTCTTGTCTATCTAGTGTTACAAGAGATTCAGACTGGGGCAAACATTCGGTGGTTGACTCAGAGAGTGCCGCCGCAGTTGCCGGACCCGAGTGTGGCTGTTATGATGGTTGCCAGTCAAACAGATTGGGATATATACTGATCCCTACGGATTCGAAGTGCCAGGGTCTTTGGGTTCCGCAGTCTTTTAGCTATCAGTTAACTTCCGTGGAATAATGTTTTTTAGGCTTGCTTTATGTCATTGCATGAACATTATTCAGAAATGCATGCCCAAATTCCTGTCCTTTAATTCGACAGTAGTGGCGTATCTCCGGAACCAGGGAGGCACTCTTTCGTTTCCGTTATTCAATTTAATGGAAAGAATCCGTCTGTTGGTTATAGTACACCAAGTTCAGTTTTGGTCCGTCATATTCTGGGTCGTCTGATTGTTTTATCGCACTCCCGTTCTCTTACGGGTCGCTTGTTGCTGTCAGAATGGACTCTCAACAAACAAGTATTCAATCAGATTTGCTATCTATGGGAGCGCCCAATGATGTTTTATTTATGACACAGCTGGCTAATCAATTGCAGACGTATGTGTTGGCTTGTCCAGATCTCTGAGCTAATACTGTTAACGCTCTATTGATCTATAGGACGGAATGATAGGATACGCGTATCCTCCGGCGCTGTTGTTTTTAGCAGGTATTGCTAAGATAAACAACCACAATACATTTCTGTTGATAGCATCTCTATCTTCACAGAGATCATGAGTAATTTACTCTCTTGTCTACTGTGGATCTTAACGTGAAATCTTCCTCTATGTGAGGATCTTTTTTCACTGGGTAAATCGTGTCATCTTTATCACAACCAACAAGGTCGCAACCTTCATGTATTCCGTTGTGTGGTCCGTATTGCATTGTAAGCACTGTACTGGACGAGCTTTCGACGCGATTTCTTACTATAGGAGATCCTCTTCTTCGCTATTCTATGCGACTAAAGTGGAGGCTCTTCCGTCGTGGTGTAGGGATCATTATGTTCATATGGTTGATCCCTCCATACTACTCATTGCTATTTTTTAGTATACTTGTTTCACAAGATCTACTGCAGCCTGTTGTTATTTAGGTTATAGGTTTATGTTACCTCATACCTATGCACTCTACGATAGTTTACAATTGAGTCTTTTGTCTCTTTATCTAGGTCAGTTAGTAACTTTTTGATAAATAGACTTAGAATCTTTAGATTAAATTCCTATACGGATTTTAACTTCAGGTTCTTATTTAGCTAAGTAATCATTTGAGCCTCTGGAAACAGTAGTTTTCAAATTCTGACCTTTTAGACAGTAATTCTGTTGGTTTCTCTTTTACTGTAGAGTCAGTGAGTTTCATGCACTATCGATGGATGATTTTCACTTTCATAGTTTCGGAATCAATACTTCCGTTACTATTTAGGTTGGATTGTTGCATAAGAGTTAGGCTCCTATTATCCGGAACCTATTATTTTAAGGTCCTTCCGTCTTCGTATGGGCATAGGCCTTTACTCTTTCCGGGTTCAGTTTATGTATTTATAAACAGATATCTGTTTATTACAAGGGCGTAAGCTTCTTCTGTCTTTGATGTCTAGTAGAAGGACATTACGCTCCTTTTTATTGTTAATGGATTCTATTAACTAGCGTACTGCTTATGGTATATCATTGGCTTAGCAGTTGTGCTTAAGATTTCGGCTCATGAAGTAAGAGTTCTACTTCTTGGGCTTACATTAATAGTGTTGCTATTATAGATTTTTGAAGGCTGCTCATTGCGCTCAGCCATCCATTCATGAATTTTATCTCAGAAATATCGAGTCCATTTCTGGAGGCCTCTATTGTTAGGTCTATTATCTACTGCTCAGAATGTCATTCACTTAACAGTTGCTACTATAGCTAGGTAGGCTGTCTGTTTCGGCAGTGTCTCCGTTCGGCTGCCCTCTTCGCTCTGGGCTATTTGACCCAGGGCAAGAAAAAGGGGGGGGGGGGGGGAGGGTGTTCCCTTGGGTCACCTGTTTTTACTATGAAAACAAGGGGATACCTCCTCCGGAGTTAGTAATTCTGAGCTGTTATTGGGATGGTTGTTTAGTGAGAAGTTTAAGTTTATAAAATTCATTCAAGTCTTAGTTTTTAAAGTATAGCTTTTGAATATTGCATATGTCAACGGACATGATTATGCTATTCTCACACACTTTTAGGAGTATAAGAGTCTCTATTCTCTAGACTTACTTTATTATTGGCTTACTTTAAAAATTATTAGTATAAGGATTATTGGATATTAATAGAGTACATGGATGTATGAAGCTCAATTTTTGGAAGGTGTTGTATCTTTCTAATTTATCATAAATAAGAAAGATACATGTAAGGCCTATTACTTCTTTTCCCTACACGGGATGACTCTATTTTATTTTATTGAGCGTATTCCATTTTGCTCTATGTCCTTGGCCCTCCAGCCTTTTTACTATTCAGCTATGTCTGGGTCATTGGTACAGTATAAAAATGTTAAAAAATTTATAGTAATTTATATATTTTTTATACTTACCAATGACCCAGACGGGGATGGCCCTCCCAGGAGTTGGGAACTCTTGCCTCCCCGCTGAGTACATAGCGCTTACCAGGCACTGGTTATTAGAATGATAAATGGCGCCAATTTCGGAACGTCCTTGACACTGCGCATGCGCAGTAGGGGCGAAGTGTGGAGGGCCTCTCAGGACATGTTTTCTTTAGTTTTAGATGCAAATTTTGGGGATTGGGGGGCAAAATTTGTGTTTGGCCCTATATTTTAAGAGTTAGCACCAGCTATGTCTGGGTCATTGGTAAGTATAAAAAATATATAAATTACTATAAATTTTTTAACTGTTTCTATTGATTACATTGAGGTTATGGTGTCTGTTATTGAACATTCGCCAGAAGCTTCCTCCTCAAGAGGGTTTTCTTCTTCAAGGGAAGTTTTGTTCTTCACGTCATTCTCCTCTCTCAGTGGCATTACGGAGTATGTCAGACGTGAGAGAGCTTTGTGGGCACTATATTATTGCTGTCTGGACCAGCAATGATTAAAAATGTGGGACATTGTGGGTGAGGAGGTTTCGACATATATTCGAATCCCCCCCCCCCCACACTCACACACTGTCGCGTATATATATATTTTAATACATATATAATTTGCGTTTGGGTCGTGTTGGAAAGCACCCTCTTAGGCATATATGCAGTTCTGTTGCATTAGTTTACGGTGTTTATTTCTGATTTCGAATATACAAACACTTATTTAATCATCATAATGGCTGCTATTTGAGTTCATGGGTGACTGTATAACCATTTAGTGGTTTTTAGATGATTACAGGCTGGATTTTATGCACTCGCGCAATTTGTAATTATGCCATCGCTTTGGTGGACCTCGAAATTATTATATATTTCGGGGGCGGTCTGTGTTGGAGCCGGTTAATCATACCTACCTCCATTTCTAGATCCGGGTCTCTATTTTGTCGGTTCTCAAATCGCACATTCTCACATGTTTATAGTTGTAGATACCAAGTAGTACAAGTTGGAGAGTGTTCTTACCGGATTTAATTGTACAGAGGCCTCCTGTGAATGATCTTGAAGTGTGTTTTCTCTGCAGAGATTGTTCATCGTATCTCACTTTTGTATGTGTATGTTATTTTATTATTTCACTGATTTCGTCATACCTGTATACGCCGTCTGCAGTGCATATTTTGTAGCAGATAATGTTATTTACCGAAATCATCGCTATAGTCTTGGCTTGTGAAGTGGCGTTAAGCACCATTTATTATTCATGAATTGATTTTTGAGTGCCTGATCGATATTTATTTATATTGTTTCTGGGAACTGCTTATTGATTCCAGAGCTCTCCCCTCTTTGTTTTGAAGATATGTTCAAAAAAGGGAGGGGGGGCATCATTTTGTCCACTTCTCTGGCTCATTGGATATGTATCTATGAAGGAAGCTGTTTTGTCCATACTACATTCGGCGATCAGCTGTAGTATTATTGTTTGGCGTAGGTTTATGGGCAATTTTCTCTCATTCTCAATATGCCATTTTAATTTTTAGGGCTTAGTCCAGACTAGCCTTAAAAATTGTTTTTTTTGTTACATCCAAATTAACGTGATTTCATGTTCGGATTTAGGATTTACATAATTGGGATCCATATTAGGATATGTCTCTTTTATTATGGTATAGAGACATATATGTAAATTCTAATTATTCTAATTTTCTTCATCATGGATTGAAGGATTTGATCTGTGTTGATCTACTATTTTGGAAGTTCTAGGCCCTCCACCTTTTTACGATTCAGCTAGTCTGGGCCATTGGTATACAGTATAAAAATATGAAAAAATTTAAAGTAATTTATATATTTTTTATACTTACCAATGGCCAAGATGGGAATGGCCCTCCCATGAGTGGGCACTATTGGGCAATTATACCTCCCCGCTGAATTATTATATTAAAATCTTTTTTTTTTACAAAGAATGATGTTGGCACCAGTTTCGATGACTTCCTGGCATCTGCACATTCGTGGAGGGTAAATGTATGGAGGGCCAGATAGGACTTCTAATTTTCAGTTTTGCATGCAAATTTTGGGGAATGGGGGGCAAAATTTGTGTTTGGCCCTAGATATTTTTGAATTAGCACCAGCTAGTCTGGGCCATTGGTAAATATGAAATATATAAATTACTTTAAATTTTTTCATTTTTATGTAAAATTATTCATGCTCCCCAATTTTGAGATATGCTTCTGAACGTCATCATTATAATATGACTCCCCTGTTGTTTTGTTACTATTACTTCCATTCCCTCTCCTGAACCCTCCTGTTATACTCCCAAGCTCTTTTGGCGATTTTATTGAAGAATTTTTTATCAAATTCTTGGGAGTTTAACATGTAAAATGGAATAGGTATTCCGTTTATCCCCCATGTTTACGTCCTCATTAGGTGTACACTTCATATAAAACAATCATCCCAATATCGACTGAGTGTGTTAGGTATGATTATATAACAGCAGGTATTTACTCACTAATCAGTGATGATTGGGAAAATACCTCGCAATTTACATAATAAGTTCTCTTTGCTAAATCCTTTTTCTGTGCCTGAAATATTTTTTTGGGGGGGGATTTTCTGTATCAAAAAAATCCTTTAAATGTGAAAATCAGTCCAATAATTCACGTTTTGTGTTCTAATAAATCTTGAAAAAAATGCGAATTTTGACGACCCCATGAAGCAGTGTGGCTCTTCCATTTATTGGATTTACATGACATAAAATAGTCTGAACTCGCTTAATCAGGGTCATTGTTGTTGAAAAAAACATTCTGATTCTCAACCAAAACGGACGGATACAGATAACTACACATTTTCTTTTTGAACATACTGGCAATTTATCTGCTTTTTGCCCGGGATATAACATCATAATCCGCCCAAATGTTAAATTAAAACGCATTTTTTATTCTATCTGACAGCCGCTATTTAACCCCAGGCACGGGGGAGATTATCTTCAAAACATGCCACTGAACAGAAGTAACTAATTGAGCTTAATTGTATACTGGTATGTCATATCTTCAACTCCTTTTCCAAGGCTAATTTACTTATTAATCTGTCAAAGGGCCGAAGCATTTGACACATCTATTGAAAAGAAACCCATGCTGGCTGGGGAGAATTATTATTACCAAAACACCAACATACAGACGACAGCGTCTGGCCAAAATGTTATCAGTCTACCCAGTTTCCAGCCACGAAAATAAACATACCATTTCCAAGAAAAAACATATCTAATGTTAGGAAGATAAACCCGGTGATCCATTAGTCTCCACCGGCCTACAGGACCAGGTTGCACTTGCAAGATAAATTCTTTAATAACAACTAAAAATTTGAAATGTTTTGTCTCAAAACAGAGCTTGGGACCCCTAAATGGAACGACTCAGTATCCACTAGCTCGTTCCAATGAAGGGTCATAAGCTGTGTTTTTGAAACAAAAACTTAAACATAATAAAATTTGAATGCAGATTTTTGTATAGCCTGAGTGCTGGGCAAATTCAGCCATTGGTGTTGGATGTTGGGCTATAGTGAATGTCCATATTTTGTCTCAGTCACATAGTTTATGGCCCCTCATTGGAATGGCCCCCCCTCCCCCGTCAATGAGGGCCACAAGCTGTAAAAAAAGGAAAATATATAAAATTTGAAGGGAGAATTTTTCCAGGCACGGCGGATCAAATTTAAAAGTGGAGAGACCATACTGTCGATCGCTGACTCACGGGAGGGGGGGGGATGGGGTAGAGAGAGAGAGTGTGTGTGTTATGGACGTGGGAAGCACATGTGGGCAAAATCTACGTTTTAAGTGGAAAATGCCTACCCCCCAGCCCCCAGTGACGTCACCAATTTTTCATGCCTTGTTTAGATATTGGAAGTTGACAAGAAAATCCCATTGTGGGTGTCTTAGTATCAATCCACTTTCTATACTGCACTATAAATTTGTTTACTGTCGGCCATGATTCGTCCATCCATTGCTTCTAAAATTTCATGATTCTGAAGACTGAACTTAATTTGAAAAATCCACCAGAGTTGTTACGAAAATGACCGGAAGGAGTAGATGGATTTATTTATTAATTCTGTTCCATTCTCAATTTAGTTCGTCAAAAATAATTACTGAGGTAAACGTGAAGTAGCTTATCTACAATGTTAGTAAATCATATGCCGGGTTCGTAATGATCCCGAGTCTGAAAAACAGGGGTCGCACTTCGTAAAGACAGGATGCATCGCCAAAACTGTCACATTATTGTTCTAAAAAACATAACAACGCACAGAATACGTTTTATTTTAAAATACTTCCTCTATTTGGTCATTTTATTTAAAAATGTCTCGACGAACTGTTTCGAGAATGTATTTGGACAAGGTCGTGTTCGATGGCGACAAACTTACCTTTAATTATACACTGGGGGAATCGAAATGACATATCGGCAAAACATTTTATTTTAATTCAGAAACAAGTTCAATATCTCGAAAAATACTGGGCGAATTGTTTAAAATCGGACATTATTCCGGGGTACAATGATCTGGAAAAAACAGATATGGTTTTTTTATGACATTATTTTATGAAATGCAGGTTTTAGAAATTCGCTGACTGAAGACTAATATTGCTAATCAGGTTCAGACTCTGGAAGAAATTTTTCGTGGAGCACTAATTGATTATGAAATGCTTCTCTTCTAACCGCACGTGGGTACCCCACTTTTCTACACAAAAAGTGGGGTACGCGAAGTGCGGTTTTATATGGAGTGTACATGTGATGCTGTTCAATACTGTTCAGGACATTTTTGTATTCTAGCATCTGCTACCGGATGCATTGTTTTTTCTTCATATGAAATTCTAGCTTTGCATCAGGTGGTTGTTGATCGATTACTGGCTTTGGGCCTTTGCTGTGCCTGTTGTTGGTGAGTTTCCAGTTTTTCCTCGTGACATTGTTTTCTGTTCAATAACGTTTTGGATTCTTATTAATGCAGTGTTTAGTTAAAAATAATTATTGTTTTTTCTATTAGGATACATATTATATCTTATTCCAGTAGTTTAGCTTTAATTAGTTAGTGCTTGACCACACTTAGGCTCTCTCAGGATGCCCTTGGGCTCATGAGGTTCCCTTGGGGCACTTAGGCTTCATTAAAAAAATTTTGAAATTTTTCTTTTAATTTATTTTGAAAACTTTTGTTATTGTCTATGTTATGTACCCTTGTGATGTTTATTCTGTATTATTATTAGGAGTGCAGCGGACTTATGTTTTTGGCTTCATTATTATTGTATCCATTATAATAATTGGTACTAAGTGTAAGTCCAGGAAGCCTCGGGATTAAAGGCTTGTTGTTTGCCAATAGTCGCAGCACTCCTTCAATACTTGTACTATGGGATGCAAACGTTGGAAACGGGTGTCAACCTGTGTGGTGGGTGGTGAAATTCTGATGTAGGAGCTTTCACCGCTGGCTAATACTAGTCTTTCTTAACGTGGGTAGAGCGAGCACCTCATATTGAACAGGACACAAACATAGAGGATAAACAGAATACCTATTCTGTTTAAAAGTTAAACTCCCAAGAATTTAATAAAAATTCTTCAATAAAAATGCCGAAAGAGATTGGGAGTATAATAGGAGGGTTTAGGAGAGGGAAGGGAAGGGAAGTAATACTAACAAAACAACAGTGGAGTCATATTATAATGACGATGTTCAGAAGCATATCCTGAATTGGGAAACATGAAAAATTTTACATAAAAATTATAAAGTTCCAGCCCTGAACATCCGAAACCACTGTTATTCACTTCCAGCATCCTGTTACACTGTTGATTCCTTGAAAATCATCATTGATTTGTGTCTGGCATCTTCAAAAATGAGAATTTAAAGCACAAATGTCAGTTCAGATGTTTCTGTCTTTGGGCCAAACAGAAGAATGATGTTTGCGCCAATTCCGGTCTCTTCCTGGGTACTGCGCATGCACAAGTACTAAAAGTATAGAGGGCCAGATAGGACTTTTAATTTTCAGTATTGATGGGGGGGGGGGGGGGGGGGGGGGGATGTTCAAAATTTGTGTTTGGCCCTTAATAATATTGAGGTTGGACCAGCTAAGTCTCGACCATTGGTTTTAGTATAAAAATATACATTTGTGTTTTACGATTTTTTTAAAACAAATTTCTTGCAAAATTTCACAGACAAATATATATTATAACAGAAGTTCACAGATAAATATACATTAGTGTTCTACAATTTTTTTAAACACTAATAATAATTGATAATAATTATTCTTTGGCCTTCCGCTGATTTGTGGTTGTCCTCTTACGAGAAGGCCTACATCGACCATTCCTTAGCCGATCTATTCCTCCCCACTCTTCCTCCTAATCTCCCAGCATTCAGTCAAAAACATTTCATAATTCCACCTATTGGTGCTTTGTCCAGTTCCCCAACTATACAAATGATCCTTTCCCTCATGTCAATTCTTATCTACTTATGCTTCATATTTTCATTTTTCCATTAGTTTCCCAAGGATTCTTGTTCTACTGGGCAAATATTTTGGGCATTCTAGAATGAAATGTTCCAGGGTCTCCTTTACTACTAAGTGGAAGTAGGCAAATGTAATGTGTGTGTGTGTGTGGGGGGGGGAGGGGTGCTTACAGAGGGGGGGGGGGGGGTGCTACATCTCAGATGAGAATGGGAGGAAAAGTGAAACTAATTTGTCTCCTCTTTTCAGGTGTAGAATAGTGGCTTCATGAGACGCTTGTTCTTTTTTCAGAAAGTTAATTAGTTTGAAGATGTTTGGGTGTGAACCTGGAAGAACTAGTTGCAGTTTCTGTGCAACCCTTCCACGTGATTTGTTGTCCTCGGGCCAGTAGTTTGGTGGTGATCCCATAGGCTAAGTCTGTGGCTGCCTTCAACCCAATAATCAGTAACATTGTCACAGAAATGAGGAATGTTAGCTTCTGTAGCAGTATCATCACTCCCTTCATAAAAAGGTTTTGAAAAGGATTTATGGTAGTCAATTTGTCAATTCTAGATGTGCCAATATTAAATTATTGATTTACAGATTACCTTCCATATTCTTGTAGTTATGCACAATTCCTAGTCACCTACCCATTCAAGGTTCTTTGTGGGGGGGGGGGGGGGGGGGCACACACTCAAATTGGCCTTCGATTCCTACTCGTGGATTCAAAAGCAAACAAAGATATTCGGATTGCAAGGGATTTCAATTCCCATATTGTACCTGTGTGCCTTTGGCATGCTGAAACTTTTCATTCATTCATTGTTTGCTGCCAGCCCTGGACCTGAATTTACATAAAATTTTCATAACTAAAGTTTGAGTGCTCATTTATCATTTTGCACAACACTGAAAGCAAAGATAAAACACCAAAAAACTTATCAACTCTTTCTCTGAGATAAATTAAGCACATCACCGCTGAAATTTGTTCTCTGAACACTTGAGGTGACAAACACAACACACCCCCTCTCACGATCATTGTTTTAATATACACTATAACTTGCTGCGACAGATTAATTCACATTGGTTTGCAGGGTGAACGGGAATAAGCTTATATATTAACCTTTGAAGTCATAACTAGCCAGAGCTATTCACAAAAATTTCCATTCAAATTTTATTATTAGGGTAGCATAATCAAATTCACCCTCTGGGGACTTCATTGTGCAAATGGCAGTCTGATTATTTCCAAGCTTGATAGTGTGTTGTTCTCATTTGTGTATTTCCACTCACAGCAAAATTGATTATGGAAATACATATTTCAAATGCCCACAAAATTTCAAGATTACCTTTATATATCTTGTTGACAGAGTTTATGTGAGTGATGAATTAAATATTTAATTCTTTACCCTCTATCAAACGAATCAGCCACATCTCCTCGTGTAATTAACAAATTCAGCAGTTGAAAAATATTGTTTTTCAAAAAATAGCAAAAACAATAGTTAAAATAATAAATTTTAATATCCTGTGCATTGGGTAAAGGGTTTATTAATTACTTTATACTTAAGATTTTCTTTCGAAGCATGATGTCAAATAATACAGACTTTGATGCTCTTAACAAAATTTCTTTATCAGCTAACAAAATTTTCAATATCTAATTAATAGATTAAAATACTAATGTATGGTAAAATGTTGAGTGATAGTAAAAATGAATGTAATTAACCCTTTACCTAACCTGAAAAGCAGTCGACACTTGCAAAAGTAATTCTTGAATAACTAATTTTTTTCATTCTTTGTCTCAAAAACATAGGTTATGACCCCTCGTTGGAACAAGCTCGACGAGCTCGTTCCAATGAGGGGTCATAACCTATGTTTTTGAGACAAAAAATGAAAAAATAATGAAAATTAATTGGCGATTTTTGAGAATAGCGCTGGCCGCTTTTGGCCGTTACGTTGGGTAAAGGGTTAACAACAGTTTCTTTATTAATTAGTATCCTCTGATCTTAAATGCACTTATCATGTTTGACAGTGCTCTCAGAGTACTGTGAAAGAAGAGCTATGCAAAGCATGACATTTGCTCCTTCCATCAATATGAAGGACATCATTGGACAAATCAAAATAGTAGAAAATATTAATTTTGAGAAATAATAATGCATGATGTGTGTACCAGTGAACTCATCTTCACTAACTTGTCTGCTTATTGTAGTATTCAGCCTTGTAAATTTCAGAATTGTCTGTATGAGGATTGCCATACTTATTTATATCAAGTACATAAATAAGTGGTATGTAGATAATTTATTTACATGTACCTTATTAATTATATAGATTTTTGGCAGGGTGCAAACCCCATTTTATGTAGCCACAGTCCCAGGCATGCCCCTACATGGGCAATCGGAGTAAAGTGTCTTACCCAAGGACACAACACAGTTACTGCTAGTCAGGTTTGAACCATCAACCTTTTAGTTTAATATCCAATGTTCTAACCACTGAGCCAGTGTTCTCTCTGTGGTTATGTTAGAGCATTAGGTCATTTGGAAGATAAAATAAAATTAATGGATGACAGTGTTTGCACTCAAATGAAAAGTCCTTGAATTTTGGATACTTCCTTGGAAAAGGCTTGAATTTATTTCTATCCTTGAAAAGTACTTAATTTTTCACGACCTCTCTTGAAAAGTGCTTAAATTCAGTTTATCTATAACTCCGGAGATAAGAAGTTTCATGATAACCCACCCCACATGCATGCAATGTCACAAAAAGGTCAGGAACCACATCTCTCTATCCTTGAGTGCAACAAGGTGCCATCTGCAATGCTTCAGCATTGCTGATTGCACCTTGTTGCATTTCAGGTACATTATATATCTAGCCAGTTGGGTTTTCCAGAAATCAGGTCCTTGAGGCAGAAATTCTTTTGTGTTGTTCATGGCATTGTAAGTTCGTATGAAAATTACAATAGTCCTTGAAAATCATCATCTGAGACCTTGAAAAGTGTTTAAATAGTGCTTGAATTTGATTATCTGGTATCAGTGGGAACACTGGATAAGTTTTTTTTAGCCCACCTGACTCAAAGTCAGGGTGAGCTATTCTGATCACTTTTCGTCCGTCGTCCATCGTGAAGGTGCTGTTTGGGCCTTTTTCTCCCAAACCACTGGCCGCATATTAATGAAATTTCATGTGAGTATGGGTTATATAAGGGCATTTTGATTTTTTGTCAAATTAGGTTTCGGCTCATATTGAGCAGAGGGATGGGGCAAAAATGCTCCAATTCTTAAAAAATCTTCTTCTCAAGAACCAGCAATAGCAGAGACTTGATATTTGGTATGCAGCTTCCTTTTGAGGTGTAGACTCAAGTTTGTTCAAGAGAAGTTTGTCGGGCATTATTCGCCTTCGTTATGGGAGGGGCAAAAATTTTGGCCACGCCTAAAATTTCTATTTTCAGAACCGTCAGGTCGATTTGAACCATATTTGATATGAGATGATAATGGGTCATAAGTAGTTGATTGATGCAAAAAAAAATTTTCTCATTGCCCCTTGGGAACCTCGGGAGCTAAAAATAGGAAAAACCTTAAAACTGCCATATCTCCAAAACTACACGGCACAGAGAATTCTTATTTTGTATAAAGCTTACTTTTATCCAGTAGAATAGAATGGTTCAAAAAAATCCCTATCGGTTTGATCACAAGGTACTCTTTTTAGGACTTTGAAAAAGTGCTGAGTCAGCACTTTTTAACACTGTAGGCAATGGGAAAAAGATTAAAAAATCATCTTCTCCAGATCCAGCAGGCAGAATCTTTTGATATTTGGTATGCAACATTGTAGGGTGGATCTGATTCAAGTTTGTTCAAATCGGCCCCCTGGGTTCATATTTGGGCTTAGTATAGGAGCCCGATTTCGAACTTAGTGCATTTCAGGCAAATTTCTTAAAAAATCTTCTTCTCCAGATCCAGCAGGCAGAATCTTTTGATATTTGGTATGCAACATTGTGGGGTGGATCTGATTCAAGTTTGTTCAAATCGGCTCCCTGGATTCATATTTGGGCTCACTATAGAAGCTCGAATTCGAACTTAGTGCATTTCAGGCAAATTTCTTAAAAAAATCTTCTTCTCCAGATCCAGCCGGCAGAATCTTTTGATATTTGGCATGCAACATTGTGGGGTGGATTTGATTCAAGTTTGTTCAAATTGGCCCCCTAGGTTTATATTTGGGCTCAGTATAGAAGCTTGAATTCGAACTTAGTGCATTTCAGGCAAATTTCTTAAAAAATCTTCTTCTCCAGATCCAGCAGGCAGAATCTTTTGATATTTGGCATGCAACATTGTGGGGTGGATTTGATTCAAGTTTGTTCAAATTGGCCCCCTGGGTTTATATTTGGGCTCAGTATAGAAGCTTGAATTCGAACTTAGTGCATTTCAGGCAAACTTAGTGCATTTCAGGCAAATTTCTTAAAAAATCTTCTTCTCCAGTTCCAGCAGGCAGAATCTTTTGATATTTGGTATGCAACATTGTGGGGTGGATCTGATTCAAGTTTGTTCAAATCGGCCCCCTGGATTCATATTTGGGCTCACTATAGAAGCCTGAATTCGAACTTAGTACATTTCAGGCAAATTTCTTAAAAAATCTTCTTCTCCAGATCCAGCAGGCAGAATCTTTTGATATTTGGTATTCAACATTGTGGGGTGGATCTGATTCAAATTTGTTCAAATCGGCCCCCTGGGTGTATATTTGGGCTCAGTATAGAAGCTCGAATTCGAACTTAGTGCATTTCAGGCAAATTTCTTAAAAAATCATCTTCTCCAGATCCTGCAGGCAGAATCTTTTGATATTTGGTTTGCAACATTGCGGGGTGAATCTGATTCAAGTTTGTTCAAATCGGCCCCCTGGATTCATATTTGGGCTCAGTATAGAAGCTCGAATTCGAACTTAGTGCATTTCAGGCAAATTTCTTTAAAAAAAATCTTCTTCTCCAGATCCAGCCTGCAGAATCTTTTGATATTTGGTATGCAACATTGAGGGGTGGATCTGATTCAAGTTTGTTCAAATCGGCCCCCTAGATTCATATTTGGGCTCACTATAGAAGCCCGAATTCGAACTTAGTGCATTTCAAGCAAATTTCTTAAAAAATCTTCTTCTCCAGATCCAGCAGGCAGAATCCATTGTGGGGCGGATCTGATTCAAGTTTGTTCAAATCGGCTCCCTAGATTGATATTTGGGCTCACAATAGAAGCTTGAATTCGAACTTAGTGCATTTCAAGCAAATTTCTTTGAAAATCTTCTTCTCAAGATCCAGCAGGCAGAATCTTTTGATATTGGGTATGCACCATGCTTAGGGGGGGGAGATTCAAGTTTGTTCAAGCCAAGTCTCAAGGTCCATATTTGGACTCACTGTAGGAGTTTGAATTGTAACTTAGTTCAAAATGAGGAATTTTCTTTAAAAATCTTCTTCTTCAGATCCAGCAGTCGGAATGTTTTGATATTTGGTGTGCAGCATCCTTAGTGGGGTGAGGTTCAAGTTTGTTAAAGCCAAGTCCCTGTGGGAGCCCGAATTATAACTTTGTTCAATATGAGGAATATTCTTTAAAAATCTTCTTTTTTTTTAGATCTACTGATCAGAATCTTTGTATATTTGGTATAAGCTTTTCTTAGGAGGAGCAGATGCAACTTGTTGAAATCAATTCTCTGGGTTGATATTTAGGCTACCATGTCAGGTGAGCGCCCTCAGGCTCCTTGGGGCCTCTTGTTCTAAATATTGACTGGATTATACTGTATAAGATAATTCAACAATGACATTGATTCACTTACACCTGTTTTTCCTCAGATTTTGTGCTCTTAAAACTCACTGAACAATCCTTTTATCTTTTCAGAAATTCATTTATATTAGCATCAGATCATAGTAAGATAACAGGTGTTATTGGATGTATTGCTATGTATATTATATTGGCTTTAGATGTACCAGTTAACAAGTGAGTTTATTTTGTCTCAATAGATTATCTTCAAACATCTACCAATAAGAAAAGACTTGTTTCTCTGTGTGTTATATAGTAGAACCATGTAAACTGAAGAGGCCATTGACAGTGAAAAATATTCACTTAACAGAAATATACAATTAACAGGAATTTGTTCATTTTCCTGCATTCTGTTGATAAACAGAGATTTATTACACATCCATTAAACTTTAAACCCTTGTATTCAACAGAATCTCCCACTATGACATAAATGTTTCAGTATTGATGTACAAGCCAGAATTTGTTTCCAGCACCATTTATACTAGTTCCTTTCCTGTCGAGTCATTAGTTACGCTTCGAAAAGTTTCCAGATTTCATTATACAATTATCGATCATCTGTCGCATAGTGTGAAAATATCCGAAGCAAAATAAAATCTGTTCACAAAAAAATTAGTTAACCAAAAATGAGATATTATTTCCAACCACAACATTAACCCAGTTCATGGCCATCTCGTCTGCAGATCCCATTATATCTAAATTGGTCAACTTTATTTCAGTAAATCTTCGGACATTTTGACATGCTTCAAATTTCTTTTAAAAAAGTTTTTCCCAGCTGTTTTGCAAATCTGTGCAAATTTGTACTTATATTTTTACTAACAGTAATAGCCACCAAATGGTTATGAATGTAATTTAGACTGGTTCCCGAAAGGTTGCTTTTTTTTAGCTCACCGAAGGGAGCTAAACTTATCACTTGCCGTCCGTCGTCTGTCCAGCATCGTGAACATTTTTCAAACGACTTCTCCTCTGAAACTGCTTGGTTGATTTGCTCGAAACTTGGTATGGATGTTCATTACCATATGTCAATTCAAGTTTGTTCAAATGAAATGGACATGCCCACTTGGGGCTCTATAGGGGGCATAACTCTGATAGCACCCTATGTATATTAGAGAAATTACAAAAAAATCTTCTTCTCCAGCGCAAGTGGGCAGAATCTTTTGATATTTGGTATGCAGCATTATGGGGTGGATCTGATTCAAGTTTGTTCAAATTGGCTCCCTGGATTCATATTTGGTCTTGCTCTAGAAGCCCGAATTCGAACTTAGTGCATTTCAGGCATGTTTCTTTAAAAATCTTCCTCTCCAGATGCAGCAGGCAGAATCTTTTGATGTTTGGTATGCAACATTGTGGGGTGGATCTGATTCAAGTTTGTTCAAATCGGCTCCCTGGGTTCATATTTGGGCTCAATATAGGAGCCCAAATTTGAACTTAGTGCATTTCAGGCAAATTTCTTTAAAAATCTTCTTCTCAAGATCCAACGGGCAGAATCTTTTGATATTGGGTATGCAGCAGGCTTAGGGGGTGAGATTCAAGTTTGTTCAAATCGGCTCCCTGGGTTCATATTTGGGCTCACTGTGGGAGCCCGAATTATAACTTAGTTCAAAATGAGGAATTTTCTTCAAAAATCTTCTTCTTCAGATCCAGCAGTCGGAATGTTTTGATATTTCGTATGCAGCATCCTTAGGGGGGTGAGATTCAAGTTTGTTCAAGTCATGTCCCTAGATCCATATTTGGGCTCACTGTGGGAGCTTGAATTGTAAATTAGTTCAAAATGAGGAATTTTCTTAAAAAATCTTCTTCTTCAGATCCAGCAGTCAAAATGTTTTGATATTTGGTGTGCAGAATCCTTAGTGGGGTGAGATTCAAGTTTGTTAAAGCCAAGTCCCTGGGTTCATATTTGGGGTTCCTGCAGGAGCCTGAATTATAACTTAGTTCAATATGAGGAATATTCTTTACAAATCTTTTTTTTTTTAGATCCACTGGTCAGAATCTTTGGATATTTGGTATAAGCTTTTCTTAGGAGAGGCAGATGCAACTTGTTGAAATCAATTCCCTGGGTTGATATTTAGTCTACCTTGTCAGGTGAGCGCCCTCAGGCCCCCTGGGGCCTCTTGTTTATCTATCCATTTGATTGGTACAGCTTCAAACAAAACAAACAGACTCTTCACTTTTGGGTTTAAACATTGGAATAAAAATTTGTTTATTTAAATGAATTTTAATGCTTGGGATGTGTAATAAACATAAAATAAGATGTGTGTTTGAATTGAGAGTTGTTTTACATAACTCATTGAAATGGCTTGTCATATTTCACTCGAGTCTACGGTCTGGCGTAGTTGTCGGAATGGCATAGTCATATTTCGCTCGAGCCTATGGTCTGGCGTAATCGTTGGAATGGCGTAGTCATATTTTGCTCAAGTCTGTGGTGTAGCATAGTCGTCAGAATGGCATAGTCATATTTCACTCGAGCCTACGGTCTGGCTCTCGCAAAATATGACTACACCATTCCAACTCATTATGTAAAACACTGACAGATTCAGACACACACCACATTCTGTCTATTTATTCTCTTACATCTTGTTTAACCCTAAAGTCCCCACACAGCCACAAACTGCCCCTTTTATATGACTCTGAAAAGTTGTTCCAAGTGCATTCTTCCTGGAAAACTGTACTGGTAGGATTTATTTATCTTGACAGTGTTTTTACATCATTGTTAGCTGCCTGCACAGACAGCCAACAATAATGTAGAAACACTGTTGGGTCATCTACAGCTGTATAAACATATATATGGTAGTAATTAACATAAATTAACCTGAGGAATTAACTGATAGAAGGCTGAATTATTTTTGGTCATTCAAATTTGTTCAGGTGTCTTTGCCCTGTTATAGGGTAGGCACCATCCCATCAAATGTAACAAGGCAAATCCATGCAGACTAAATAATTTCACTAGAAAGATAATGTAATTCACATCCACAGAATATGAAGCCTTTAAGTTGTGGCACCTGCCCTTTCAGTATAAAACCCATATATGGGTTTCCAGCACTCTACCAGTTAAGGGTTAATGACCTCCATCTTTGCCTCAAGGTGACCCTGGTGTTGATAAACCCCAATAAAAAATTACCTCCATCAAACGAGATATACTACATTAAATGCTTGTATTGTTTTCTCTCTCTCGCTCTCTCTCTCTCTCTCTCACCTAGTAACACATTCACGTAGCTGATTTCTGTTCAATATAATTTATGAAAATATCTTCAAAATTCTTTGGTACCAGTATAACGAAAGAAATTTCTTCTCAATGAGCCTTTTGGAAAACTGTATAAAACATTCTAACTACAGGTATATTCAAATTTTATTCATTGTTTCCTTGGGAATGCTATGCATTTTGTTTCATGTTTACAATAAATTCAACATTTCACCGTTTTCACCTTTGTAGTTTCCATGGTAAGCTGAATGTTTTACAGCAAACTTAGTAACTGTTATTTTCCTGTCATTTTTAAAGTTTCTGACACATCACATAATTACTTTTCAATCATTTTCACTAGATACATACAAATTTAATAAATTTTTGACGTCTGAAAGCAGTAATTTAGAAATCGATACATTATTTAATGAATGAAAACACTCAAAAAAAAATTCTGACTTGTCTATATACATATTGTTTTGTTTGGTATAAAGTTTTCTGAATTTTCTCACATGGTCCTTTGGGCTGCCACATGTTCTCTTTTTATAACCAATGCAAACTTAAAAACATAAAAATTTAATGGTTTATGTCTGATATTTTACCCAAGTTAATAAAATTGATAAATTTGTCATTTGAGTGCAACAAGGCTTCACAATGCTTTGGCATTGCAAAGCCTTCTTGCACTCAAGGGACAAAATACACCATCACCCATCCTATTCTGAAGATTATTAGGCCTAAAACATAAAACAAACCAAGAACATGAATGTTTGATGGCAAAGAAATAATTACAAAAATAAAATAAAAAACCACGTGCCCACATGCAATTTTACAAAAAATGGCCTGAGAAACATACAAGGTTCTTACTGGTTTGGCTGACTGTTTATCCAAATAGGATTGTGATCTGACCACAACACATTTACAATAGTAGATCGATATTTCATAAATAAAATAGTGCAAAATAAAGACTGCTGCAAGAAATGCAAATGAAAGAATCATCTGAAATACAATTTTTTGCATTTCGACTGTTTTGTGGAAAAAGGCGGATAGAGGATTTTAACACAAATGTGGTCTAATCGCAATATAGTGGAAATTCTCTGGCCACTTTTGTTATTGCAGAATGAACAACATTGACCTACACTGCCAGCTGCAGTTTTAATAGGTGGAAAGATGATGGCAGAAAATTTATCATTTTGCTCACAAAACACAAACTCCTACCAGTGATTTGGAACTGAACTCTTGAAATGAATCCAAAGTTTCGGTAAACTTTGTCAGAGCCTGTTAACTGGAGAAAAGTCACAATAATTTTTTTCTCCAAAGCCTCTTGTAACTATTTCAATTCAACTTATGTTGCCTTCTATACGTAAAACACTGGATATTTTTCCAGACATGAGTAATAACAAACACAGTTGGTATATATCTTTTAATAAGCATAATAAAAGTGTCAACAAAGTATAGCATTGCTCAAGATGAAGTTCATTTTTTTTATTGAAATGTATATACAAAAACAATCACTATGAGTCACTAAACAACCCCATTCAGGGTGTGCCAATACTTAGAATGAATTTGGAAAAGTAATTTATAAACTACATTATTAATTAGAACTATTTTGGAAATTTTTGGGGGTTTGAAACTTAGGTGTATCAATACACATGATGTGTCAGTTCTTGGGATAAATACCATATGGTATCCATAAAAAAATAATTGGGTATTACATGGCCTTTGAAAAAAAATTCTGCACTCTGTCAGCTAAAAGTCCCATTTTAACCCTTTACCTAACTCGAAAACCAGACGACACTTGCAAATAAAATACTTTAATAACTAATTGTTTTCATTTTTTATCACAAAAACATAGCTTATGACCCCTCATTGGAATGAGCTAAGTGAGCTCATTCCAATGAGCGGTCATAAGCTATGTTTTTGTGATAAAAAATGAAAAAATAATGAAAATTGGATTGTATTTTTTGTGAATAGTGCTGGTCGGTTTTGGCTGTTACGATAGGTAAAGGGTTAAACAGCTATCCAAGCCCTGGAAAATGAAATTGTAGTTTGCTATGTTTTTCTAGCTGTTTTCCAACCCTGTATGAATCCCATGAAAAAGTGGTCAAGCAAATAAATGTAGTACTGCAACCGTAAAAGTGGTCTCTCTCAATTAGATTGCAATCCAGTGGCGATACTTACACAGTTGGGTCAAGATTCATTAATAAAATATAGTGAATGCAATACCAAATCAGGAAAAAACAAATGAAATTAGCCTCTGGGATTTTATGTTCTCAGATGTTGTTTTTGACAAGTGAGATCTTATAGCTATTTTGGGGGAGCGCGGTGACTCGGTGGTTATGGTATTGGACTTAAAACCAAAAGGTTCATAGTTCAATCCCTGCCAGGGGCACCTGCATTGTGTTCTTGGGCTATGCAATTAATCCCGATTACTCATGTGGGGGCGCAGTGTCGCTGTGTACTAAGGCATACAGCACGTCAATGGTGCACTTGTTTTAAACCAATGCTAACCCTGCTTGTGTTGAGTTAGTACACTTGGGAGTCTGACAGTTGCTCGCCATTGCTCGGTGGTTCTCTCTGGGTACTCCCGCTTCCTCCACCCATAAAACAAAACTGTTTAGCATGAGGCAACCCTGGCTGTCAAAAGTGTTGTTAAACCCAAATAAATAAATAGCTGTTATGGGGAGGTAGGGGACAGAGTTGTGGTAACTGGTTCTTGTCAGATCACCGAAGTTAAGCAATGTCGAGCCCGGTTAGTCCTTGGATGGATGACCTTCTGAGCAATCGATTCAGACTGCCGAATTGTGTCCTTGGGCAAGGCACATAACCCTGATTATCCACATGGGGGCACGGTGAAGCCATGTACTAAGGCATACAGCACGTCAATGGTGCGCATGTCTTCAGCCAATCTAACCCTGCCTGTGCAGCAGTGCACAGTTACGATGTTAGGGAGCTGGCAGCTGCTCGTCATTGCTCAGTGGTTCTCTCCAGGTACACTGGCTTCCTCCACCCGTAAAACTGTCATCGACACGATATGACGTTGGCTGTTAAAGTGTTGTTAAACCTTAATAAATAAATAAATGTGGAGGTAATCTGGTTAAAATGTTTTCGTCTTCTGTCATAATCACAGTATTGCACAAGAATATGACTAAATGGATGAACAAGGAAAAACAAATATATATAAATAAACTTTCTGAGCTTAGTTGGTATGCTGACTGATCATTCAGGCCAAGGTGATGAATGTCAAGAGTCCCAGATTCAAATCCCATTGATGCTGGCTTCAGAAAACTTTCAGATTTTCAGTCCAGTTTAACTCGTTCAACACGAGAGGCCGCTTTTCCGGTCCAGGAACATGATCTGTCATAATTTCATTAAGTAGAATGGCTACTAAATGAACATGTGTGGTAGAACAATTAATATTTTCAATGTGCAGCCTTCAGGCTGCACATTGAAAATATTATTTGCTGTACCCCCAAATAATGGATATGGAGTCTTCCAATTTCTGCCATTTAAATGGCATGGAAGATACCACAGGTGTTAAAAAGGTTAAGTAAAACCACATGTCTGGTGGGATTATTACTTGATGTAGATGACAAATAAATTTTCTGACATATATCTTTTCTTATTATTTCAGGAATGGTAGCAGAATAGTAAATGTGCTGGTTTATATATGTACAGTTCTAATGTTGGCATTTTCAATTGTGTCTCTGTATAGAGTGCCATATTTTATTCTGGTTGTGCTGTCAGCTTTTGCTGTGTTACATATTATTGAGCTATTGCAGCAAATGTTAGAGAAACGAAAAGTTGAATGAGGAATGCTGTTTTAGAACAAATGAATTTTTCAATGATAAAGTATAAATTCACTTTCAAAATTATTGTACAGCTTTAATATTTTACTGAAGTATTTGTAGACTTTTATACTTTCATTACATTCCATTTCGAATACATTTTCACACAGTTCTTTTCAAAATGAACATTCCTAAAGTTGCCAATGTAAAATGCAACTTTTGTTTGAAAATACAAAAGGTCACCTTTAGCAGTGTTCAACCAAATAGTGCCCTAAAACCTTAAATATGTTTGGACAATTTAGCCCATATGGCTTTTGAATGAATGTATAAGTTGGTCTTCATGATAGTATAAAGAACATATGTAATTCTCTTCAGTTACAGCAACCATTTGTTGAATCAGTGTTGTTCAACATCTGTGGTGGAGACGTGCTTGCTTGAGATTGCATATTGGACCACCTGTTCTGTTGTAATTAGAGTGATAAAAATTGAAATTAGGCCCCAGGAGTTAAGTTACTGATGCAAACAGATTAATTCCTGTCAGCTATTGTAAAAATTGTCCACTATTCTGTAACATTCCTCATATAAAATATAATTGGGAATATAACCCATTGTATCCTGTCTGATAGTACCCAAAAGCACTCTTGTCAAGACACATGTGAGTCTTATTTTGAACAGTTCTATGGGTAAATTGGCCAACAGGTGGTCAACCTTTAAGTTCCCATACATTCACACACTGCCACTTTTATATTGCTTTGAAAAAGATGTCGCCAAGTATATTTTTCCTTGTGAACTAACCAGTAGGCTGCTTTTGTCTTTACAGTGTCTTTACATCATTGTTGGCTACCTGTAAAGATAGCCAACAATGATGTAGAAACACTGTTAGGTCACCTTTAGCAGTGTACAGGTATCTAAGATAAAAATTATCGTAAAAATTATTTGGTCTTTAGGTTAAGAAGCTTTGGTGACATGTTTGCAAAATAAAACTTGACAAAATTCAAATCAGAGAACTGGATAAGTTGCTTTTATTTTGATCCAGGCGTACAAGAATAAAATGTGGAAGGTCATAGGGTAATGTGTGACTATTAACTCTAGTCATTTTTTTATACCCCCGCTTCGAAGAAGTGGGGGCTATATAGGAATCGCCCTGTACATCCGTACGTCCATCCGTCTGTCCGTACGTACGTACGTCTTTCCATCCGAACAAATTCTTGTGTGCGCAACTCCTCCTACATTAAAGAACCGATTTTGAAGAAACCTTTCAAACATCATCACTACTAAGTGAACATGCGCATATTCCAAAATTTTTGATCTGCGACAATTTTAACCAGGTTATCTCTCTTGAACTTTGATTTAATATGGGTTTCTACATGAAATTCTTGTTGATGTCTACCCACAGTACAAGGTCTGACTGTCCATCCATCCATCTGTCCATCCATCTGTCCATCCGTCCAAAATTCAATCATGAATAACTTGGTTGAGTGACTTGATATTTTGGTATGCAAGTGTATCCTATTGCTGTATACCAATAGTGAAATGCACGTTTTGGTCGAGATTTTATTGCCAAAGTCATTGCCCTTTACATTACATTAATTGTAACCATTTCAATGGTACTGCAAATGAGATATCTTGAGAGAAGATAAAAAATGGAGATGACTCATTGGGCATTAATGGGCACCTTTGACCAGTTTTTTCAAGTTGGATTTTAGGTTTTAGTTTGTAGATTGTACATAGTAAATATTGTGCTCACTTTTACCCAAGTTTCAATTATAGACATCACACAAATAGAGGATCTTTAATAAGTCACGATTCCGTATGAAATTTATGTAACAGCTAAAGCTGGCCAGCACTGTTCCCAAAAATCATTATCCAAATTTTATTATTCTCATTCAATTTTTGCCTCAAAAACATAAAACATAGCTTATGACCTCTCACTGGCATGAGCTTGTAAAGCTCATTCCAATGAGGGGTCATAAGCTATGTTTTTGAGACAAAAAGTGAAAATATTCAGTTATTCAGGAAATGTTTTCTGCAAATATCATCTGCTATTATTTGTATTTGGTAGATAGTTAATGAAAAATAAGGGAAAATTGATTAAATTCTACTTTTGAAACCAACTGACTGGCAGTGTTATCTGATTGATGCTGAGTTTGGACGTCATTTCCATATTAGCCATGTTGTGAACATTTTTCGTAATCAGCTATTTGAAGGTGAATATGTGATCATATAAATTATGCAAACTGAAAAGAAAATATGTTATTAAGGTACTATGATCACAAAAGCAATCTCTTTCATGATGAGATCATGAGCTGGTTACAACAAATTTACATCAGTAGATCAAAATTTTGTAAGTAAAATACTGTGAAATCAAGACTGAATCAAAGAAAACAAACAAGACTAGCATCTGAGATTCAAAACAGTTAAGTTTTTACACTGTTGTGGGCAGGAAAGTGGACAGAGAATTACAGGGTCTTTAATTTGTGTGTGTGTGTGGGGGGGGTGGGGGGGGGGGGGCTCAGTTAGATTTCTAACTGGGGTTGGGGTCCTAGTATGACACACGTCCCAAGGGGGTGGGGGGTGCAGACCTGTTTTGGGAGAAAGTTTTAGTTTAGGGGAGGTATCTCCCTCTCAATGGAGGGGGGGGGGGGGGGTCCACATCCTGGAGAATTTTTAATTTTTGAACTCCTGAGATGGATTCTGAGTCCTCCCTTTGGCTTAAATCTAGTCAGTTTATCCACAAGAAACCTGCATTTTCCCATGGAAGTTTTCCCTTACAATGACCATGCAACCCAAGGACTATAGACTTACAGCTATTCTGCGAATACCTACTCCTTCCAACTGACTGGCAGTCAGTTGGAAGGAGTAGGCTTTGGCTGAATAGCTGTCGATGCTTGTTAACTATGATATATAACTTCTGTTTTACTGGTAAATGGACTCGGAACTAATGCCTGGGATGGAAGTCATCTAAAGTGTGCAGCATAGGTATAAACGATTGGCAAAACTTGACATCATACCTCTATTGCAGTCATGATATAGCCAAGATGCTGAAAGTGACTTTAAACACCATTAAGTATATAAGGTCAAGTTTCAAGGTCACACTTAGAATCCATTGATATTAGTGTCTCAGCCATAACTCAGAAACCAATTAAACTACGATTATCAAACTTCGTACACATGTTAAGGACAGTCGGAAGTGCAAAGCATATATCACTTGCTTGTGTATCTTCATGGTCAAAGACATACTTGAGTACTTATGTTGAAGGACATGTTAGTACCAGGGAGTGAAACTGTGCCTGTTAACTGTAGTAAACAAGCTCTGTTTTACTGATAAAATAGGACCCAGTCAGCAGTGCTTCCGGTGGAAGTCCTCTAAAATGGACAACATGGGTATATACGATTAATTAAACTTGACAATACTTTATATCCATGTTGTGGTCATGATTAGCCATTGTGCAGAGGTATGTGTCCTTAAACACCAATAAATAAATAATACTTTTATGAAGCATAACCACACAATATTTAGAGGCTAGTACTTGGTTAGTTTCATATCAACTCATAGTAACTTCATATCAGCCCGAGACCTAAGGTCAAAGGTTCAGGTTAAGTTATTGAGTGTTGATATCTTGGCCATTATGAAACTATTCAAGTAATAATCTCTTTATTTATTAATCCCAAAGAAATAATTACAAAATGTCCTCGGATCTGTTACAGTTCTCAGACAGTATTATTGTTTCTCATTCATTTCACAAAGTCCAAAGTTTCCTCTACTCCATGTTCAGCTATACGTCTGAATCTTAGTTTGTGTTGAATTTTCTGTACAACTCTCTTCTTTCTTCTTGTCATACTTTCTTTTTGCCCTCTTTTTTGCCCTTTATTTCCTCATCACACAACTAGGCTTCAAATCACTCTATTATTCCTGCTCACACCAAGTTTCCTGATTGTGTTCGGCAAAAATGATGAAAATGTTTGATGCAAACAAATTGGTGGCATCAAGAAATGCATCAAGGGGGACAACTCTAGCTTGCATCATATCAACCGAGTTTGAAGTCATATCTGCTGAGTTTGATAAATGAGCAGTTCTGGGAAAGAAATTGATATCTATTAAATAAGACGTTTCTATCAGGTATGAAAAGAACTCGATAAATTGAATAGTCAATTTGCAAATCAAAAATATCAAATTTACAAGAGTGTTCATTTAAAGGGAATTTTGTCACTATCCTGTAGTTGAGTGACAAACTGTGCATTTATTCTACTTTATTTTATTTGAGCGAGCTCAGGGAGTTCTGTGAAACAAAATATAATAGACTAAATGCTCGGGAGCATGGTGGCTCAGTAGGTAGAGTTGCAGGCTGCAAGCTGAGAGGTCCTTGGTTTGAATCCCACATGCAGCAACTGCGTTGTGTCCTTGGACAGGGAATTTAATCCTGATTGCCCACAGGGGCATGGTGGCACTGTGTACTAAGGCATACTGCACGTCGATGGTGCACCTGTCTTCAACCAATGCTAACCCTGCTTGTGTGGAGTTAGTATGTTGGGGAGTCCGATAGTTACTCACCATAACTCAGTGGTTCTCTCCAGGTACTCCAACTTCCTCCACCCATAAAACTGTCTGACATGATGTGACCCTGGCTGTCAAAAGTATCTTTATACCCCAATAAACAAATAAATAGAGTAAATGCTTATATTGGATGAACGAGGGTTGTACAGGTCTATAAACATGGGATTTCAGTGGGTATAACAGTTATTTTTCAATTGATTTTTTATTCAACTAAAAAATGCCACCCAACCCATCTCCCCATCCCCCAGGAACCCCAGGAAATGAAGAAGTGTGGTAAACAAGCTCTGTTTTACTGGTAAAATAGGACCTGGTGACTAATGCTCAGGGTGGAAGTCTTCCCAAATGGGCAATCTGAGTATAAACAATTGAATAAGCTTGACTTTATCTGACTTTGCTGCGGTCACGATTAGCCATTGTGCAGAAATATGTGACCTTAAACACCAATAAAGAAATAAATTTAACAAATAGGAGCTTATTCTAACCCATATGCAATTAAAAGGTCAAATTTGTTTCAAAAGTATGGTAAATGGTTTGGTGTTTGGAGGTTTTATGTAGTTAACAGGGGAATTCGGTTAAAAAATATCCAGTTAAGGAGGCTCCAGTATACCAACATTCTGTATTCAAGTTTCAGGGCCAATACTATAAAACTTTTACAACTGTATTTTCCAGAATTGTATTTTCTAACTTTAAATGGATTCAACTGGACCATTAGCATTTTAAAAGATGTGGCAGTTTGCCTGGCAAATTGCCATATCTTTTAAAGTGCTGATGATTCATTTTAGTCAGTTATATTAATATATATAGGTAGAAAATACAATTGAAAAAGTTTTATATCATTGGCTTCTGGTAGGAGTTAAGCTGAGAGCTGAGTAATCTGTTGTATAAATGGGGAGTGTGTGTTCGTGTCAGTTCAGTCCATGCCCAGGACAATTCAAGCTTTGATGATTATCTCCCTTGATATGCATTGCAACTGGAAATTTTCCATCGAAGGTCAGGGCTATCTGTCCTGGATCAGCCTGTTAGTTTTCAATGGATAGTCAATTTCGGTAAAATTTCTGTGGTTTATCATGTTATTACAGATACTGATTGCCTGTCCTTGCTGAGCATCCAACCATGTCAAAAGAAAACCTGCCCAATATAATGTTTTACAAATATTGAATATTTTATATCTGAATTCTTTGGATACAGCATATAATTTTCAATAAAATGTTACACAGAAAATTACTGCCTTTTTCTCATTTATGCCATTCTTGATTGCCAGATGAACAACTGTCTTAGTGCATTTGTGGTATGTTCCAGATATTTTGTAAGCAATAAAAAAAGGAATTTTTTTTGCAAGCCGTTAATATCATTTCTGATAGCAAGTTTTGGACTGTAATTCAGTATTAATTTAACACTAACTGTTTAAAGCCAAGATACCAGTTCGGGTGAGTTTGTTGTTTCATTCATTGTTTGCAGCATTTATACAGATCTTGGAAAATGCTTGAATTCTTCAAAAGGTTTTGTAAAGTCCTGGAAGATTTTCTCTCAGATTATCTCTGAATCCTGTGTATGAATCTTGGTTTATTTGGAATTTAATTATCCCGTTCAGTATGTATGACTATTTCATGACTATAACACAAGGAAAAAAGTTTATCCGATCCTTTAAAATCATTTTGACCCCTTTTGAGAACTCTATCCTCCAGAGATTAGTTTTGGATGTTGTTATACATGCAGAGCAGAACTTGGGCACCAGAGTAAGCAGGCACTGCAATATTCCATGCAGTTCTCTCAGGAAAGACTCACTTAGTATAGAGAGATTCCATGGTGCACCGTGGGAACCCTGGGAAGAGATTGCAGTGTTTGTTTACTGTGCTAAACAAGCTCTGTTTTCCTGGTAAAATAGGGCACAATCACCAGTGCTTGGGTGGCAGTCCTCTAAAATGGGCAACATGGGTATAAACAATTGACTAAACTTGATATTATCTTCATGTTGCGGTCACAATTAGCCATTGTGCAGAAATATCTGACCTTAATTTCATTTATTTATTTATTGGGATTTAACAACACTTTTGACAGTCAGGGTCAGGGACAGTTTTATGTGTGGAGGAAGCTGGAGTACCCAGAGTGAATCACCGAGCAATGGCTAGTAACTGCCAGACTCCCCAACATACTAACTCTACACAAGCTGGGATAGCATTGGTTAAAGACAAGTGCACCATCGGCGTGCAGTACACCTTAGTACACAGTGCCATGATCCCCTCATGGACAATCGGGATGTACGATGCAGTAACCCCTGGTGGGGATCACACCATGCATATGGACCTTTCGGTTTGAAGTTCAAAGCCATAACCATCGAGCCACAGTGCTCTCCATGTGACCTTAAACACCAATAAATAAATAATGAAAGTGTCACTGACACTGTAGCTTAACTTGTGTGTTGTGTTTGATGAAAAGGATAATGTTCAATGTTTATGAAAGGATTATGGAATAAGACAAGAATTGTGATAATTGGGAATATGTTAATTTCTGTTCCCTGTATGCTATGTTTTTGATAAAAATAATATGAGGTGTACACTATACTAATGAGCTGCGGGGTGGGTTAATATGGCCTCACAGTTAATGTATGTGGCCCTCACAGTTAACGTATATCAACGAAAGTTACAAAGTTACCAGTTGAAATCCCTTCATAAATATGGCCTGTAAACTGTGCTAAAGGTTTTCGGGCTTCGGGCCCCTGTAGCTGTCAGTTTCCCAATTGCGTCCAAAGGGGACGTTCTCATCTAGACATTATATGAAGTCAACCTACCAAGTTACAATGAAATCCCTTCATAAATATGACCTGTAGACTGTGCTAAAGGTTTTTGGGCTTTGGGCTCGTGCAGCCATCATGGTTGAATGATCGCAACCAAAAGGGGACATTCTCATCTGGGCATCATCTGGAGTGATCCTACGAAGTTACAATGAAATCCCTTCATAAATATGACCTGTAGACTATGCTCAATGTTTTCGGGCTTCGGACCCCTGAAGCCGTCACAGTTGAACAATCATGACCAAAAGGGGATGTCATCATCTAGGCATTATATGGAGTCAAACTAACAGGTTACAATGGTATCCTTCCATAAATATGACCTATAGACTATGCTAAAGGTTTTGGGCTCGGGCAGAATAAGGCTGAATGATCGCGACCAAAAGGGGACGTTCTCATCTAGACATTATTTGGAGTCATCCTACCAAGGTACAATGAAATCCCTTCATAAATATCACCTGTAGACTGTGCTAAAGGTTTTTGGGCTTCAGGCCCCTATAGCCATCACAGTTGCCTAATGGTGTCCAAAAGGGGCTGTTCTCATCTAGACATCATATGAACTCAACCTGCCAAGTTACAATGAAATCCCTTCATAAATATGAAATGAAGACTGTGCTAAAGGTTTTTGGGCTTTGGGCTCGGGCAGTCATCATGGTTGAATGATCACAACCAAAAGGGGACATTCTCATCTGGGCATCATCTGGAGTGATCCTATGAAGTTACAATGAAATCTCTTCATAAACATGACCTGTAGACTGTGCTCAAGATTTTTGGGCTTCGGGCACCTGTAGCCATCACAGCTGACCAATCACGACCAAAAGGGGATGTCATCATCTAGGCATTATATGGAGTCAACCTAACAAGTTACAATGAAATCCTTCCATAAATACGACCTGTAGACTATACTAAAGGTTTTTGGGCTCGGGCAGCCATCAAGGCTGAATGATTGCGACCAAAAGGGGACGTTCTCATCTAGACATTATTTGGAGTCATCCTACCAAGCTACAATGAAATCCCTTCATAATTATGACCTGTAGACTGTTCTAAAGGTTTTTGGGCTTTGGGCCCCAGTAGCTGTCACAGTTGCCCAATCGTGTCCAAAAGGGGATTTTCTCATCTAGACATTATATGAAGTCAAACCTACCAAGTTACAATGAAATTCCTTCATAAATATGACCTGTAGACTGTGCTAAAGGTATTCGGGCTTCAGACTCAGGCAGCCATAATGGTTGAATGATCGCAACCAAAAGGGGACATTCTCATCTGGGCATCATCTGGAGTGATCCTATGAAGTTACAATGAAATCCCTTCATAAATATGACCTGTGGACTGTGCTCAAGATTTTCGGGCTTCGGACACCTGCAGCCATCACAGTTGACCAATCACGACCAAAAGGGGATGTCATCATCTAGACATTATATGGAGTCAACCTAACAAGTTACAATGAAATCCTTCCATAAATACGACCTATAGACTATGCTAAAGGTCTTCGAGCTCGGGCAGCCATAAAGGCTGAATGATCGCGACCAAAAGGGGATGTTCTCATCTAGACATTATTTGGAGTCATCCTACCAAGCTACAATGAAATCCCATCATAATTATGACCTGTAGACTGTTCTAAAGGTTTTCAGGCTTTGGGCCCCTGTAGCCGTCACAGTTGCCCAAAAGGGGACGTTCTCATCTAAACATTATATGAAGTCAACCTACCAAGTTACAATGAAATCCCTTCATAAATATGACCTGTAGACTGTGCTAAAGGTTTTCGGGCTCGGGCAGCCATCATGGTTGAATGATCGCAACCAAAGGGGACAATCTCATCTGGGCATCATCTGGAGTGATTCTACAAAGTTACAATTAAATCCCTTCATAAATATGACCTGTAGACTGTGCTCAAGGTTTTCGGGCTTCGGGCACCTGTAGCCATCACAGTTGACCAATCATGACCAAAAGGGAATGTCATCATCTAGGCATTATATGGAGTCAGCCTAACAGGTTACAATGAAATCCTTCCATAAATATGACCTTTTGCCTATGCTAAAGGTTTTTGGGCTTGGGCACCCATCAAGGCTGAATGATCGCGATCAAAATGGGACGTTCTCATCTAGATATTATTTGGAGTCATCCTACTAAGTTACAATGAAATCCCATCATAAATATGACCTGAAGTCTGTGCTAAAGGTTTTTGGGCTTCAGGCCCCTGAAGCTGTCACAGTTGCCCAATCACGTCCAAATGGGGACTTTCTCATCTAGACATTATATGAAGTCAACCCACCAAGTTACAATGAAATTCCTCAATAAATATGACCTGCAGACTGTGCTAAAGGTTTTCGGGTTTTGGGCTCGGGCAGTCGTCACGATTGGCAGATCACGCCCAAATGAGGAAATTCTCATCTATACATCATAAGGAGTCATCCTACCAAGTTACAATGAAATCCCTCCATATTAAACCTGACCTGCAGACTGTGCTAAAAGTTTTTGGGTTTCGGGGTTGGCCAGCCATCGCAGTTGACAGATCATGCCCAAAAGGGGACATTCTCATCTAGACATTATACAGAGGCATCCTACCTAGTTACAATGAAATCCCTTCATAAATACGACCTGTAGACTGTGCAAATGGTTTTCGGGTTTTGGGCTCGGGTACCGGTTGACCAATTGCGACCAAAAGGGGACGTTCTCATCTAGACATGACCCCAAACCTGCATACGAAATTTCGTGACGATCAGACAAGAACTGCGGGGTGTAGCCTGTGCTAAAGGAAAATGTGAACAGACTCACAAACTTCCGTACGCGTGATGGCAATAGCTTATCTTGACTTTGTCATGTTAAGCAAAAAATGAATCCATGGTGGAATCTCATCTAGTCAGCATACTGACTTTCCAAATCTATGTCCAGACTTCATCTGAATAATGCTGGAGGACACACAACTGATATTTTTAATGCCCCCTTTTAAGTATATTCATGAACATTGAATCCCAGTTAACCCTTGAAAACCGCATTCCTATTTTGATGTCTTTTTATTGCAAAAGAACAGGTGCCCCAGTATGCAATCTCTGTAAACTGACAAGCCATTTTCCAAAATCCTTGGCATTTGTTTCTATGCATGTCTTGGCTGCCTATACAGGCTGCCAGGACTTGTCTTTAAACAATGGCAAAGCTACAGGATGTAGACTTAAAGGCATATCAAAAGTATCCATGCCTTTAAGGGTTAAACGAATGGCCACTTTGTGGGAAAATATGCGGTTAACAGGTGTCATTATTAACTCTTATCCTTGTTGGAACCACGGAAAGTGAATTTTTTTTTCCAACTGTTTAATTTGTATAATACATGGGTGGATGCTGCCAATTTTTAGGTAGTGGGTTAAAAAATATTTTGTTTACCAGACATATCCCTCTTCAATAAAATTCTGCCCCCAAACAATTTTTTATGGTATTATTGTAAGCCATTCAAAATGTACACTGACTGATGAAGTCAGTTCTTCTCAAATTTTGATTTGTACTAAATACAGTGGAACCCTGTTAATTGAATAGCCCACTTTACTAGTGAAAATTATTTTAATAACAGGAGTATTCCATTAACAGGAATTTGGTCAATTTTCGATCTTCAAGTTATAAACTGAGCAATTATTCTATTATATCTTGTTCGAAAGAGCTCATTGCATCCTGTCAAACAAGATACAATAGATTAAATGCCTGTATTTGCTGTATTGAGGCCAAAATTCAGTGGACGTAATTCTTCAACAAATTACAAGATTTTTTATTTCATTTAACAGGAGTTTACTATATAAACAGTATGCAGCTAACAAGTGAAATTGCTATGAAGGTGAGGAAAATGGTTTCGTGTTTGGAAATAATATTCAATTAACAGGGTTATTCAAGTAAGAGATATCCAATTAAGTGGACTCTACGCCATAATGGAAACTTTGACTTGTAAAAAACAGCACAGCTGTTGAATAACTACTACTAAAGTCCAGGAGAATAAACGTTTCAAATTTCTGAGATTTTACAAACTGTTTTCAGTACTCTTTCATGATTTAAAAAAAAAAGATATATAAAAAAGTCTTCTCCCCTCATTCAAAAAATTAGGGAAGACTTTCCTGAGTAAGAAGAAGACTTTTTGTATGTCCAATTGCTAAAATTCCAAATCAATGAAGCAAATATGATGCAATGGGCACCATTCTTATTATTTGTGCAGACAGCAACAATAAATCAACTGATATGGAAATCACTGTGGCTCCATGGTAATAGCATTAGATTTTAAACCAACAGGTTGACAGTTTGATCCTAACCTGTGCCATCTGCACTGTGTCCTTGAGCAAGACACTTAATCCTGACTGCTCTTGTGGAGGCTTGGTGACGCTGTTTTCATTTTTGGAATTAAGGGAGAAAAAAAACTTCCTACAATCCATTCCAATGACAGATCTTAAGCTGAGTTTAACCTTTACCAAACGTGGAGAATATCAAAATTTATTATTTTAATAACTATTTTTTTTAATTTTTCAATTTTTTTTTAACAAAACCATATCATGTGACCCCTCATTGGAACAAGCTCGATGAGCTTGTTCCAGTGAGGGGTCACATGATATGTTTTTTTTAAATAATTTGAAAAAAAAAAAAAAAAAATGTTTTCAATTGCTTAATTTGCAAATTACGCAGGCGGTTGCAGGTGATTCGTTATGTAAAGGGTTAAATCCTTTTTGAGAATATTGCTGGCTGGTTTTGGCCTTTACACTGGGTCAAAAGTTGCTATTGATGAGATTTACACTAAGGTTGTACAGTGCTGGGTTAGTTACTCTGTTAATAAAGAAAAAAATTTTGTATAACCAGAAAATGTGACGAGCCCTGTGCTCAGGGTTAGTCACACTTTCTGGATATGAAAAATAGGTAACTGCCATATCACACATTGTATAAAAATGTACACTCACTAAGGCTGTGCAATGCATTGCACAGTGTTAGTAAGCAAACAAACACTGACTAACCATAGGCATTACAAAGGATTACTTGATAAGACTGCCACTTCATACACCACTTGAAAATATACACTGGTAAAGGCTGTAAAAATATAAATTTTATAGTAAATATCCTTTCTTATTATACCTACCGAAATTGTTTACTACAGGCTTGCACTACAGTGGAAGAACCTAACTCAGATAAAATACTCTCTATTTTAATCTTTCCCAAGATTTGGGAAAGAAAAGTGGTGTAAAAACACCACGAAAAAATAAGCCAAAACTGGGTCGAGCGCCATCGGCGCACACCCAGTATGGGACGCTCTTCCATAGTACAAATCCACGACTTCTGTAAAACAGTGTGCAATGCGTCAATTCGTCATTCTTTTGATTCCGAACAACACAGGAGTTATGTGATCAGCAGGGAGGAAGGATTCTTACCCTAATAAGAAGACGGGAGGGCCTCCATGTAAACAATTTTGGTAGGTATAATAAGAAAGGAAATTTACTATAAAATTTATATTTCTTATCAACCTACCTCAATTGTTTACTACAGGCTGAATAGACAAAAGGCTGGAGGGAATCACATAACCAACCCACACATAACTCAATAGCACTGGGACCGTGGACAGAGGAAGAGATCCCTAGGCCTATCAAACCATAGCATCACAAACATTAGAAAAGACAATGAAAGATGAGGCGTATGGTGAAGTGCGACGCACAGACAGAAAGGGCAGTAACAGCACAAAGCTGGAACTGACCCTGAAAAAAGCTGAAAGGCTGGGATAGACAACAGCCTGAGCCGAAGAAAGATGGCCCCAAGGTTCTCTGTCGGCTCCTGCAACTGTCGCAGATAAAAGGAGAATGTAGCATTTCTCCAGAAGGCTGCCAGAATAACATCCGTCATCTGACAACATGACAGAGTTATTAAAAGAGGAAGACAATGCACGCACCTCGTGGCAGAAAAAACAATTGGTAAAACAATCACCAGTAGCTAGACGAGCGGAAGCTGCACGAATAGCAAGACAAATCCATCAAGAAATGGATGCAGGAGAGATCTGGCATGTGAGAGAACGCATATGCATCCAGGATAAAGGCGTGAATGCCCCCCCCCCCCCCACCCCAAGCAGAGAGGCGCCCAAGAAAGTGACCATCTTGGAGGAAACTGCAAAGTCCTAGGCCTTTTCAAGAAAAAGAGCTGAACAAGCTTGGAGAGGCAAGGATGAGTGTCGAAACAATGTGGTATCACATAGGAAAAAATGTCTCCGAAGCATGGGCATGTACCCATTGCTGGAAACCCCCAGAAACAAACATATACCAGAAACTCTGCAAGCGGTGTGATCGACGGAGTGACAGAAGCAACAAAGTGATCGCACACCATCGACAGAAGAACCTTCCACTTAGCCACAGAGGCTAAACCAGTGGAGTGAGTGCCTCCTTGATGGAGAAAAGCAACTCCACTGCGGGTCTTGAAAAACCACTACGGAGGAGATAGGACCCGATAAAAGACATGTGCGAAGGCACAATGAAGTCGGGTCAATGTAAAACCTGCTCGGGCGACTTTGGCAAAGAAAGTCACGAGGTAGAGGGAGACATGCTGGAACCACCGCTAACAGAGAGCGAAGCAGATTGATCCACACCCACCGAGGCGACGGGTGTGATCGAAAGGATTCGATGACTGCAGGTTCATATCTGGGCGAGAACCTGAGGCGGAGTCGGAACCGGTAGGAAGGCGTAGCCGACAAGACCATCCCAAAGGAGGGCCAGAGCGTCCACGGCGAAAGCCAGAGCATCTGGACACGGGGATACAAAAGTGTCCACCGGATGGTTCCAACGAGTCGCAAAAGAGCGATGGAACCCGCCATGTGGAGCATCCACCTGGTGGAAATGACCCTGCCCCGACGGGACAGGGAGTCGGCTAGGACGTTCAGACGACCGGGAATGTGACGAACAGCCACCCCGGCGTGGACATCCTGAGCGAGCAGTAGAAGATCCCGAGACAATTCGTACATTGGAACAGAGTGCGTGCCGCCCTGGTTCCAAATGTAAGCAACCACCATCGAATGGTCGGACAACAGAAGGACCTGGCGATTCGACAGGTGAGGGATCCACTACCTGAAACTCGGAAGAAGAGCAAGAAGCTCCTTCTGGGTGATGTGTAGAGCTGCAAGATCCTGGTCCCACATCCCGTGACTGGAAAGACCTAGAGGATCCAACGTCGCACCCCATCCGAGATCGCAGGCATCTGCCATCAGAATGCGATCGGACGTGGGTAAGTCCAACGGAACACCCTGCGAAAGCCACTGGACATCCGCCCAGAGGGGAAGGTGAGGATAAAGATATTCTGGAAACTGAAGCACCAGATCCAGAAAATCGACATTCGGCCTCCATCGACTGAGCAGAAAGTGTTGGAGAGGTCTGACACGCAGCCGACCTAGAGGAATGAGATCCGTCACCGAACAGCAGAGACCGCATAGCCGGAGAATACTCCGAGCCGTTGCGGAAGTGGACTGGAACAGAGTCAGAGCAAAAGCTGAGAGAATCACAGCCTTGGCCTGGGGAACCGCCACCAAATTGAATTGTGTGCGGAAAGCCATCCCCAGATGATAAAACGACTGAGAAGGGACCAGGTTCGACTTCTCCTCGTTGACTCTGAAACCTAGCGACGTGAGCAAGCTCAACAGAGTCGAGACATCCGACTCCAGTAAGGCAGCATTGGAATGCCCCTGGAGGATATCGTCCAGATATGCCGAAGTAGTCACCCTGGACTGTGTGCGATGGAAAGCTATCACATGCGACATCAGTCTGGTGAAGGCCCAAGGAACCAGGTTGAGGCCGAAAGGCGTGGCCTTGAACTGGAAAACTCGCCCCAGAAAAACGAACCTGAGATACTTCCGTAACGCCCAATGAATCGGAATGTGAAAGTTAGCGTCTCGCAGGTCGAAGCTGGAAGCGAAAACTCCCTGGTGAATTGAACGGAGGACCGACCTGAAAGTCTCCATGCTGAACTAGGGAGCAATGATAGACTGGTTCAGGAAACCCAGATTGATAACCGGTCGGTGTCGGCCGTCCTTCTTCGGCACCAAGAACAGGCGGGAATAGAAACCCACTGACCTAATGTTCTTGATGACCTCAATTGCCCCCTTTGTCAGGAGATTGTTTATCTCCGAGGACAAAAGTTCCCGACGTAAAATGTCTAAAGGAACTGCGGTTGGAAGAGGCACCCTGGACATGGGGTGCCTTCGGAAGGATATTCGCAGCCCGGACCAAACAACATCTAACACCCAAGGATCGGATGTGATGGTGGCCCAACGGTCTGCGAACTCTGCTATCCTTCCTCCAACCTGGGACGGGTTGAGGTGAGGACCTTCATTTCGAACCCCGACAAGGCTCGCGGGAGGAGAAAACACCTCCTCTACTGAATGAAGAATCCTGGGACTTCCCTCAAGACTACCAACGCTTACCCTTACTCCTTGAGTAAGAAGTAGAAGCGGAGGCAGAAGGATCAGCCCCTTTGCTTCGCAGAGGAAGCAGAGGGTATTTGTTAGGCTTGGAACGACCCGTGCCTACCCTAGAAGGCTGATCAAGCTGAAAAAACAACAGCTGATCATTGGAATGACGTAGGACGTCATCCCGGACTGTCAACACAGAACCATGGAAAAGTTGCGGACCTGCCAAAGAAGCAGATCGAGGAGTAGCGCACTGCTCTTCAGGAAGGGATTGGCCTGTGTCCAGCACAGAGTCCCTTCGAACTAATTCCAGATTAGCCGTGTTACAGGCAAGCGTGTGAGTAAGATGCAACAGCGCCTTAGACAGCACATGCAAAGGAGCCTGTACCTCGTCAAACTTATCTGGGGGCAGATAAGCAGCTGAAGCTGAGACGACGTGATCGGAGAGAGAAAGCATACCAAGCATCTCTCTCGATAAGCCCAACGTGGACTCCAGAGTCGTCATCAGAATGACGGCAGACTTGGACTTGGAAAGCCTGAGGGAATTGGAGTCCTGATCCAAAACAGTCAAAGTCTGGTAGACCGACGGATTGGCAGAATCGTAGGAACGATAATGCGCCAGAGGCAAAAAGGTGTCAACCCTGGTGAAGAACGGAGCCTTCATAGCCTTGGAACTTAGCTTAGAGTCCAAGGCTGAAAATGCTTCAACCAACTGTACCGACTGGCACGGTCGAAGACACCCAGAAGCGGGTTGCTCCATAGGCTGTTGGCGCGCGACCGATGATCGCGGCCTGGCTGACACTGTCGACTGGTTAGATGGTTTGAGATCTGGCAGGAACCCAAACACGAAATCAAGAGCTGCTCCCAAGTCCGAAGACTGCTGGCTCTCGACATCAAGCATGTCTGACTCTTCCCCTGAGTCGAAAGACACATAGCCCATCGTGGGCAAACCAGCCGACGCCTCCCATGGTGTCGGAACACCAGAGGGATCAGAAAGTGACCTGTTTCCAATCCCGGGAGGCGGCGCAATAGGGGGCGCCTGGAAACCACTCGCTGCCTCGCTGGAAGCAACGGGAAGGCTCTTTGACAGAACCTGAGTGAGTAAGGAAAGGGCCGCCCTAAGCTCACTGCCCGTACTGGCCGGTTCGACAGGGGAACGACCGGCAAAGTGGCTTCACCTCTGACCCTCTTAACCATTGAAGGGTCACGATCCTCCAAAACACCCGACGTGGGACGACGGGCGGCAGCCGAAACGTCTGAAGGCAGACGTGTATAGGGGTGTGACACACCCCGAGGATCAACATAGCGGGAACTCATGAGAGTCACCGCGGACCTCTGCAGGGCAGAAGGTCCAGGCTGCACAAAAGACGTTGGTCCCCCAAAACTGGTCGTGGGCCAGAATGAGAGGATGGAAACGCCACAGAGTTCATAGTGTCCCACTAAGAACATCCGAATCCAATGACAACTGTGGTGCTCGACGGCGCAGAGACCACAGTAGAGGATCCGGCCGGCAGCGACTTCCAACTTTGCCGAGTTGAAGTCAGGGAAGGCTGTGGCCGATACCCCCCACGTCTACACAACCAGACACTGCAGCAGACCACTGCAGGTATAAAAGTACTGTGCTCAATGGCTAAGAGGACACAGTAGGGGGTTCAGTCGGCAACCCCATCCGACTTCGCCGAGTGGAAGTTGGGGAAGGCTGAAGCAGAAACCCCACAACCACACTACAGACATCCCTGCAGACCCTGGCAGGGATAAGCCGAGGCCAGCTAAAAACGGTGCCCAATGACGTTGTAGACGGAACAGCAGTAGCAGCAGATACGACAGGAGCTGTTGGAACTGGCGGAAAAGTGGAGAGAGCCACCAAGCTCGGCCTCCAAAGGAGGAGTCACAACCCTAGTGACAGCCTCAGATGTCGACTGGAGAGGGCGCATAGTCCCGGAACTAGGCATCTCTTCACCAGAAATCCAACAGCTCCTGCAGTATCCACCACAGAAAAAAAATGCACATTCCCCACAGAAGGGGAATAACTCTCACCAGACATGGTCGAGTCGGGAAGCCCCAAAATGACATCATTCCCCACCCCCCACTGGTGCGGGAGGAGCAGCACATCCCCCACGGAGGGGGAGCAATTCTCACCATCATGGTCGAATCGGGCGACCCCGAAACGATAGTGTTCCTCAACCCCCGCGGGAGCGGGAGGAGCTGCTCATCCTCCGTGGAGGGGGCAAACTCACACCAGACGTGGTCGAGTTGGGGGAGGCCCCGAAACGACAGTGCCCCCCCCCCCCCCCCCCCACGGGGTTTGGGAGGAGCTGCACATCCCCCATGGAGGGGGTAAACTCACACCAGATGTGGTCGAGTCGGAAGGCTCCCGAAACGACAGCGTTCCACACCACCCGCGGGTGCGGAAGAAACGGCCACGAGAACGCACCAAGGCGAGGGCAAAAGGAACTGCCCTAAAGGAACCGAACTGGAAATAACAGAGGTGAGAGCAGTAGAAGAAAATGGTGAACTCAACAGAAACAGAAAGTAGAACACCCTCAACTACGAGAGAAGGTGGCAGAAAAAAAACGGTGGGTACATGACAGAGCCCAGACGGTCGACAGGGACCGAAAAAACAGAAATTCAGCCCTCAACAGAGTGAAGAAATCCTGTCCAGACAGTCCCAGATTGACACCTAACTCCAAAAATTAATTCATCAACCGAAAAAATTCATTGTCGAATCGCGTGATGTCGAAAACAAAACATTCGTGAAAACGGAATAGTAAATAATATACAATGAGAATGTGGTTGAAAATATTAATGAGAATATATAAAACACAGTCCTGTTATTATACGATCTTCAGATCCATAATTCCAGTCACAGGAAAACCATTATCCGCGAGTTGAATTATCACTGTTTCATAATGCATATGGCGGAGACACATCCTTCACGTGTCTCGGATAAAAAAATAATGACGAATTGACGCATTGGGCACTGTTTTATGGAAGTCGTGGATTTGTACTATGGAAGAGCATCCCATACTGGGTGTGCGCCGATGGCGCTCGACCCAGTTTTGGCTTATTTTTTCGTGGTGTTTTTACACCACTTTTCTTTCCCAAAGATTAAAATAGAGAGTATTTTATCCGAGTTAGGTTCTTCCACTGTAGTGCAAGCCTGTAGTAAACAATTGAGATAGGTTGATAAGAAATACACAGATTTAATTGGTTACGTTATGCGCAGGATTCCAGGAAATAATGGAAGTATTTCTGCTGGATTGTGGAATTTTTTTTTTTTGAATTGCAAAAATGAAAACCGATCATATTTTTTAATTAATAGCTCAGGCACAGTGGCTCAGTGATTATGGCATGGGAGTTCAAACCAAAAGGTCCCCAGTTCAATCCCCACCAGGAGGAACTCTGTTGTGTCCTTGGGCAAGGCACTTGATCACAATTGCCCATGTGGGTGCATGTGGCACTACATGTATTAAGGCGTACTGCATGTTTATGGTACACTTGTCTTCAACCAATGCTAACCCTGCTTGTGTGAAGTTAGTGCATGGGGGAGTTGATGACAGTTGCTCACCGCTGCTTGGTGAATTTTTCCAGATACTCTGGCTTCCCCCACCTGTAAAACTGTCAAACACGAGGTGACCCTGGCTGTCAAAAGTGTCATTAAACCCCAATAAATAAATAAATAATAGTTCATTTTAATTGGAGTATACAATTAACAAGAATTGGTAATATTCCTATCTTCTAGTTATAAGCTAAGCTTTTATTCTATTATATCTTTATATCTATCATTGAGCTCTGTCAAACAAGATATATAGAGGATATCTAGTGTTTTTGAGTGGATACCGAAAATTATCTCATGAGTGACAGAGACAAATGATTATTTACCCATTTATCCCGGTCACAAGTGAGATAATTTTTGGTATCCACTCAGAAACACTAGATTTTCTTTTTATTATACGCTTTTTATAGGAATCTGATAAATCCACTCATTTCAACCTTGAACTGATGCATGAACATAAACAGCGCATTAAATCAGTGATACACAGAAGTGATTTGATCGATACTTGGAACAGATAACATCTTGCAATCCGATTCAGCTGGCGGGCTTCTAATCCAAACATGGCCTGAAAGTCTGTAATATAAGTTTTTCATTTGGTACGTCCTTTCAAAGGACGTACCAAACCAAAAACTTATATTACAGACTTTCAGGCCATGTTTGGACTAGTGGCTTTATGCATCAGTTCAAGGTGAATACGTGCTGAATTATTGCTGGAAATGATCGGTATCCACTCAAAAACACTAGATTTACTTTTCATTATACGTTTTTAGAACAAATTGCTCATTTCAAGTAATAATTTGACCCGTATTCACTTTGAAGTGATGCTTTGAAAGCCACCATTTTTATTGATACCTTGAAAGTGAAAATGTCTATATCTTCACAGTGGGGGATGCGATTTCTATCTTTCTTCAAATTCTTCGCTAATCTATCATTTAGCGTATAATAAAATAGGTTTATACCTATATTGGATGCATTTAGCCAAAAATGTCTACAAATGCAGCAAATGTGTAGAATTCATTCTACATGTATGTCAGAGTAATTCTTCAACAGATTAGAAGATTTTTTATTCAGTTAACAGAAGTTTACTCTGTGTCCTGTATTCAATTAACAGATCAGCTGAAGGTATGGTAAATGGTTTTGTGTTTGTAATTTATACACAATTAAAAGGGTTATTCAATTAAAAGATTTTCAATTGAGTGGGCTTCACTGTATCACCTATATCGTTCACTTGATTTCTAAAGATGAAAATGTTGCATTGAAAAAGGGCAATTGCAGACAACTCTTATTACAGATAAAGCGCATTTCACTTCATTGGATATTTTTTAATTTAATAACTATGTTAATTGCATATCACTTCCAACAACAAAACCATTTAACATACTTTCAGTACAACTTTGACCTATTAGCTGCATATAAACTATAGATAAGCTGCTGTTACAATGTAACTGAATGAACAATCTTGTGATCTGTCAAGAAGAATTACTTTGACAGCCCATGAACTCGCCATGTTTATAGACATTTAAGCATTGAATGAATTATATCTTCATGAGCTCTGCTAAACAAGATATAATAGAATAAATGCTCAGTTCATCATTACAATATAGAAAAACACCCAATTTTCTGTTGGCTGGTAGAGTGATGGAAGCCCATATTTGGGCTTTATTCTGAAGTGTCGGTACCACAACTTACTTCATATCCAGGGGATGTTCTATATATCACCTTTGAAGTGAAATTATTTAGTTTGTTAAAGTTTTGATGACCAAAAATAATTCAGCACTCAACCAGTTAATGAAATATTTCTCTTTATCAAATAACTTTCACTGGCAAAGTTTCTATTCAATTAACAGGGTTCCATTGTAGCAATTTTTTTCTATTCATCAACTTAAAAATAAACTGAGGCCTGTTTAAGTGTCTTGGTCAAGTAAATAATGCAAGTGACCATGGAATATTTTAAAAAGTAAGACCCTACAATTCCCCGTGGGAACCCCGGGAAGTGAAGCAGTGCCTGTTCACTGCGGTAAACAGGCTCTGTTTTACTGGTAAAATAGGACCCAGTCACCAATGCTTGGGAGGTGCAAACCCTCTCTAAAATGGACAACATGGCTTATTAACGCTCACCCCTGGTCTTGAGTTAATACTCATTTTGTGGTCATGATTAGCCATTGTGCAAAAATACGTGACCTTAAACACCAATAAATAAAAAAATAATAAGACCCTACAATAAATTGGCTACAACATCTCATTCCTCACATGAATATTTACATGAACAAGCCAATGCTTATAGAAAGTGAAGAAACAAAATCAAATCATTTGTAATAAATTTTATTACTCTAAAAAGTGAATAAAATAAATAAAACAAACTGCAGGAAAGTCCCCAGTTCTGCAGCAAATTTCAGCCATAATCAGACAAATCCAAGAGAAAATACATATAAATAAACACTAAAAATAAACCGTAATTTTAAATTACATTCTATTTTCACCCCAGAGTACTAGCTAGTAACTTTTATCAGAAATTTTTAAGGCAAGGAATTTCAAATGTTGATTCTGAAAGAAAAAGTTAAGTTTTTCATTCAGGATTGCTGTCAATACATGCACTGTTCTGTGAAGAGTGATTTGTTAAGAATTTAACTCCAATGCTACTGCAAGGAAACCAATAATAGTGTGTAATGATCTTGATAACTGCATATAGTTGTCAAACAATAAATTATTTACTATACCTTTAACTCTTCAACCCAGTGAGGATAATGTTTGCATAAAGCAACATTTGCCAGTCTATGTGAAGACAACACAATAAATACCAGACTGGACAGGGGGATCAGTGATAATGTAATACTACAGACCTTTTACTCAACCCAAATAGCAGATGACACTCACAAAAATATTCATGAATAACTAAATATTTTCAGGATATATGGAGGACATCTAGTATTTTTGAATGGACACAAAGCATTATCTCATGAGTGATGGATATTTATTTTTTTGTGGGTGGCTTGCTACAAGTGAAAAATGAACATTTGTCACGGTCACAAATGAGATAATTTTCGGTATCCACTCAAAAATACTACATTTTCTTTATTACCGGTATATGCATTTCAGAAGAAGTTTTCAGCGATACATCAGTGGTATTCACCTTAATTAGGTCGATTGTTGTCCTCTTCCACACTGATAGTCCACCGTGAAAAAATTTAGTTCTCATATACTTCCATGGGTATATCCATAAATGTATCAAATTTTAACATATAATATACTGAATATAACTATAATAATAACAGTTACCATATTTCATCATTTCTAAACAACAATAGCATTGATATATGGAAGTGATTTTGTAACATTCTCGATACAGTGAGTGAAAGTGAAAAGTTATATATCTTCACTGCAGAGGATTCAATAATAATAATAATATACACATTTATATAGCGCCAAAATTATAGTTCAGAAGATGTAGAACCATATTCTAAGGCGCTGTACATGTTACTGAGCTCGTGCAAATATACAAACGGAATATATACAGTATCTTACAGTCCACAACATCACTTTTGGGCTTTTTGAAACAGGTATGTTTTGAGATCTTTCTTGAAAAGGTTGACATTTGACAGTATTTTTAGGTGTTCTGGTAAATTATTCCACAAGTGAGGGCCAGCAAATGAGAATGACCTATCTCCAAATGTCTTACACCTATGATTTGGAACATGTAGTAGCATTTTACCATCAGACCTCAGGTTGTATTGACACACATTCTTGGTATTAAGGAGTTCTTCTAAGTAGGCTGGTGACATGTTGTTTTGTGTCTTAAAAACTAATAATAAAGTTTTGAAAATTATTCTGTACTTGACTGGCAGCCAGTGCATATCCCTCAGAACATGAGTGATGTGTTAAGATTGTGATACCCTACATACCACTCGGGCTGATGCATTTAGTACAATCTGCAGGCGAGAGTAATGATATTGTGGAAGGTTGAACAGTAAGGCATTACAAAAATCCAAATGTGAAGTTACAAAGGCATGAACTAAGGTTTTTGTGGAGTCTTTCGTGAGGAACTGTCTTATCTGTTTAACTTTGTATAGACCTCTGAAAGCCTTATTGCACATATTTGTAACATGTCTGTCCACAGACATGGTAGAGTCGAAGAAGGCACCAAGATTATGTACACTGTTACTTGCACTGATTGCGGAATCTCCTACCTTCACTGAATTGATGTAAACTTTAATGAGTTGCTGTCGTGAACCAATTATTAGGAATTCAGTCTTATCATCATTTATCATTAATTTGTTTGAAACCATCCATGTGCGAATGTCCGAGATACATGATTCAATAGTTTCTAGAGCTTTAGTTTGATCCTTGATTGATGGTCGAAAAGAGAAATAGACCTGTGTGTCATCAGCATATCCATGGACGTCAGGTAGGTGAGATTCAATGAAGGTGAACATTTTTTAAATATAGAATAGAAACAGAACAGGACCACGGCAACTGCCCTGTGGGACTCCACATTCAAGATGGAAGTCTTTTGACAGATTACCATTTATTGATACACGCTGCTGTCTATTCTTCAGGTATGATGATCGCCAGCTAGCAGCTACACAATAAGTCCAAAATCAGAATTCATTGTCTCTAGCAGAGTTTTATGACAAACAGTGTCAAAAGCAGCACTAAGGTCTAAAAGAACAAGCAATGTTACCCTTCCAGACTCCATATTAAGGAGGATGTCATTCTGAACCTTGAGTAATGCCGTTTCAGTCGAGTGAAATTTTCTGAATCCAGATGTGTTGGCCGGTAATGGAGCATGCATTTCACTATGTAACATTAGCTGGTCAATTGCGGCTATTTCACACAGCTTAGAGACGAACGGTAAGTTACTCACTGGTCGGAAGTTTTTAAACACAAGTTCCGCACCTTGTTTCTTCAGAAGAGGATTAACAATTGCTATTTTCCACGCATCAGGCACATATCCTTCTAGCAGAGATATGTTGATCATTTTTGTGATTACAGTAGCCAAAGAGTCTACACATGATTTGACAATAGATGTTGGCATTGGGTCAAGTTGACATGAGGCATTTGAGGATTCTTTTATTAATTTGGTTACTTCGTGGATTTCTAATGGTCGATAAGTTGAAAGCTCTTTTTCTGATGGTATCTGTTTGATGTCAATTTTGTCTACATTTATGTTCTGAATTTTTTTCTGAATTTTATTTTTTAGATGAAGAATTTGCCAAATTGATCAGCTAGCTTTGATGGATCATCGTGTGGTGGAAATGTCACACTTTGTTTTTCTGTACACAGATTTTTAACATTGTAAGATTTAGATCTTTCCCACTCCTGCTTTCGACGATTAGCTTTCAGAGTTCTCAGTTCATTGGTAAACCAGGGTATATTTGGGCGAATAATTAATGTTTTTGTTTTCAGAGGGGCATGCTCATCCAGTAGACAAGACAATATGTTGTTGTACGATTTTGCCAGATCATCCAGGTTAGCACACTGAGAATTACACAAATCTGATTTTTTGATGTCACATTTAAGCTTGTTAATGTCAATTTGATTGAATTTTCGGAGTGTTACTTCCTTATGTGTCAGTGATGGTTTTCGAACACCTAGTGTGCACTCAACAAATGAATGGTCAGATAATCTGAATGGAATTAATGGCTCAGAAAGCTGAAAGTCATTAGTACATCTTGTGATGATAAGGTCAAGAGTGTGTCCAGAGGTATGAGTTGGCCCAGTAACATGTTGTTGTAAACCAAATGTTTCTAAGAGGTTCATAAACTTGTTAGCATCACTGTCATTGTTGTTGTCCATATGTATATTAAAATCACCGATGATAAGGAGTTTTTCAGAACACATAACAATGGATTCAAGGTGCACAGAAAATTCTTCAAAGAAAACACTGGTCGAGATAGGATGATTTTTGGAGTAAGGTGGTCGATATATACCCACAGTACGGATGTTGGTGTCAGCCCAGCATATAGTCCATTCGGCATATTCAAAAGAGGATACATCTCCTTGGGTTGAGGTTTTAATTTGTATATTCTCTCGGCACATGAGACCAATTCCACCTCCAGACCTAGCATTAATCCTAGGGGCACTCTTGAAAATATATCCTTCACAATTATTATTTTCCCACGATGTTTTCTATAATCTATAGTTGAACGTATAATAAAATAGATTACATGTACATATTTGAAGCAGTGAAGCCAAATAGGTCTATAAAGATAGAGAACTGAGTGGATGTCAAAAGAAATTCTTCATCCAATTACAAGTATTTTTATTGAATTAACAGGAGTGTATTCTATGATCTATATGTAATTAACAGGTCAAATGTGTACTAAAGGTATGGTGACTGGTTTGGTGTTTGGAAGTTCTATGCAACTAACAGGAAATTCAATTGAAAGATATCCAAAGGGAGACAAGCAAATACCTGAATAAATTTTTCAAAAACTTTCCATTAATTTTTCTAAGAAATTTTGATTTTCAAGAAACTTTTAAAGGCCTAGAATGTCAGTTTTAAAATTCAAGAACTTGCAAGCACGTTCAAAGACCTGTGTGAATCCTGTATATATACTACACAAAAAAAGTTTTGAACCACCCCAGTTCTTCTAACTTTTTCGAATGTTCTTTTTGGCCTGAATGTTTTGTGAACTTCAGACATGAACCCCAATAGTTCCACAAAAAATATTAATTTTGAACTTGGCATAAGTGAACCCTTGGGAGTGTGGTGGCTCAGTGGTTAGGGCATTGGACTTCAAAAGGAAAGGTCCATGGTTCGATCCCAACCAGTTGTAACTGAATTCTGTCCTTAGACAAGGCACTTAAGGCACCTGATTGTGGTGGCACAGTTATGCTTTGTACTGAGGCCTTCTGTATGTCAATGATACACTTGCCTTCAACCAATACTAATCCTGTTTATGCGACTTCCTTCACCTATAAAACTATCTCGACATGAGGTGACCTTGGCTGTTTACAGTGTTGCTAAAACCCTAATAAATTAATAAACAAACAAGATGGCATAAATATCTGCCATTTTGAACACACATATACACACACACACACACAAGAAGACTAACTTGGTTAAACTTGCCCTGCACACCCATTCAACATAGGCATTATAAAGATTATTCAATTTTCTGTTGCGATTTAATAAAAATTTTCCCATTGACAAAAAAAACAACAATGCAAAAAGTTCATAGTGACAGTTTTTGTAAGTCTAACAAGAGGCATAAGGCCTAAAAAAAATAAAATCTGTTTCTCAGGCCATCCCACTTGGTCCTTTCGGCTGCCACATGCTCTCTTTTTATAACCAATGTAAACTTTAAAAAAAACAGAAATTAAATGGTTTATGTCTGATATTTTACCAAAGTTAAAAAAATTGATAAATTTGTCTCCGGAGTGCAAGAAGGCTTTGCAATGCATTAGCATTGCAAATCCTTCTTGCTCTCAAGGGACGAAATACACCACCATCCATGCTATTCCATAGATTATGAGGCCTAAAACATACACCAAGAACATGAACTTTGGATGGCAAAGAAATAATTACAGAAATAAAAAATAAAATAAAAAAACGCTCGTCTGCATGCAATTTTACAAATAATGGCCTGAGAAACAGAAGATTTACTTTGTGGGACCTAACTGAGGTAAGTATGTATGGACAGAACCTACTGTATGTGGATATCCTTTCCCCCATACTAGTCTAGCACCATTTATTTATACATTTATCATGACCACAACATGAATACAAGTTATAATGTAAAAGGTTAATTTTGTTATTTTTCTAAGTCCTACAAGGGCAATAGCTCTGGTAGGAAAGAAGAGTCAAAACCTGTGATATGTGGATGTCATGTCCCCCATGCTGGTCTATCACCATACCAAAGGACATCAAAATCTGACAACCGATGCCAGAGTTATAAAGCAAAATGTTCATTTTACTATTTTTCTAAGTCCCACAAGGGCCATAACTCTGGCATGAATGTGTCGACAAAACTTGCAATTTGTGGATACCCAGGGTTTCCGTTAGACCGGCAGCGGGTCCATCGACTGGACCCATTCCCCCGCCGATCATACTATGATCAGTCAGAAAAGCTGGTGGTTAAAATGTTGAGTACAATGCTGTTTCGTAACGACACTCGGGATCCTTTGTTTCCACGTAATATAGGCATAATTATGTTGTATACTATGCCTACTATTATTGACGACAACCTGATACCTTATAACCCCCAGACGAGAGGGGGAAACAAAGTTCAAATCCTAAACATCGCCTATAAAACTTCGGACTCAAATTGTCGTGTTTGGTCCGAAATCACTGGCTTTTATTTTGAGCATTAAATGATGTACTTGTTTTGGAAGCTGTCACTTGTTTCAAATGAGTGTGCAGGCTGCTGTCAGTAGTTGTCTGAAACACGCCCACATATAGTTTTCACAGTTTTCACAGTGGTTCAATATCATCAGAATGATACTGATTGAACACTGCCACTTTCGAGCGGTGCACAATTCATTGTGAAAGAACACTGCCACTTTCGAGCATGCACAACTCATTGTGAAAAACGGGTGTTCAGAAATTAATGAGAAAGTGGTAATTAAAAATAAAAAATAATTACAACTCTGGTATTTGAGAATTATATAACAATATAACCAGGGATATGATTTATGACTTATTGGTTCAATAAAACATGCTCATTTATCATTTCACCATGCCCTGCAACATGTGAAGTTATGACTTTCAGTGTAAAAATCAATTTTTCGAATGTTGCCAAGGGAGGCTACTATTTTGTTATTCATATTTTGCTGTGTAAATTTTATCTGGTCTTCATATTATGAATTTTTTTATTGAGTTTGTGTGAAGCTATATTTTGTTTTATTCGTAAAAAATGTACATATTTAAAAAAACAGCTATTTTTAAACAGACTATGTTTGTCTGTTTTCAAGGGGGTGGTTTGCAGTGCTGATTAACATGCTTACAAAGCACCCCCTGGGCTTCTACACGAGTCAGTATGGTAACTGCACGTGCATGACGTCACACGTCCGCATCATGGTTCTTTTCGATTATTACCGCAAGCGGTTGTAAACAAAGCTCAGTCACTGTTAGGATTTGTGGATTTTGGGTTTGTATTTTTATGAAACCTCCGACCAGATGTAGGTAGTATTGTGTGTCCCGTGGGAATTTTGAGAATTGTAGGAGGAAAAAAAAAAAATTTTCCACATCAATTATTCAGCATTTTAGCGCCCAGAATGCCCCCAAAGGCCACCAGAGAGCACCTAAAAATCAAACTCCCCTCTATATGCACGTGCCTTTGGCATGTGCGACAGACGCCTTCGGCGTCTGAGTTTCACGTTCTTTAAACTACCAGACCCACAAATTTTCCCCTAGAGGAAACCCTGGGATATCATTTCTCCCATGCTATCCATCATCATACCAAAGGACATCAAAATCCAACAAATGATGCCAGAGGTATAATACAAAATATTTGTATGAACAGATGGACATATGGACGGAGACCTCAACTACAAACCCACCAAACCTCCTAAGGAGACCAGGGGCATAGTAAGTAAATGCACCACAGCAGCCAATAAGTAGACCAGGGGAAGTGTTTTGTAAATAACAAACTTGACTAGCAACATATATTGTATGATATATAAAAGTTGCTTTATAAACATATCTGTGCATTTTATCATTAGAGGTTTATTAAGCGACTTTTATACATGTTAAACATATTTGTGCAATGCCCAAAGTAGAATATTGTCTGCTCCTGCGGCAGCCCATCTCTTCCAGCAATAACAAAACTGGAATGTGTGCTGTTATGGCTGCTAGAGGGGCAGCTAGAAATTTTGGTGACATCCTTGTCCAGAAATGGGATAAAATTTGGTCAGGATCAAGGCTGTACACTCATTCACAATATGGTACAGAGGTGCCTAGCATGCTTACAGACCAGATACTGACAAGTAAAATGATTTATTAGGCTTTCCCAAACCCAGTTGGGGAAAGACTCTTGTTATTCTTCTTTTTCAAAATTTTTCTTCTCTATTTGTTTTTTCTTTTTTATTTTCCTTCTTTTTTTTTCCTTTTTAGGCATTCCCAAACCCAGTTTGGGAAAGACTCTTGTTATTCTTCTTTTTCAAAATTTTTCTTCTCTATTTTTTTTTTTTTTTTCCTTTCTGAATTTTGTCTGTTGAACTGCTCAAAAACAAGCTGTACGATTTGTACCGAATTTGGCATATTTATGTAATGTCATTAAATCTAGTGAAATGCAGTATAGCCATGTCTCTGAAAATGAGTATTTTCAAAATATTCTGTCAAAACCGTCAAAATTTCACCATTTTTCAAATGTCTCAAAATTGTTTACAGTTATTTTGCTCAAATTTTCCACACATTTAGAGTATAATATAATACACCACGAACACCACTCAAATCTTTCAACTTTAACCCCCATTTGCCAAAAATGACATGAATATAGATTTTTTTTCAAAATTTACCAAATTCAAGAGCAAATTTCTCTAATTACAAGGTTGTTGCAACAATTATTTTGGTATGGATAGATGCAACAATGATTGTGAAAGAAAGTTACTGTTTACTTTTTAATCTCAGATTTAACCCTCAAGCACAATGAGGGACAGAATAAGAGTACCATTTGAAAATGCTAAAATTAGCCAACTGGTTGCTTTTTTCTATCATTTTGGAAAGGGTTAATTTCAAACACTTTTAATGTGCGTATTCACAATTGACTACCAAGCATATTTGCTGTTGTAAGTTTGGTTGTAAAGTTTAACCCTATCCCATTATGGTTGCATAAAAGTAGGTACCATCCAATAAAACTCCAATTTTTTCAGAATTTGGTAAGTTTAGGTGACAATTTACTCCATTTTAGAATGATTGAGCTCTGAATGTTTTCTATAGCTGCATGCAGCAGTCAAAGTACGACAAATTTTGTTCTATATGTTATTATTAAAAGTTTAACCCTTGCAGATTTGAGACTTCCTTTTAGGGTACTGTCAGAATAATTGTTATTTTCGCCAAAATTTACATGCAATTTCTCAGCACTGGAGCCATAATTTCCCCAAACGTTTCCCATGAGCAGATATGACATTCATCCAAGAACAATTTTGCTGTTATATGTTTTATTCCAAGTTTTAACCCTCACCCAGTTGTCGTGCCTTGACTTGGAGTACCCTCAACTTGTACATATTCATTGAAATACCAAGATTCAAGATTCCGCTATGTCTCTTATCAGACACTCAGTCTGTGGTTGATGTTCACACATTTAGAGCATAATATGATGCACTAAAATCACCACACAAATATTTTAAAATTAACCCCTATTGGCCACAAATGCTATATGTAGTCTGCATTTTCACATTGGAAAGTTGGGAAAGCCTGTAATTTGTCCAACAAATTACAATTCTCTAGTTATTATTATTATTTGCTTATTTCCAGGCTTGGATGGGAGAAACCATGGACACACTTCATTAACTTTGTCCAAACCATTAATTCATTTCTCAATAAATGAATTAGCTTTCCTGTGGTATACTGTTTTTCATTATTATTTAAATTTTTTGTCATTTGCACCAAAATGTTTGGGGTGGTTCAAAACTATTTTTGTGAAGTATATTTTATGTTTGTTCATTTTCTGTGATTTTAAATGTAGTACTTCAAAGTGATGTATATGCTACAATAAATAGAATGTCAATGATATAGTTGATTGATGCTCCTATCCTAGTTCTTAGAGTGGACTAAGGAATGTTGAGATGAATACACTGGTGTCTATGTTGAGTGTTCCATGCCACCAGTGGTCTGGAAAGTATATGATCTGCAAGTATAAAAAAGAATGCATTTTATAAAATGGAGAATTCAAAACTGACTAGGTTTGTTTTGGAAAATAATTTATTAGTGTCGACTCTTACATCAAAAGTGCATTTGTGCATTATAGGAACTAACTAGACCATGGCATGTTCCATGGGGTAAGTGCATAGAGAATTTAGCACATTCTCTTCTGGACGTTATTTTGTATATGGAAAGATTCATTTCTAGTTTTGTTATGAGATTTAAGTTTGTTCATTTGAACATGCCCTCATCATGATGACTCTTTTCTTCTTGTCCATCTGGAGATTAAAACAGAGTTTACCAACATTCCTTCTAAGGTGGCATCTTCAATTTGGCAATTATTTTCTTTGCAACTCTTGACAGTTTCAGCTTTGTAGTGCATTTCTTGGCAGAGGAGATGGAATTATGTCAGAAATGATACAATTACAAACATACATAATTAGTGCATATTAGTCGGGGTCAGAACTTTGCAATACATGATGCCGGGGTGGGTGGGTCGTTAAACGCCTCAAAAACACATTTTTTCCACCCCCTTGCAAATTTTTTCATGGTGCCATTTTAAGCTAAACTAAACCTTTCAATTGATTTAGACTAATATACATACATTCTAGCCCTATTAGGGGGTTGTATTGATGGATATGTTGAGCTATCTGGCCCATCTGGGCCCATGATGTTTTGAACCAGCAGTCTGTTCGGCCTTGAGTGTCTTGATTTATATAATTGCATATCCTATTTGTGTATTTAAACATTTCTTATAATCACAGATAATAAAAGGCCTTTTAGGTTCCTCATGGCTCTTAAGAAATAAAGACTTTAAGTATATATAAATTATTTTTAACATACATCAAGAATCAAGATGCAACTAACAGTAAAACAAATGGTTCATATAACAATTGCACCAACAGGTGTTAAATTAAAAAAATTAAATTAACAAAAAATTAAAACAAAGCTCTCCTATCCCATTTGGATAAAATAGTCAAAATTTAAAGGGCCTATTCAGATTCATGTGTCAAAAAGTGTGTTTCTATAAAAGCCAATCGCATGACATTCCCTGTGTCAAAATACCTATGAAAAATCTTGGGGTCACATGAGAAATGCCCAGAAACACTAGAAAATTATAAATTTAAAGTAATTTGTATATTTTTTATACTTACCAATGGCCCAGACTAAGCTGGTGCAAACTCAAAGTTATCAAGGGCCAAACACAAATTTTGAACCCCCCAATCCCCCAAATTTGCTTGCAAAACCGAAAATTAAAAGTCCTATCTGGTCCTCCATACTTTTACCCTCAGCACATGCGTAGTCATCAGGAAGTGACCAAAATTAGCGCCAACATCATTCTTTGTAGAAAAGAGTACTACATAATAACTCAGCGGGGAGGTATGAGTGCCCACTCATGGGAGGGCCATACCCATCTGGGCCATTTGTAAGTATAAAAAATATACAAATTACTTTAAATTTATAATATTTTTAGTCAAGTTTTGACGAAGTCAAACTCGACTTATAGTTTGATGAAGTGGTGGGCGGGCGGCAGGCGTAAACAATTGGTTTCCGGGTAATAACTTTAGTTCTATTTGATGCAACTTTACCAAAATTATACCAGAGGTTACCCTATAGGAAAGGAAGACACCTATCGATTTCAGAGTCTCGTGCCCCAAGGTCAAGGTCACTGTTACTATAAATAGAATATTTTGTGAAAAACTGGTTTCCGGGCAATAACTTTAGTTCTATTTGACGTACCTTTACCAAACTTATACCAGAGGTTACCCTATAGGAAGGGAAGACACCTATTGATTTCGGAGTCTGGGACTCCAATGTCAAGGTCACTGTTACTATAAATAGCTTATTTCTTCAGAATTTAATGTCAAAACTCGACTTCTGGATCTGTGATCCTTTTGCTGGATTTTTATACTATAACCCAATGGCCCAGACCTAGCTGAATCGTAAAAAGGTGGAGGGCCTTGGACTTCAGAATTAGAAGACCAACATTGTTCCAAGCCTGTAATCCAAGGAAATTAAATTTAAAAGGAATTACATGTATGTCTCTCTTTACAGTAATAGAGAAGACATATCATAAATAAGGAGCCAAATTCAAGTAATTCCGTATTCTTAGTATGAAGACTATGCTAATTGGATGTAACAAGTTCCCAATTTTTAAGGCTAGCCCGGACTAAGCCCCAGAAATTAGGATGGCGTATTTGAAAATGAGAGGATATCACAAACATACGCCATATACAATAAAACACAAGCTGTATCCAGGCTATAATCTACGAACAAAACAGCTTCACTCATAGTTACATACCTATCAAGCCTGAGGAGAGGTAAAAAAAAATCCCCCCCCCCCCCACCTTTTTGAAGGAATCTTCAAAAAGAAGAGAGCTCTGGAATCAGTAAAAGCGGGTACCAAATAACAATATAAATATTCGTTGAATTGACACTCAGGTATTAATTATTATTAATAAATTGGTGCTTAACGCCACTTCAGAAGCTAAGGCTATAGCAGCGATCCCGGTAATTAGTATTGCCTGCTTGTAACTTGTACCAGAGTTGGCATGCGCAGATAGGTCGAAAACTGGTGATATATTATATAACATACACAAGTGCAATAGAATCACAATGGACGATCTCTGGAGAGTAAACACACTTCCGAGGTAACCCACAGGCGACCCCATTCAGGTGAACAATAAATTCCAGTAAATAATACTCCCAGACGTGTTCTATCCGATATCTATGTTCGTAGAAACGTGCAAATATACGAGGGTGTAAGACAAGATGTATTCGATTGGGTACCGCCATTAATAGAAACCTGGATCTAGAAATGGATAAAGGTATGATTAACAGACTCGTCATGGACTGCCCCCGAAATAATTCATTGTTTCTATGGTCCTTAACATACAATAATGCGTCTGCCTAATAATGCAATTATTATGGGCGTGAGCATTGAAATCCCGCATGTAATCATCTGAATACCAGTTAACTGACTAGACAGCCTCCCAGGTACCCAAAGGCTAGCAATTTATTGATGAATCATATGCTCGTATATGACATATAGACGAACAACCACAGGAAACCAACCAACTAGAAAGTGGATGTGCCCATGAGGTCGCCATAGAACATGACCCAGCCACCAATCGAGAAGTCATGAAATGCATGTATGTACTTAAATGCATATGAGGCTTACGGGAAGAAAACTACGTCTTGCCCGGTAATCACCTCTTAAGACATTGGGGGGGAGGGAGGAATCAAAATCATATCGAACCCCCCTCACCCGCATTACTTGAATCGTTCTTGTGTTAGTCATCAAATAGTATAGGAACTGCAAGGCTCCCTCACGTCTGACCGACTCCATAATGCCACTAAGGGCAGAGAAGGACGTGAAGAACAAATACTTCCACTGATAAAGAAGGTCCTCTCGTGGAGGAAGCTTCCGGGGAATGTCCCATAACCGACACCTGAGAAGATTGATCCAAGGTTTCAGTGCCAACAGAGGTGCTACTATCAGGATTTCGCAACAAGATTGTTTGAACTAAACAGAATTTGTTAAATCAATGGAGTTGGAGGATATGCCTATCCTATCATTCCGTCCCATGAGATCAACAGAGCGTCTACTGCGTATGCTCGATGATCTGGGCATGGCGACACAAACGTCAGTAACTGATTGTTCCGGTGTGTCGCAAACAGATCCATCATGGGACGATCCCACTGGTAGCAAATCTGCCTGAATATTCGCTTGTTGAGAGTCCGGTCTGATGGCAACAGGCAACCTTTCTGAGAGAGCGAGTCTGCTAGTACATTCAGACAACCAGGTATATGACGGATAGAAAGATGAACATGATGATTCATGATGTATAGGAGAATCTTCTCCGTTAATTCACATAATGGCATTGAATGAGTGTCGCCTTAGTTCCTGATGTAAGCTACTACTGTCAAATTCTCCGCCAAAATTTGAACATGGACGTCTGCTATTATGTGAACCCAATGTTGTAGCACTAGCCATATTGACATCATTTCTTTGATGTTTATGCACTTCTCTAGGAACCGAGGGTCCCAAAGACTCTGACACCTCAAGTCTGTGGGACTTAGGGTCGTGCCCCAACCCATCTGACTCGCATCCGTCATAATTGTGAAAGCCAGATCCAGCAGTTGCAGCGGAACTCCCTGAGTTAACCACTGAATATCTGCCCAAATCTGAACCCTTGTTTTACTAGGTCCGTTAAAACAATACTGGTTTCGAACGATTGCGTCTTCACACTCCAGTTCGGAGTAAAGAATATCTGGAGGGGACGCGTGCACAGGCGGCTCATCAGAATAAGATCTGCAGCTGCTGTGCACAGCCCCATCAGTCACATGAATTCCTTCGCTGTTAATGCGTGTAATTAGTGTAGACAAAAGCGAGCATAACAACTGACTAATTTTGCTCTGGGTAACGACGGATGAACCAGATTGTTGTGAGTCTCGAAGCTCATTCCCAAGTGAGTGAACGACTTGGACGGAGCTATATCCAACTTTTTCTCGTTTACAATGAAACCGAGACGTCGGAGCAAAAGAAGCAGACTCTGAACATCGTTCTGAAGAATAATTCTGTTGCCATATCTCTGTAGAATGTCGTCCAAGTAAGCCGACGTTACCGTAGACGAATGTGCTTGGAAGTATGACATTACCTAGTTCATTATACAAGTGAATGCCCAGGGAGCCAGGTTCAGACCAAAGCACATTGCTCTGAACTGATACACCTTCCCTTGTACGGCGAACCGCAGGTACTTTCTGAATGCCGGATGTACCAGGACATGAAGGTACGCATCCTTAGATCTATGCTTGCCACATAGTCGTTCACTTGAACGCTCCCTCTTACCGACCGAATGGTCTCCATATAGAATTTTGGAGCCACGATAAGCTTGTTTATCCAGCTTACTGGTCGGAACGAGCCGTCGGGCTTTGGTACGTGAAACAGGTGACTGTAAAAACCCTGAGAATCCTGATTCTCGGCCAACCTCTATTGCTTCCTTTAATAATAGAGCCTGTACCTCGACTAGGGAGAGACTCTCTTTTGAAAGGATCCGACGGAAGATCTGTCCAACGCAGACATCTTGTTAGGGGACGTGCCGCTTGGAATGATAGCCGTAGGCCGTCCGAGACTACACTTCTCACCCACTGATCTTCCGTGACTGCTGTCCAGTTTCTCGCGAAGATGATACCCTTCCGCCAACTGGCAAGCAATAGAGGTCTTGAACATCACCTGTATGACCTGTGAGGCTTACAGGAGGAGAAACTACATCCTCCACACAAAGAACCTCGTCCCGTCGGCCTAGGGGCATCTGACCGATAGTCCCGATCAGACTTACGGCCCTTTCCCGAGTCGCTACATTGACAAGCTCCAAAGTAATTGTAAGAGGGATTCTTGTACCCTCGTGAGGAGTTCCCTTTTGACATTTAGATTTAGAACATCCTCCTTTACTCTTGTCTGCTGAAGTGGGTTGATGAGACGCCGACTTCAATAGCAGATCACTTGACGCTTTCTTAATAGCCTGATGATAGACTGACGAAAGCTTGTCATCCAAAATAGTATGTCCGGAGTCCGAATGCGACCCGGAGAGAGCTTTTCACCTTGTCATCTATAAGTGATGACAACTCAAGGGCAGCATCACATCTGATTAACTCCAGATTAGCCCCTGTAAGCCGGAGCTATACGTGGTATACAAATTGCCCTGGAAAGAACTCTAAGAGAGGTACAAACGTCCTCAAATTCCTCCCCGATGAGACGTTGCGCCATAGCTCTGGTAAGGTGATCTGCATAAGACATTGCTTCCAAATTCGCTCAACTTGATGAAATTGCTGTTGTAATTGTGTCTGAGCGAATAGTGAAAGATGCAGGCAAGGTTTACAACTCGATCCCCGGGCTGCTCATTCAAACGCAGAGGAGCTCTGAACATCTTCTCCAACTGTTTTTAGATGAGCGTAGTCCATGAAACGGCATGTTTATGGAAGATGTAGTTAAGAAACTGCCCTTTCCTCGCACTCGAGAGGTGAATCCGGCGTCGTCTACATGGCCAAAGGCCTGCGACACCTACCTAGACTGAACCGGAAAAGAAAGAACTTTTTCCTTTGTCCGTATAAAGTCTGCGTCCAATGACGCCAGCGGTTTCTCACTTATTGTTGCAGCATTCTGATTCGTCGGAACAAATTCAGGGTAGTATTGATGGATGAAATCCATCGCAACCCTGTGCTGTTCCGAAAGAGAAGGGTAATCCTCTTCCTTATCCCTTTCACCATCCGAGAGAATCAGTTGCGAATCTCAGTCCATTGCATCTGCGTGAACAGATGACTGGACTGACCCAGCATCGTCTGACAGCTCAGGTTCTGAGTCTGAGGAATGCTGCATCTGCACTTGCTGGGATGCTGCAATCAGCTGCGCAATCTGCAACAGCAAGTCCATCATCGAGGCCTGAGGAACAGTGGGCTTCTGTTTCCTAGCCACTTGCTGTTCCTGGGACGGTGTGTCAGAGATAGATCTCATCTCCGAACGTCCCGATGATCGAGGCCTCGTCTCCCTAGCTACCGGATGGTCCAACTTCACGGGCGAAGAGTGCTCCCTTCTTCGCGCAGCAGGCTGAATATCCGAAGTCGGGTAGCTAGGATGCGGTCATGTGTGCTTTAATAACGTAGCAGATGAAGCCAGGACTGAAGCCAACCCCGGCTGCAGACTAGACAGAGTGTCCCGAGCAGTGGGCAGACGTATGCTCCGTCTCGTGCAAGTTTCCAACCAGAAAACTTCATTTTCGGCTTGTGAAACATAGCGGAGGAAGCGTGACTGAAGACGACCCCAGCTGCAGACTAAACAGTGTCCCGAGTGGAGGGTGGACATATGCTCCGGCTCGTGCAAGTTTCTCATAACATTTGGCCCCAAATGTTCTGTTAGGTTAGAGAAGGGCCTCTCCCACTCACGGTCTATAAGACCTCGCCGAGTACAAGAAACTTGCTGATTTCCTCCCTATTTCCATCGTCGCTGGGTGAGCTTATTTATATTAAAGTGCTCACTCTACCCACATCTACACTTCCTTCGACCGCAATGGACTTACCCGACATCACGGCACCCACGGACGTAGTACCGCTTCACCGGTCGAGCTAGCTGCTTGCAAGAGATTAAAACCCTTAAAAAAGGCCCTAACTCTTGCAATCATGAGCACTGCAGCTAGCTCTATATGCTCAATGGAGCGCGACGATGGTAGCACACTTGGATGGGTGTCAGAATATCATCACCATGTTCATGTTCCTCTGAAATAGAAACTGACAAAATGAATTATAACGCAGTGAGAGGCCTGGCCTCAGAACTTCACCACCAACAATGTACCGCGACACCCGTCTCCAACATTAGTCACCCCAGTGAACACAAGAATGACAAAAGTCCGCAGGAGTGCATCGACTAAAGTCGATATCAGTCCTCCAAACTCCACAACAAAATATATAATTAAGATACATGAATAATAGCAATCAAAATTAAATTCAAAATATTTTTTTGAAAATTTTTTTTTTTTTAAAAATGCCTGAGTTGCCAAAGGGAACATTAAGAGCCCAAAGGCATCCCGATAGAGCCTAAGTGTGGACAAAATCCAAATTTTTGTATCTACACTACCGGAATAATCCATGTATCCTACAGTAATTCTACAGTAATAAAATATAAAAACTACCTATATGAGGACGTTGTCAAAGTAAACAACGTCAATGTAAACAAGACATCAGGCACACAAAAAGGTCCAAAGTCAGAAACCAATTAAAATGCTACCAGATGCAAAGCTAGATCTTCATACAAAGAGACGATACATCGGATAGAATATGCAAGACTTAACGACCTAACACCCCAAGGGTGAGGATATAACCATGGGGAAAAACAGAATAATATTCTGTAATACATGTTAAACTCTCAAGAAATTTAAAAAAAAATTTCAATAAAAAATATCCAAAAAGCTTAAGAGTTTAACAGGAAGGGTTCATGGAAGGGTAGGGAAGGAATACAACAATACAGGGAAAACAAACAGTGGAATAATCATTAACAAAAATGATGACGTCAATTTTTACCACATGAATATATATGTCCCGAAATTGGGAAATATAAAATAATTTTCTAATTATTATAAAGTTACAGCCCTGAACGTCTAAAACCACCGTTGAACACTTCCATCATCCAATAACAGCCTTGGAGCCACCAATTCTTGCATTGATTTGTGTCTGGCATCCTCAAAAAAGGAGATTTTAAAGCACAGATGTCAGTTCATTGTTGCTGACTTTAGGGCCAAACAAAGAATGATGTTTGCACTAATTTCGGTCACTTCCTGACGACTGCGCATGTGTGGAGGGTAAAAGTATGGAGGACCAGATAGGACTTTTAATTTTCATTTTTGCAAGCAAATTTTGGGAATTGGGGGGTTCAAAATTTGTGTTTGGCCCTTGATAACTTTGAGTTTGCACCAGCTAAGTCTGGGCCATTGGGTTATAGTATAAAAATGTGGTCCTCGACAACGCAATTTTTACCACATGAATATATATAAGCCTCAAATCGTTTTTTGGTCCCACGCCAAAAACTATTTGAGCTTATTTATATGGCATACAGGCTTTGCTTTATGTCACTTCAGCAACTTGGCTATACCATGACATGCCAGTTTTGACACCGGGGCAGACACCTAGCATGTAGTTAGTTTACTGGAAAAATAAGGAATAATACCTAATAATACAGGATATCACCAGCTAAATACATCATAATTTATGTATTATTTATCACAAATTGACAAGGCAGAAAAGTCTAGAAAAGTGCTAAAAAGAATTGATATATGATGCTGAGAAGGGTGGGTGTCCCAAAATTGTTGGAAAAGAAAAAAGATTTTGCAGGATATGGGGTGGGTGTTCAAAATGACCAGAAAAAATATGCAAAAAATAAGAAATATCTTGCGATTTAGGGGTGGGCGAGTGTCTGGGAAGGTCGAATGCAAAAAAAAATGGCATCATGTACTGCAATTTTTGTCCAAACCCCTCACACCCCCCCCCCCCCTGCCAAAATAGGGGACAAATCAGATAATTTGGTTTCTTTTTAATGCCTTTTGTACCCAGTTTCATAAGAAGCAAATTAAAACTCTTAAAGACACAGAGATTTTTAAACCTATTTGCTACACTGAAGGCTAGGGTTATTACACGAAAAATGTGGATTCTGGGGAAGTGAATATGCTAAAGCTTAATATTTGCCAGTCGTTCAGGCTTTACCCCTGGCATATTATATTGAAATTCCCTTAAATTCTGATGTGAATATTTCGAGATATTCCACTTTTTCAGAAAATTTCCAAAATTTATTTAAAAAATCTGCAATACATGGAAATGTGACACATATCCAGGAAATTAAAAGGAAACACATGAATGATACCCCACAATCACTATAAGATAACCCTCTGAGGAATAGTGTCCCATTCTGGCTGGTCATGTCTGATATTTGGTTGATATTCCATCTATTTCCAAATTATGGAGGCAAAATACGGGGATTTTTCGAGTCGAGTTGTGAGTTACCTGAAGCTGTGTCCCAATGCATATTGGTTTTGTCCAGAAACTGTCCACCAAAAAACTTCAGGGAGTTATAACATGTTGTTCCTACACTTGTCCCCCCATCCCAAATAAAAACAAAGGCTATACAAAGTGTGTGCCACTGTCCCCGACCCGTAGGCATGTTAGAAGTAGCCTTAAAGGTATGGTAGGACAGAAAAATTTGCTAAGTCAAAAAGAGTGAAAACAGAAAAGAAAAATATTCTAAGTCAAAAAGGGTCATAACTCTGGGAAAATTTATTGGATGGAACCTGTTCCTTATGCGTATCTGTTCCCCCACGTGGGTCTATCAGCATACCAAAGGAGATCTAAATGGCTTTGAAATTACAATGCAAAACATTTGTATGGACAGACAGACAGATGGACGGATGGGCACACACAGGGCTTCACTAGATAATCCCAAATCCTTCTTTGGGGGTCGGGGGCATAACTAGAGCTCTCAACCGCCACTGTAGCCCCCGCCATAATGGCAATCAGAAAGCTGGTGCATTATTTGTTTTATCATAACAGAGAATAAAGCATGCTCCAGCAGAGTGCAGGGACACAGGAGGTTTGCTACAAATCACTGCAGTGATTTATTGTTTGTGCATGTAAATATTCTGTGTCTGTAAGACAAATATGATGCGCCCACGTGTTGTACCTAATACGTTCTGCTTGAAAACTGTAAGAGGAGTTAGCCAGATAAACCACCTACCATTCAGGTGAAATGCCACAAAAAATTGACTAAGTTTCACAACCTGTAATTTTGTGAAATTTTGAAGCAAATCAAAATTCTGATAATATGCACACCTCTGGTATAAGTACAAACATCCTGTGAAATAAAAAGGTCCTAGTTTCAAAACTGTGAGAGGAGTTAGCCGGACAAAGCACATACCATACAAGTGAAATTCTACAAAAATTGACAAAGTTCAACAACCTGTACGTTTGTGAAATATTGAAGCAAATTAAAATCCTGACAATATGCACACCTCTGGTATATGTACAAACATCCTGTGAAAGGAAAAGGTCCTAGCTTGAAAAGTGTGAGAGGATTTAGCCGGACAAACAATGTACCCTTGATGCGGATGGATGGATGTACAGGGGTAAAACAATATGCTCCCCGACTATTCGTCGCAAGGGCATAAAAAAATGAGATTTTGCAGTTTTTCAAACCTGGCTGCAAAAATTGGTGTTGCTATTAGCAGCAGGTGGAAAAAAGACACGTGACACATCAAAAACACTATGATGTGACCCTCCAAGCAACTGCACTACATTGATAATCACTCTACAGTGATAATACCGACAGCTCTACAGTGCAGTTTTTCAACCCTGGCTGCAAAACTTGGTGTTGCTATTAGCAGCAGGTGGAAAAAAGACACATGACACATCAAAACCACTATGAAGTGACCCTCCAAGCAACTGCAATGCAGTGATAATCACTCTACAGTGATAATACCGACAGCTCAACAGTGTGGCGAGTTTATCTATGGGTCGCCCTCAACAAAGGTCAATTAAGATGCTTGAAGAGAGACATTAGCAAGCACTCATACAAATTGTATGCTGCATGCTGCTAGGATGCCCATCTTGCCAAAGAACCTTCACCTCTGCCCCCTCCTCACCCCCAACCCCCCCCCCCCCCCCCCCCCACCCCCCAAAAAGTGAGATTCCGCAAATACCAAATATCTTGGGATGTAATTATGATGTCAGAACTGAAAGGTCATCTGACAATGTCAGTCTGTATACTGAAAGTTGATGCATGAATACAAAATTGTGTGTCTTAGGGTGGGGGAAGTGCCAATATGCCACTCTTGGTAAGGGAGTGGGATACAGTGTGTACAGAATAAAGTGCTATGTTTGGGCACAAGTGGGTTTGTTTGTGAGGCAGATACATAATTTTACAGTAACTTTTTAGAGTGGTTCTATATGTCGGGTAATATTACAAACTCTGTGGTTAGTGAAGTGATGGGTAGAAGCAGCAGTTGGTGGTCCGATGTAATTTTCGCAATTGTCAGGGTTGTTGATCACCGTGACTGATTGGATGCTATTTAGGGGGGTAGCAATTTTGCACAGATCTGTTTTTTACAAATTTTACAGACAAATACACTAAAAGCTCTCCACAACTCTCAATGATTATATATACTGAAACTCCCAACAGACATTGCACCTCACAGCACAACACAGACTGCAACTGCTTAACAACCTGACCACATTAGCAGATGAGGCTAATAAGCCTGTTATCAATATCTCTAGCCATATCCTCAGCTGCCACAGATAATTTGTGCTGGGTAAAGGATTGAAGTTTATACCAATACCTCCCAAATCAAAGACCTCTCCAATGAAGATATCCATTTACTTCATAACAGAATGCGATTAAAAATAATACATGTTGACCAACAACATTTTCCAGTTAACATAGAGTTGCCTCTTTCATACCCAGAACAGAATTCCTGCAAGGCCACCATAGACAGCACAGCTACTTCCTACCAGGAGCAACCAGCATGCTGGACCATGCAACAAGCTGACCAACAACATCGCTCATTTACCTTTTTCTTACCTGGAAGAATATAACTGATAGGCCACAAAAGACAGGATTGCTCCCTCCTGCCAACAACATCCCACCATTACCTCTTTCTTACCTTGTGCAACATGTCTGCAAGGCCGTCACAACTCTTTTGTACCAGGAGAAACCAGCTGGATGGGTCACCACAATCCGCTGACAAACAACATCACTCAATTGCCTCTTTCCATAGGAACATGCATGATAGACCACTAAAGACACCATGGCTCCCCCCTTCCAATGGTATCGCTCTATTACCTCTTTGCTACCTAGGAGCAACATATCTGCAAGGCTATCACAGCATAGGTCTTTCCTACCAAATGCAGCCAGCTTGTCCTATCACCACAACATACTGTTCAGCAGCATCACTACATTACCCTTTTCATACCTTGAGCACCATGAGAGCAAGTCCAGCACAGCTCTTTCCTAATAGGCATAGCCAGCTTGTTAGGCCACTGCAACATGCTGATCAACAGCATCGCTCCATTACCTCTTTCCCGCCTAGGGGAATATGCCTAATAGGCCACCAAAGACAGCATGGCCTTCTACTGCTTGGATTGGTGCACATGGTCACTGGGCCAACACCTCCTACAATTCCAGACAGGCACTGATGGATGCAGTTGGGTGTCCTTATTGTCCACACCATGTCTCTTCATCAACCTAAGTGACCACTAGCACTGTAAACCTTTTGCATTATACAAATAGTACCATAACTTTATTTCCTTGGACTGCAAGGTCTGGGAGTGCATACCAATAATTGCCCAAATAATTATCTGCAACCATGCAGTACTTGGTAAGCACATGCATCACAAATATGCCTGTTCTTAATCAACATGCACCTTGGCCCTCTCATGTATTACACCCACCGAGTGGAAAGCTTCCACACAGAAAGAGGCAGTATGAATCTACCTAATAAACAGTACTCCTCTGGCAAAGGAGAAGTTGTAACAGTACTCCCTCCTATGGAAACACACTAATGTTTTCAGTACATGGACCATCAATGCACAATATTACTCAATGAGGCATCAGTTCCATCCCTATTATCATGTGCAGAGCCACAAAGGCCTCACTTGCATTGCACAACCATAGATGTCCACACCAAAAGCATTAAGGCAAACCCTGTTGCTGCTATATGTCTCTAACTTACTACAGTTTTATTGCATCACTGCTAAATATCAGAAAAAAGAAGTGGATGGTAGACTCCCTTCTACATATCATCATTAGCTCAACTTTGGCAAAGCCAAATTTGAGGTATTGTCATGGCCCGTCGTCTGTCCGTTCGTCTGTCCTCCGTTGTGCCATCAACATGGTTTGGGCAAGAGGCCGTATTTATGAACCGATCTTTACAAAACTTCTTGGGTACCTTTGTTATCACCTTGGGACAAGAACTGGTGTTTTGGGGTCCGGTCCGAAATTCAAAATGGCCACTGGCAGCCATTTTGTACAAAATTAGGTGCAATCAGAATTTTGTGCAGAACTTCCATATGAAAGCTCTGATTTGAATAATTTTTTGTATGAATATTTAGTACCATGGCATACATCACATATAATATGGGTTTTTTTCTTGTGTGTAAATTATGCAAATTAGACTTAATTTGATTTATTTAGTGTTACTTTCAGCACTGTAAGTGCAAATGCCAATACGGCTCGGGCTAGAGGCTGTATTTATGAACCGATCTTTACGAAACTTCTTGGGTACCTTTGTTATCACCGTGGGACGAGAACGAGTGTTTTGGGGTCCAGTCTGTAATTCAAGATGACCACTGGCAGCCATTTTGTACAAAATTAGGTGCAATCAGATTTTTGCACAGAACTTCCATATGAAAGCGCTGATTTGAATAATTTTTTGTGTGAATGTTTAGTACCATGGGATACATCACATAATTATAATACAGGTCTTTTTCTCGTGCATAAATTATGCCAGTTAGACTAACTTATGTTATTTTCAGCACTGTAACTGCAAATGCCAATACGGCTCGGGCTAGAGGCCGTATTTATGAACCGATCATTACGATACTTCTTGGGTACCTTTGTTATCATCGTGGGACGAGAACAAGTGTTTTTGGGTGTGGTCCGAAATTCAAGATGGCCACCAGCAGCCATTTTGTACCAAAATTAGTGCAATCGGTTTTTTGTACAGAACTTCTGTATGAAAGTTCTGATTTGAACAAATTTTTGTGTGAATGTTTAACAACATGGAATATATCACATATAATACGGGTTTTTATCTCATGCTGAAATTATGCAAATTAGATGAACTTTGATTTATTCAGTGCTACTTATACACAGAAAGTGCACATGTCAATACGGCTCAGGCTAGGGGCTGTATTTATGAACCGATCTTCACGAAACTTCTTGGGTATCTTTGTTATCACCGTGGGACGAGAAAGAGTGTTTTTGGGTGCAGTCCCAAATTCAAGATGGCTGCCGGTGGCCATTTTGTACCAAAATTAGATACAATCAGTTTTTTGTTCAGAACTTCTATATGAAGGTTCTGATTTGAATACATTTTTGAATGAATGTTCAGTAACATGGAATACATCACATATAATACGAGTTTTTTTCTCGTGCAAAAATTATGCAAATTAGATGAACTTTGATTTATTCAGTGCTACTTATACACAGTAAGTACACATGTCAATATGCCTCGGGCTAGGGGCTGTATTTATGAACCGATCTTCACGAAACTTCTTAGGTACCCTTGTTATCACCTTGGGACGAGAACGAGTGTTTTTGGGTGCAGTCCAAAATTTCAAGATGGCCACCGGTGGCCAATTAGACAAACTTTGATTTATTCAGTACTACTTATACTCAGTAAGTGCACATTTCAATACAGCTCTGGCTAGAGGTATCTAACTGTCACCCACCTTTACAATACTTTACCTGTACATTTGTTACAGGCTATGGTCAGTATTTATGTACAGACCTTTACAGTACTTTACATGTACCTTTGTTATCAGGTCTTTACCTAGATATGTGTCATTGCTGTGTCATACACTACGCATGTACATGTCTTACACAAGTTGAGCTACAGTGTCATTGACACTTTCATTTTAAAGATACCGTGCTACCAGCAAGGGGAGCCTTAGTATAGCATGACTTTGTTCATATACAATTGTTTTCTTACAATTTATTGGAGAGTGCATTGGCACTCTCCAATAAATTGCTATAAACCAAGTTAACACAAATATTTTTCTTCTACCACTGCAAAAACAAGCTGATGCTTTGTGAGAAGTGGCTTCAAACACTTTTGAGTAGAGCCATGATAGTGGCTTCTAGCACTCAACTGGCTAAAAAAAAGTTTAAAAATTTGTTTCAGGAGTTTGGTTGTGCAAGTTTCAGCCATGAAGAGCACCCCAAGCAGTTGGCCTTGAAATGATGAATGGTAGAGTGGATGCATGTACAGAGTATGCTACTGCTTGTTTCTGGCTTTCCTTGCCATGGTCCCTTGTGTGTGCATGCAAGTTAGTTGTGCTGTTCTGGTTTGTAGCGGGTTTGCTTTATTGCACAGTGCTTGTTTAAGATTCTCGATAACTGGGGAATGCACACTTCTGAAGTATGCTTGTTATTTGATTTTGAAGTTTACAGAGCAGTGCACATTTAGTTCCATGATTAGTTAGATGTCTTGCAGCCTGTTTAGGTTTTTTTCTACAAGAGTGTTTAACTTGGATTCGATGCTTTTCACCCTCACCAGCTCATTCTGAAGACCTGTACAATTGGAGAATATAATTCTCACCATGTAGGTCTGTCAAAAAGTGACATTATTATTTTAATCAAACCGAATCTGCTACACAATTTAACCCTTTACCCACCCACTTAATTTACAAACTGAGCAGTTGGAAGAAAATATTTCAACAAAACCATATCATGTGCCCCTCTCAACAGAATGAGCCCAATGAGCTCTTTCCAATGAGAGGTCACATGATATGGTTTTGTTGAAATTTAAAAAAAAAAAGATAATTAAAATAACAATTTTTGATATTGTGTGCATGGTGTAAAGGGTTAAAACTGAATCAAACTTTGAGGCTTTGCAGAGCTCACATCTTGGTCTTTTCCAACAGGGTGTTGAGAAGACTTATATTTTGTAGAAATTAGACCTGGTTCCTTAGAGAAAAACTGTCACTCCGATAAAAAAAAAAATATTTGGCAGAACCTTGTGCGAATACACATAAATACATGAAACATAACCAAACAAACTACTCTATGGACGTCACTCCATTGTCTCAAAATAGATTTCTTTTCACAGATCTACTACTGATTTTCAACATAATCTACACTACTGGTTCTGTTATCTACAGCCAGTAAAAACCTATTCTACACTTCTCATTAATCTGTTTTACTCAGATTGACTGCTGGAACTAACAGGTATACTGAGTTGGAGAATGGACCCAAAAGAGGTCGATATTAAATTCCACTGTCCTTGGTATCAAGGCCCCTCAGAAATTAACCCTATACACACAGATTTCAACATACTGAAATTTCAAGATTTCAAATTTTTCCCATAATGCACCTAGGAATTTAATGAATTCAATCGTGTCTGAAAGAGCGCTCTGTCAAACATGACTGGATTAGTTAAATTTCTAGTTGCTTTCTGGGAAGTAATTGCATGTTAAAATTTTGAAATTTGGCGTCGGCACTGAGTGGGTTAATATTGAAGAATCGATACTTCTTCATCCATTCTCCCAAGAACAGTATTATTTGATGCATTTAATTAAAGCATTAGAACTAAAAGTAAAACTTACTTCCCCTTGTCTTATTGTACACTCGCGGGGTCTGTCACTTGGATGTATTTCTGGATAATACTCATACAACCACTGTAATGTTGTTTTGTTTGGATGAAAGTGAGGCATCTTTGAAGGATTGTACATAAACCATCTCTAAAAGTAAAAAACAAAGATGTTTGAATAGTTATATAACTTCTTTTATTATATGACAGAAAAAATGTGGTAATTTAAATGGCTAAACCTCTTGTCAGAAGTGTTGATATACTCCAGTATTGCTGATCTATTCTCTTTTTTATGAAATTGAGTTGATATTTCACTTCTCTGTCAATGTTGTCTATAAATAGTGCAGCGTAGTTTATATAATGATCCAAATACTGGTTTGTAATTTATTTATTTTGGGGGGTTTAATGACACTTTCAACAGTCATTGTCACCTTGTGTCAGACAGTTTATAGGTGGAGGAAGCTAGAGTACCCAGAGAGAACCACCAAGCAATGGTGAGCAACTGTCAGACTCCCCAAAGTACTAACTCCACACAAGCAGGGTAAGCATTGGTTGAAGACAAGTGTGCCATTGTACACATTGCCACCATGCCCCTTTGTGGGCAATCGGGATCCGGTAATAAAAATAGAAATGATATTTCCAACTTGCTCCTTCCTTTAATTTCCTTGTCCCAATGTTTAGGAACTGTTCAAATATAACAATTAACTACAACATGACCAAATAAGTTAATGCACATTGCTTCTTGTATGTATATGTTGAAATTAAATTTATTTTGACGTTTTTGAATATGCTGTTTTTCTTCAAAAAATATCTAATAAAGCAAGGAATTTGCAAACAATTTTTTCTATCATAATAATAAAACAATAAGAGGCCACTTGGCCACATGCCCCCCCCCCCCCTCCACCCCCCCCCCCCCACCCCCACCCCCCAAAATTTAATTTTTCTAAGTCGAAAAAGGTACTCTGGCAAAAAAATGTCACACCAAACCCCGATTTGACTTGACCTGTATTTTATGTCGATACACCTACACAACAAATTTTATTTCATTCTGTCAATTACAACTGACGTTATTGATTGGAAACTAGAAAAATAGTTTTCAAAGTTGAAAAAGGGGCATAACTCTCATAAAAATTGTTGGACCACACCCCCAATTTGAACTTGACCTGTATTTTATGTTGATACAGTTACATACCAAATTTAATTTGACTTGGTTAAAAAAAAATGAAGTTATCGGAAACCAAAGTTGGATGGATGCATGCATGGACGGATGGACAGATGGACACCAGCTTTTTTAATAGTCCCCGGAAAAATTTTTTTTGGAGGGTACAATAACTGACTTTCCTTGAGGTTGATACACGGAATTATCAACCCGAGAAATGTAATATTCACTGAGGCCTCAAGGAAAGTTAATAATTGTATAAACTCCTTGCATCCAACTCAAATCCCTTTCCTCTAGATAGAATAAGTATAATTTGGGCTATATTAACCCTTTACTCAACATACTGACCAAAACCAGTCAGCACTCTTCACAAAAATCACCATTCAATTTTCATTATTTTTTCATTTTCTGTCTCAAAAACATAGCTTATGACTACCTCATTGGAATGATCTCATTGAGCTCATTCCAATGAGGGGCTTAAGCTATGTTTTTGATCGCAAAAATGAAAAAAAAAATAGTTATTCAAGAAGTTTGTTTGGAAGTGTTGTCTGCTTTTCTTGTTAGGTATAAGATTAACTAACTTTTCTCCTGTAAATTCTGGGTTACCACAAATATTTGTGATCAAATTCAAGGCACTGGGTGGCTATTGTTCCTTGCAGCCAGAGATATAAAATTTGGCAGTACATGTTTTCTGTCAAGGATTGCCTTTTGGTGTTTCTCAAAATTTGTGTGTGAGCGAAGAATATGCTCATCCGCACTGGAGAATGTCCTTCTCCTCGGTGTAACTAGATATACTCTTCTCTCAAAATCCTGTTGTGTGGGAATTTGTACTTTCCACCTGGCATGTTTTGGACTTTCTTAAAGTACTGTACATATTTTTTATGCCTGTACACATGATTGGATAATTAAAACAGGTCACAGGAACTGATCTATTACAGAATGTTACATAGAAGTCTTTGGAATAATTCTTCAATGCTACCAATGAAGTTGATTGGAAGTCACTGACAGAGGCTTAACCCTTTGAACTCATAAGACCGATTTTTCGGATCAAGGCATAACTTCGTCCCATTTTTGTCTTATTATAAGAGATCTATACATGGGTTATTATTATTATTATTTTATCCTCCCTGTACATTGATATTGGACTGAACCATCTCACTGTAAGTGTACGCAAAGCAGGGCTTGCCTTGAGTAAAATGGTCGGGGCCTAAAAAAAAGTCCCCCAGATGTTGAGGTCGGGGCCTGCTGGGGGCCTGAAAAAAGTCTCCCAGATATTGAGGTCGGGGCCTTTTGGGGTAATTTTATGTTGTTACATTCTTTCCAATGGCGACCTTAGTTGATTGCTTTTGCTTAGAAAAAAAAAATCTAGGTAGATAAAAAACACATTCCAGTGGAATGTGTTTCTTATCTACCTAGAAGTTTTTGAGGCAAAAACAAATCCACAACTTAATGTGAACATATGATGTGTATCATTAAAACTGGTTTGGCAAACCATTTCTAAGGATGTGATCACGTCTTGTTACATCATGAAAAAAATCCAACATCCCATATCATCTTAATGATTTGCTATTCAAGTGGGCGTTTCGTTCGTCTCTGGGAGGGGACGAAACATCCCACTCTGTCAGTGTCTCGAGGACGAAATGTCCCACTATGTTAGGGGACGAATCATCCCGGGGCCGAAATGACTTGGACCCATCATCTGGGTGCTGGCCGTTTTGTACATAGACATTTTGGATTTTTTGTTGATAAAATTTTAGGACGTTTCGTACATATTGTGGGGTGTGTATTATCGATGCAAGGGTTGTCTCAAAGAAAAAAATTGAAAAAAAAAAACATTTCAGTTTACCGTTTAAATAATTTCAATGTATGAAAATTCCCCACAGCTTTGGATATTTCAGAAATGGAATGCGCCCCCCCCCCCCCCCCAGCCCCCACCTCACCACGTAGACACAGGTACACATTTTATTTTATTTCGTACATTTATTTTGATGGCAGTTTCTGTGTCTAGTGTTGCATTTATTCAGATGTTAGGATCAGATGTACCCACGCATAGTATTGCTGGATTGAAGGGAATTCCCTCATTAGTTGACAAGCGTGCTTTCAAAGTCTCATAAATGTGTCTGTTTTTTTTTTTGTTTAATCTGGGGATTTTCTCAGTTTTCATGCGGATTTAGGTGGATGTTAATTCGAATCAGACAAAAACAGTTTGTATTATTATTTTATCTGTTATTTGCTGCTTCCATTGTAATCACACTTGCGTGAATGAGATGTGAATGGAAAAATTAATCTCACAAAATTTCGTTGCCCAAACCTACCAACACTGAGATTTCGGGAGCCAAGACAGAAAAAAAGTCGGGGCCAAAAAAAAAAGCCCCAAGAAGGGGCCTCTCAGGGCCGGGCCCGATCGGGGCCAATTGGCCCCGACTCAAGGCAAGCCCTGCGCAAAGGAGATACCATTCCAGGAAATGAGGGTTCAAAGGGTTAAGTCCAAAAAGGAAATCTAGTCCCATAAGAAAGTATATAATTACCACCAAGAGCAAATCATATCCATGACTCCAATACAGATGAAAATGCTCCAAACTGAAAATTATTACAGGATGTTACACCCCTTCCACCAGCCCCAGTTATTCCCCTGGTATTCAAGTCCTTGAAAAATGATTTTCAAATTTCGGAGTATTCAAAGGTTTCAAGGAATGTGGGAGTGCAGAAAACTGAATCAACTTTTCCACCAGTATTTATTTTAGTTGAATTTTCCACTAAATTTGCTCTTGACTGCTTCAAAACAGCCATTATTAAATCTGATGAAATATATGTTACAAAATATAATGTACTCAGTATGTTAAGAGTTAATTATTCAAACCGTAGTGTAATCTGCTCTATGATTTTCTAGGAAATGTAGACCACTGCAATTGGGAAAATAACTGCCTTGAAGGACCAAAATGGGAACCCCATTGGCTTTAAGAGTGAATAAGGGTACATTTCTTCAATACAGTCATATTCTGAATGAAGAATAAGGTTTTATCAATCCAAATCACAGTCTGATCATTTCTTTAGCAGCAAAATGATGCCTATTTTAGCAGTAAATTTTTAAAAAACTCACTACTAAAGGCCTAATTCCACCTTTGCAGAGCTTGTTGTCTCAGAACAAATGTACTATTCTGCAGACTTTGAGCAGTTTTAACCCTGCAGTTCACAGGCCATACAGCAGTGATTTCTAGTAGTCTTGGGTTTGTATGAAGGTATCTAAGACTTGACTAGAAACAACTACTATAGCACAAAATTTCTATGAGTTTGTAGTGAGAAGTTTTTAAAAAATGTCTCCACACCTTCAAGTGTTAATCACCAAGTTGATACTGGATACCAAAGCAATTGTGAGTTAAAATGTCAGAAATTGAGAAAATGCATGCCCAAATCTCAGTGGTAATGGTCAATAATTTTGGAACCTGTCTACACACAGACAAATCCCTGTAAATGCAGTAGCACTATTCTCCTGTAGTAGACCAATAAGTATACCACATTGTTAACATGATCTATAGTGGATAAAACAGATACATATTGAATGGCTAAAATCAATGTTATGCATGTTATTTAGCCCTTCGCCTTATGCATGATATATACAACAGATTAAATTCATGTACTTCCAATGTCCGACATGCCTGTGATGCTTGCGGAGTGCAGAGTTTACAATATTTGGATAGATAGATTTCCAAGGCATAGCTTACAACAACTCACACTGATCTCATCCTAATAAGGTGTCTTAACTCCTTGTATGATACTGGCAGATATTCCTGCCCAGGAGAGGATTTTTCTTCCCAATGAAATAAGTTTAATTTGGGTACATTTAATGTAGAGCAGCCATGACTAGATTTCATGAAAAATATCTTGAAAATACTTAGCGAATTAAGACTTAACCTATGAAAGAAAATTTTTAGTTACGGCCTAAAAAAATTAAAAATGTTTCTCAGGCCCTTCTGCATGGTCCTTTTGGCTGCTGCATTGCTCTCTTTTTATAACCAATCCAAACTTAAAAAAGTCAAAATCAAATAGTTTATGTCTGATATTTTACCCAAGTTAATAAAATTGTCCCTTGAGTGCAACAAGGCTTTGCAATGATTAGCATTGCAAAGCCTTCTTGCACTCAAGGGATGTAATACACTACCACTCATGCTATTCTGTAGATTATGGGGCCTAAAACCTAAAACAAACCAAGAACATGAACTTTTTAATGGCAAAGAAATAATAACAAAAATAAAAAATAAAATAAAAAACTGCCCACATGCATGCAATTTTACAAAAAAATGGCCTGAGAAAGAGAAGATCTACTTTTTGAGGCCTATTGAAGAATTCTTTTTGCAAGTGTTATCCTATAGTCATGTTAGGCAAAGAGTTAAACAGTATGTGATTGGATAGAATCCACTGCATCAGAAACACATACCGAGCAATAAAATTTGATAGGTTTGTCCACAGAAAACTATACATGAACATACAGAAGTAAGAGCTATACAGAAAGAAATTCAGAAATTTTACCAACTTTTCTTCCAAAGATGACTTCACCAAATCCTGGTCCATGAAAATGAAAAGGCACTCCAGTACCTGCACCTATAAAAAAATCCAGTGAGTGGATTACAGATCCATAATGTCAAGTTGTGAAAATAATTTTTTAAAAGTTACATTTTAGTAATAGTACCGTGCCTGATAACCGAAAAGTGCCATGAATTCTGTCAAACTAGATATAATAGAACAATTGCTCAGTTTATGTCTAGAATACAGAAAAGCAGTCTTTTGATTTTGAAAATGGGTGGCCCATTGTATTCTGCTTATTACCATTTGAAGTGAAACACGCTATTGCTGAGTCCTGGCATCAGGAATTTGTTTTCAAGAAAAACATCAATGAACATCTGCACACAGTTCATTCTACTGGTGCGCTGTAACCTGGGATTAAAATATTATGACCTGATTTTTCGAAAAAGTATTTCACAGCAATAGTCACATGTAAATGAGTTTGGTACAATATAAGTGCATGAAATGCACTGTAAAGGAGTAGTCGCAAATCAATCAGATGATTCTGCATGCAATGCATGAGCAAAAAGACAGTGAGTAGCATTACTGGTCTTTGAAGTTTACTGAATTATGTTGTTTATGTATCAATTCTCAGAAAGTGAAGTTAACATATCAATTCTTGGAAAGTGAAGTTTGATCAGTTTAATGTCTTGGAACGCAACAGCTTATAATTCATGGTATATTGTTCACGTTTCCGAGCATGCATTCTATTATTTAACCTATGTCCCCAAAACAGGTTTTAACCCTTTCCCTAAAGCACATGATATCAAAATTTGTCATTTTAATTCTTTTCCCCAAATTCTTCAAAAAAATTTCAACAAAACCATATCAAGTGAAAACCCCATTGGAAAGAGCTCAATTAGCTCATATCAACAATTAGAGCTGGGAGCTTAACCACAACCACGGGTCGGGCTCGGTAGTGAGAGACTACCAAAAATTCCAACCATGCTCCAATAAACACAACCACAAATTCAGTTTTAAAATTCCAGCTCATTTTAAGTTACTGCGTGAAGTATCGAATTACCAAAATGATCACATAATTCACTTTATAATAAATGCAATAACTACGAATCTGCTGGCCACTGTCAAATAATTTCTGTTTACGTTTGAATGGAATTAAAAAAAAAAACTGTTGTAGACTCTACTTGCACCAATGACTTTTTCAAGACAGTAAGCAAAGATTTGAAGCTTTCAGTATCAATACACCAAACTCAACACAATATTCATTAATATTCATGATCTGTCAACACCAAGGCTGAAGCATTGTAAAATGTTCATCAGTTTATCAAATGCAGTTTCCTTTTAAGAACTATAACATGCCACTTGCTCTTCATTTATACTCTACGATATATTTATTCCTACACGTAATTTTGAAAGCTTGAACATCAAAATCTGTTTCAAATTCACAGTTGAAGTCAGATGGAAATTTAGGGTTACAATGACCTAAAAGAGCAACTTTTACTCGATGAAATTTTGAGGGCCGGCTTAATTTTTAGGGTCTGTTGGGTTACCTTAAACACAGGGGTTGGGGCGAGGTCGGCCTGACATTTTACAACATTACCCCCTTGGCAATTTTTTTACCTACGATGTGTATTGCTACCACGGCATTTTCCTCGGCACCTTGTGTAAGTGGAAATTAGCGACGACCAACTTCCGTGACCGAACTCTAATATTCAGTTATGGCTCTGCAGTTTATGGCTTGAAATCAGTTTAAAAAACAATTAAATAGTTGCAATTACCGACCTGGGGGAAGGGGGTGGGGGCATAAGGACAACACAAGTCAACCATGGATATGTTATAATTATTTATTCAACTGAGACATCAACAGAAGATGCCCCGTTAGTTCAATGTAGTTGTTAATAGAAAATGTTGCAATATGGAGCTGATCTGATAGGTATATATGGATGGTTTCTATATGCTCATGGACAACCGACAATCACAATCAAGGTTTTTTGCTTTAAAAAACAAAACTGCAACCACAGTGTAAATCTGAATTAGAAACCTCCCAGTTCTAATTCCAATGAGGGATAATATGATATGGTTTGTTGAAATTTTTTTGTTCTACTGAATTTGTGTATTACATGGCAGATGCAGTCTATTCATTAGGTAAAGGGTTAATCATGCGCTAGGTGGAGCTGAGGCACGCTGAAAACTGAAAGGCTGGGAAAGTTATTTGAATACTCCTGTTAATTCAATAATTTTTATTTGCAGAATGGCTATTTAATTAACAAGATTACACTGTATCAGTAGTATCCGTACAAGCCAGTATTAATACAGAATGACTGCAAGACTAAGATATCTGTACAAACTAGACTGATTCATAAATGGTCTTTACACCTTAAATGTTGTATCACTCTCCCATTCTTTTGAGAATCACCGCCTAATGAATTACGCCCCAGATTCCATCTCTGGTCAGTTGAAACACTCCATGCTAAACAACAACAACAACAACAACTGTATTCGCTAACAGCTGCTGGGTACTGGATGAGACCCCAAATGCAATGGATTGAGAGAGAAATGTAGGAACCATGTTTCGAACCCACAACAACTTACAGACACAGCCCATCCAACTTACCACAGGAGTAATAGAATGCAGATAAACCAGGTTGCTTGGTAAATGAACATTATACCAAAGCCTCCACACAGTGACACAACAGTGAATGGAAATGGGTGAGATTCAAACTGACAGCCTCAGTTTGACATCTTATCCACTACTTTAAAAATAGTTGAAAATTTGAGTAATGCAGGGTCTTCTTAAAACAACCAAAAAAAGATATTTCATTTCTACCAGTTTGTCCACAAAAAGTAGATCTTTTGTTTCTCAGGCCATTTTGTACAAAAATGCATGTAGGGGATCAGTATTTTATTTTATTTTTTTAAATTTTTGTTATTATTGTTTATCATCACAGGTTCAATGCTCTCGACCTGCTAAAGATTTTCTAAGTCGAAAGAGTGAAAAAGGGTCATAACTCAGGAAAATATGTGTTGAGAAAACTCACGCTACACAGGTATCGTTTGTTCCCCCATGATGGTCTATCATAACACCAAATATCATTCAAATCGGAGTTGCAGTGGCTGAGATACAAGGGAAAATGTTGGTATGGACAGATGGACATTCTTACACATTCTTACTTGTGGGGTTTTTTCCATGTTAAACCCTAACCCCAAAAGGTCAAAAAATTAACCCCACAGTGCAAAAAATAACCCCACAAGTGGCCACTGTACTAACCCAACCCCACAACTGCCACTGATCCTAAATTATAAACCCCACAATGTACCTCTGCTAAGCCTGGATGGATGGACGAAAAGACAGACTGAGGTCTCCAAAAGATACCCCTTCCACTTTTCAAGCCAGGGACATAATAATCTACAATATACCATGGGTTCTGGTGTATTTCATCCCTGGAGTGTAGCAAGGCACCATTTGCAATTTAGCATTGCAGATGGTGTCCTGTTGCTCTCAAGGGACCCTTTTATCCATTTTATTAACTTGGATAATATATCTGACACAAACCAATTAATTTATATTTTTATTATGTTTGTCTTGATAATAAAAAAGAACATCTGGCAGCCAAGATGACCGTGCAGGAGGACCAGAGAAACAGATTTTTAACTTTTTTTTTAGGCCTTATTCAGTTTAGATTGCTGAAACATTTTCTCACCTGCCAATCCAAAACTGTAAGCACCAATTAAATCAGGCACTCTGTAAGGGGGTGGTTTGTAGGCATTGAAGACATCTTTCCATTCTGTATAATTATTATCTCCAAACCAGTAAAATGTTTCTATAATTAAAAACACATATCACAATCTACAAAAAACATAGGAATCAGGTTTTGTCAATTTATTATGACAACAACTGAAAATTTTGGGGAAATGGAGACAAAACAGACTCTTTTTTAGCATGCACTATGATGAAGAAATGTATAACTCACATGACCTATAAATTCCATACTGGAGAACAAAACAATTTTATCATACGGTAGAGCTGTGTCATTTTTATACTTTGGTATCGGTTTGGTAAAAAAAATCTGAGTTCAGTTCCAACCTAACAATATCATAATTTCGAAACAATGCTCAGCCCTTAGGGGCCTGGAGAGTTTTATACATATTTTACTACTTTTTGACAGTTTACATCCTGTGGCTTTGCCATTGTTTCTAGGCAAGTCTTGGCTACCTATAATCCTGACTTTGTCCACTTTTTTCACAACAGAACAGGTAGCCCAACATGCTGTCTCTGGAGGAACTAGCAAGTTACATTGTACGTACCTTGGCAGTTTTTTCTAGGCAATTCTTCGCTGCCTAGACAACACTTCCAAGATATGTACAATGTAACTTGCTAGTTCCTCCAGAGACAGCATGTTGGGCTACCTGTTCTGTAGCAATAAAAAGTGAACAAAGTCAGAATCAGGCCCTTAAGGGTTAAAGAAGTACAATATTGTTTGTGTATTGATGAGTAATTTTAATGGTAAAGCAGTAAAACTATTTAAGAATTCCATGTTCAGTGTGTCAATGTCATTTCCTCAGTAAAAATGTTCTCTTTCCTCTTTAAACCTACACCCAACATGACTAGCAGATGAAAAAAAATTTCTTGTATAAGACCCCACAAAGTAGATCTTCTGTTTCTCAAGGGTTCTTTTTGGTAAAGCATGTGAGCGGGCAGTTTTTGATTTGATTTTTTATTTTTGTAATTATTTCTTTGCTATCAAAAGTTCTTGGTTTGTTTTATGTTTTAGGCCTCATAATCTACAGAATAGCATGGGTGGTGCTGTATTTCTCCCTTGAGTGCAAGTGGGCTCTGTAATGCTAAAGCATTGCAAAGCCTTGTTGCACTCAAGGGACAAATTTATCAATTTTTTTAACTTGGGTAAAATAGACAAAAACATTTCATTTTTATTTTTCCAAGTTTGCATTAGTTATATAAAGATAGCATGCAGCAACCAAAAGGACTATGTGGGGGGGGGGGGGGGGGGGGGGGGGGGGGCTGAGAAACAGATATTTAACTTTTTTAGGCCTGACTAAATATTTTCACTTTTCCCTCCAAAACATGTGCCTTCTAAGGAGAGAACAGAGGCTATGTTTTGAAGGTAAACATTGAAAAGATATTATATAAAGGATCTCTAATGAGTTGTGATTTCATATGAAATTTCTGCAACGAGTTCACTACAACTGGCCTGAGCTGAGGTTTTCTGAGGCTCCGATCGATTTTAGTGAACAAGGTTTGGAAATTTCATGGATCAGAAATATCAATCAAGTCAATTTTAGTGAAGAGAGTTGAGAAATTTCATGTCAAATTGTGACAAATTTGAGATTCTTTTTATCACATAATGTGTAATTTAAACTTCAGCTAACATGATGCAATTTTTGCCTCAAAAACATATCTTTCGCCCCCCTCAATGGAATGAGCTCATCAATGAAAATATTTAGTTATACAGGAAATGTTTTCTGCAAATCTTGTCTACTATTTGCCTTAGGTCCTCAGTTCATGAAAAAAGAGAAAATTAATTCTACTTCTGAAACCAACTTATTCACATTACCATGTTGGCATTGATTTCTGACGTCATTCCTATATTAGACATGCTGTGAATAATATTTTCCGTAATGAGCTATTTGGTGGTGATTATGTGATAAATGCTGTTATGTAATTCTCAGTAATTAAAGGCAGAGGGCTGGCAGAGTAGGAAGCCAAATGTTAAGGTCGGCCCAAATCGAAAATCAGGATATGCATGCCTGAAGCTAGTGAGGTGGCCAGGAGTGGGGCTGGTGGCACCCATGCCCCCATCTGTTGGAATGTTTGTCCATGCCCCTGTCTTTTGGAAAATTTTGTCTATTGGAAAAATTGTTTGTTGCCCAAATGTCAACATTTATCTGAAAGATGCTAAATTAAAAATTTTGACAAAACAATAATTTTCACTATGCGAAAATACTCTTATGTTTCAATAAACCTTTGAATGAAAGCTGTTGTTGTTATATGACAATCAAGTAGTTATGTACACGAAAACATTTTATGAATTTATTATCATTTTGAAGAATTACTTTCATAAAGCCAAAGTAATTCTTTAAAATAACAAGCCAAGACCAACACCAGGTCTGGACCTGCATCGCTGCATGCAATTGAATCGGCAAACAGGAAGTGGCTGCACGGCAGATCTGAAAATTGCATACACGATACAACTGATCATTATCAGGCTCCAGATGAAATATAAAATCAATCCCTTGCATAGAAGCCGAGAAAAGTTTGACGAAAAAATTTCAATGTTCAGTGGGTACAGTAAAATTTCAAAGTATCGGCAAACAGGAAGTGGCTGCATGGCAGATCTGAAAATTGCTTACATAATACAACTAATCATTAATATGAAATTTAGGCAAACCTTAAAGCAAGCGAAAGTGATGCATTAGTCCTAAAGTGCTGTAGGCCTACATTTACTGGTAAAAAAATAGGGGACCAACCAAATTTCGAGATAACTACTTTTATCTGCGTTTTGATTGGAAGATATTTTCCAGTACTCTGATTGAAAGATAATTTTATCACTGCTTTGATTGGAAGATATATTTATAGCGTTGTTGTTTTCCGGAATTTATCTGAGGATTTATGGAAATTGCTGCGTTCATTTTTATTTTTTCACAAATAGCATGTAGCATTTATTGTTACTATTACCAACTGTTAGTAGCCACAACAAGAAAATACAGCAGTGCTGTGCACAAAAAGGACGACGATAATATACCAATGCAGTTTTACTGAAAAGGCCATCTTTAAAATAATAAGACTGAGTATCACAAATGTAGTTTCATGATTCGGACCAGATTTTTATATAGGACGTTTCGGCCCCAGATCTATGGACGATTCTGACCATATTTCTGGTCGATTTGGACCAGACTATTGGACGATTCGGTCCATGTTTGTGGACAATTTGGACCAGGTTTCTGGGCGATTTGCCCAACAGACACACAAACTACACAAGCCAGCACAGACATACACACTTCACAAGACAGCACAGACTTGTCGTTTGAAGTAAATAGGCCTAGAGCTTTATGTGCCAGTTTCAATAAGCCATTTTCATTAATTTCCCTGAAAAAAATACCGACGTACCAGTATTGTTTGTAGTTATCACAACAAATAATTTTGAAGTAATTATGAAACAGCTAATCCTGTGCTTGTGGGTTTTTGCAATGCATTTTGGGTCCGCATACCGAATTTGGTCAAAATCGGCCCAGTAGTTAGCCTGTTGCTAAGGGGGAGCTCTGGTTGCTAATGACATCATGTGGCATCAACATTGATCTATCTGTTTTCATTTGCAATGCATTATGGGTCCGTATACTGAATTTGGTCAAAATCGGCCCATTAGTTAGCCCGTTGCTAAGGGGGCACTCTGGTTGCTAGGGAAGTCACGAGCCATAAACTTTGATCTGTCTGTTTTCATTTGCAATGCATTTTGGGTCCGCATACCGAATTTGGTCAAAATAGGCCCAGTAGTTAGCCCGTTGCTAAGGGGGTGCTCTGGTTGCTAGGGAAGTCATGTGACGTCATCATTGATCTATCTGTTTTCATTTTCAACGCATTCTGGGCCCGTATACCGAATTTGGTCCAAATCGGCCCAGTAGTTAGCCCGTTGCTAAGGGTGCACTCTGGTTGCTAGGGAAGTTACGAGACGTCAAAATTGATATGTCTGTTTTTATTTGCAATGCAGTTTGGGTCTGTATACCGAATTTGGTCAAAATCGGACCAGTAGTTAGCCCATTGCTAAGGGGGCGCTCTGGTTGCTAGGGAAGTCACGCGACGAGACCATTGAACTGTCTGTTTCGTTTGCAATGCATTTTGGGTTCGTATACCGAATTTGGTCAAAATCGGCCTAGTAGTTAGCCCATTGCTAAGGGGGCGCTCTGGTTGCTAGAGAAGTCACATGACGTCAACATTGATCTGTCTGTTTTCATTTGCAATGCATTTTGGGTATGTATACTGAATTTGGTCAAAATCGGCCCATTAGTTAGCCCGTTGCTAAGGGGGCACTCTGGTTGCTAGGGAAGTCACGTGACATCATCATTGATCTATCTGTTTTCATTGTCAATGCATTCTGGGTCTGTATACTGAATTTGGCCCAAATCGGCCCAGTAGTTAGCCCGTTGCTAAGGGCGCGCTCTGGTTGCTAGGGAAGTCACGAGACGTCAACATTGATATGTCTGTTTTTATTTGCAATGCATTTTGGGTCCGTATACCGAATTTGGTCAAAATCGGACCAGTTGTTAGCCCGTTGCTAAGGGGGCACTGTGGTTGCTAGGGAAGTCACGCCACGACACTATTGACCTGTCTGTTTCGTTTGCAATGCATTTTGGGCCCATATATCAAATTTGGTCAAAATCGGCCCAGTAGTTAGCCTGTTGCTAAGGGGGCACTCTGGTTGCTAGGGAAGTCAAGCAATGATGCCATTGACCTGTGTGTTTCGTTTGCAATGCATTTTGGATCCGTATACCGAATTTGGTCAAAATCGGCCCAGTAGTTAGCCTGTTGCTAAGGGGGCACTCTGGGTGCTAGGGAAGTCACGTGACATCATCATTCATCTATCTGTTTTCATTTGCAATGCATTCTGGGTCCGTATACCGAATTTAGTCCAAATCGGCCCAGTAGTTAGCCCGTTGCTAAGGGCACCTCTGGTTGCTAGGGAAGTCACGAGACATCAACATTGATATATCTGTTTTTATTTGCAATGCATTTAGGGTCCGTATACCGAATTTGGTCAAAATCGGACCTGTAGTTAGCCTGTTGCTAAGGGGGTGATCTGGTTGCTAGGGAAGTCACGTGATGACACCATTGACCTGTCTGTTTTCGTTTGCAGTGCATGTTGGGTCCATGTATCAAAATTGGTCAAAATTGACCCAGTAGTTTGCCCGTTGCTAGAGGTGTGCTTTACTTGCTATGGACGTTAAGTGACAAAATCAATGAACTATTAGCCCCCATCTCCCCCCCCCCCCCCCCCCCCCCCCCCCCCCCCCCCCAATTATATTAAGGATCCCTTCTTCACCCAATGAGGGTGAAAGCAATGGTGGACAGTCATCAATTGTTCTAGCTTCCGAGTATCCTTGTAAAAATGTAACCTCATTTGTCCCTGGTTCTTTTGGGAGAAATTCTTAAAAGTTTAATCAGCCAGAGTCATTCTCGCGAAGGAAGTCTCATCTCGTTAACTACTTCCTACGAAAATAAATCATTTCTTCAATTACGAATGTCAATTTCCGCCATGCGCAAACATGTCAGCGTCCTTATGTACCACTTCCGTTGAAAAATTTTGAAGTTGATGCCTTTGATTGAGATTGGCTTTGAGTTCATACAAACGGTACATACATGTTATCTTATAACTCGCTTTCGCTCGCTATGAAGCAGCAGACCAAATATAAAGTCAATCCCTTGCATAGAAGCCGAGAAAACCTTGACGGAAAATTTCAATGTTCAGTGGGTACAGTAAAATTTCAAAGTATCGGCAAACAGGAAGTGGCTGCACAGCAGATCTGAAAATTAGATACACGATACAACTCATCATTATGAAGCAGCAGACCAAATATAAAATCATTCCCTTTCATAGAAGCCAAGAAAACTTTGATGGGAGAAGTGTTTCGGACGGACTGATGGACAGACTGACGGAGTCGAGAGGTTACTAGACCTGCTCTGCTGCTGGCGACGCAGGTAATAATAATAATAATAATAAACAAATGTTCCGGACCTGTTTCATTCGTTATTGTTTTAAAGATGCATATTAAGTGAGGTTTCAAGTTTGTATCAACAGTTAATGCCCCAGGAACACTATTGGAAAATTTCGACTCTCGTCCCACCATGTCAAAATATCTTGTGATCCTAGCTTTGGGCTTGAGGATATGATAAAAACAAAATCTTCCTTGCATGGCACACACCAAAATGTGTGGCATGCAAAGAAGAGTTTTTCTGAAGACAGTAACATAATATACTGGCACCTGAGACAATGGAATCTTCGATTTGGGTGGGGTATATTACTGACAATTTAGACAAGAGCAAGTGTTTTATGCTGATCACATGCAATAATTAGATTTATTATATACCTATCATTGACACAGACATGATTTTGGTCATCAGATCTCTCTTTCAGTATCAGATGGGGTGTGCTACAGCTGATACTGGCAAATGTATGCAGTGTGATACTGTAAAATCGAAAATGAGGTTGGATGAGATTTGTGTCCTCTTCTTCCACTTCACACTATAAAATGGGCTCTAAATCCACAAACCATCAATTAACCCTTTGCTGCTGCACAATTTTGTAATACCCTGTGCTGAGCTATATATTGGGAACAATGGTAGAAAACGATAAAAATTGAAAAAAAGAGAGAAACATAAAAAATAACTTCTAATTTTAAACCTGCCAGAACATAACTGAACACTTTTCTAGTCTAGTGTTTAGTTCCAATACCCAATTTTTGTGTGGTATAACCCGAAACATGGGTAATAATATAGTCCAGGGCCTCTTGGACAAGCTGAGCTGTAATATATGGATTCGCTACAGTCACTTGAATTATCTATATCGCCTGGATCACATTGTCCACAAATAATTCCACAACAACTTCACTGGTTGTAAAAAATTTTTTTTTAGACATGTTTACATTTCAAGACCATCAGGACACATATCTCTAAATGGAAACTTGACAGGCAGTTGATGAAGGCTCTGAATCCATAAACCATCAATTAAGATTTTTAACATCTTCATCATTGCACAAATACACAAATTCATGCTTCAATGATGATTGTACAACCTACATTAGATTTTAGTAGTAACAGTATTTTATTTCTATAAAGATACTTCTTACAAATAAATTACAACGGGTTAACATTACTAAGATTTACATTCAGAAGCTAAAAATGGATTCAGCAACAAGCTATAGCTTATGTAAGCTGTCTCCACCATGAATGAAAAAAATGCTATTGTTCACGTGAAAAAGTATCATTTAAATAATGTAGACTGTTTTCAACTGAGGTCACTGTGCAAAAGATGTTAAGGAAGTAGACAGAAGAAGAACAACACTCACTGACGTAAGACTGACAATTGGCGGCTGGCCGACCACACAGGTAGATGGCTTGTGCAAATATTCAATTAATCTGAAAGTGAGATTCGAAATTCTCCTGGGTTGAAGTTTTAGTGGTGAAGCTGCTGGCGCAGTACAATGATAGGGTGGTGGTGGCCCACAGTTCCAAACTTTCATAGGCGACGCCTTTCCGGATTTCGCCTATGTCTGTTTGAAGTCCCAGAAACGACATATCAGAGTAAATGCTAGCGCTACCACTTGGTAGGGATCCGCTATTGTTACAACAAAATAACTCGACCAATATGTGGACACTCGTTAACAGCTGTGTCGCCTGTGCCTATTTTGTGCTTCGCGACGTGAGTTCCGTGCCGTCACAAGTTCAGTAGTATTTTATTGCACCTGGGACGCCACGGAACTCAGGTCGCGACTTTGCCTACGACGTGTGGTACATAACGACACGAGATATAAACCTCAGTACGCGCGCATGATGTGAATCTAAAGGTATCTCAATGGGACAGCATTTAGGCAGGTTTAGGCGTTATGTCTTTAAACAGTGTGAGTTCCCTTACGCCAGTGAGCGTTTTGTGGTGTAAAATGACAGGAAGTTATGACATCTGAAAGGACATGGCAGTGATAGAAGGACTTTGCTTCATGTCCGCCGAGAAATGATTGGCATGGCATATTGGTAGTCATTTGAATCTGTTCGTCTCCTCTATGTATTTTTGTACACAGAGGAATATCTCCAGATTAATTCCAGTGCTGAACAAATGCGATCCATATAGTAATGTATTCACGTCAACCCCATACGGAAGTCGATCCAGAGTGGTGGCTCTAGTATCGATATGCAATGGACACTCGAAGAAGAAGTGGTGGGTTGTTTCCCGTTCACCACAGCCACAGAGAGGCGAACTTGTGAGGAAGTTATTGAATAGATGGTCGTTTAGGTTGCTGCACCCTAGGCGTAGTCTACTATGAAAGATGTGAAGTTTTCTTGTTTTTTGGAAATACAGCCATTTGGGATTCAGAAGCTTGTCTCTGTTCAGAAATGATTTGAAGTTTGAAAGCGAATTGTTTTCTCTGATGGGGCGCGGTGGCTCAGTTGGTAGAGGTGCAGGCTGCAAGCCGAGAGGTCCTCGGTTCGAATCCCACCTGCGGCAACCGCGTTGTGTCCTTGGGCAAGACACTTCACCCCGATTGCCTCCATGGGGGCACGATGACGCTGTGTACTGAGGCGTACTGCACGTCGATGGTGCGCATGTCTTCAACCAATCTAACCCTGCCTGTGCTGCAGTGCAGAGTTCAGAGTTACGATGTTGGAGAGCTGACAGCTGCTCGTCGTTGCTCGGTGGTTCTCTCCGGGTACTCCGGCTTCCTCCACCCGTAAAACTGTCACGGTCACGATTAGCCATTGTGCATAAGTATGTGACCTTAAACACCAATAAATAAATAAATAAATAAATAAATAATGTTTTCTCTGATGGCGGTAGGCAAGTTGTTCCAAAGTTTTGTTGTGCTCGGTAGGAAAGAGTTTTGAAAAAGATTGGTTTTACAGTATGGGACACGTAGGTCGTTGCGGTTTCGGACAAGATATGAATGGGTTTCGGCCACGGATGGAGGCACAAGAGTAGATACATAGTCAGGAACAAGACGGTGGGTCATTTTAAAATACTGTGTGAGTTTATGTTTTTCTCGTCGACTTCGAAGTGTTTCCCACCCAGTTTCGGCATACAGAGATATCCTACTTGCGCTACGCGTTCCGCCAGTTATTATTCGGGCAGCTTCAATTTGTATTTTTTCAATTTCGGCAGATTCAGCCTCTGTGCAGTTGTCCCAAATAGTGTCGCCGTATTCTAAGATTGGGCGTATGAAGGCGAAGTATATTTTTTCTAGTGTTTTACGGTCAAGAAGAAATTTATATTTCCTTAAAAGAGATAACCTTTTCCATGCTTTTTGTGTAATTTCTGAAATATGGTCTTTCCAAGATGCAGAGCTGTTGATTATCAAACCTAGGTGCTTATGTTGATTTACTTCCTGTATAGCAGAGTCAGACATTTTGAGAGAGGGATGACAACTTTTGATAGTTTTCCGTGAGATAATTAATGATTCTGTTTTTGATGGGTTGAAGTCGACCAACCACTGTGCTGCCCACTTGTCAAAGTTATTAAGGTCGCTGGCTAGAAGCGCAGCTGCTCTTTGGGGGTCTTCAACTACGATATACAAAGATGTATCGTCAGCGAACAGTCGGATGTTACAAGCTACATTGTCGACAATATCATTGATATATATTAAAAATAAAATAGGACCTAGTATTGAACCCTGTGGGACACCAGACTCAATACTCTTCCACGCGGAGCATCCTGTTTTGATTACAACCCTTTGTTGTCTATCACTGAGGTAAGAATGAAACCACTGTAGTAAGTTACCCGTTATACCAACACGTTCCAATTTGTAAAGTAGGCCTTTATGCCAAACTTTATCGAAGGCTTTACTAATGTCGCAAAAAACAAGCCTTATTTCTTTTCCTTCGTCGAGTGTTTCACAGATAGTGTGATAAATTTCAGTTAACTGTAGAACTGTAGAATCTTTTGAAACAAATCCCGATTGAAAGCGTGTTAGTAAGCCATTTGACTGAAGAAAATCCATGATTTTGTCAGCAATGCATCTTTCGAATAGCTTACCAAGACAGCTTAACAGAGATATTGGGCGGTAGTTCGTGACTTGACTACTTTCCCCTTTTTTAAAAATAGGGGTAACATTTGCTCTTTTCCACTCCTGAGGAAACAGACGGTGGTCAAGAAAAAAGTTAAAAATATTGGTCAAGGGGTTGCACAGAGAAGAACAACATTCTTTCAATATTTTTGGACTGATACCATCAGGCCCGCATGCCTTCGATGGATCTAGGTGTTTTATCGATTTTTCTATGTCAGCCTGTTCGAGGAAGATATTGTCAAGTGTAAGACGGCTTGGGTCAAATGAGGCGGGTGGCAACTTGGCATTACCATCATTGACTCTAGCTATTGAACAAAAATAGTCATTCAGCGCTTCCGCTTTTTCATGATTGCCAGAAATAAGCATACCATTGTGAGATAGGTTTGGAATTTCAACTTGTCTCTTGTCAAAAAGTAGCTTTAGAGTTTTCCACCAAGTTTGGGGTGGTGTTACGCAAGAGTTCAGGGTTTTCTCTATTTTTCTCAAGAATTGTGATTTTGCGTCTCGAATGGCAGTTGTTGTTTCGTTCCGTTTGGCACGGTATCGCAGCCAAGCCTGATCCGAGTTTTTTCGCTTCGCGATTCGATGCAGACGCTTGCGTTGGCGTATTAGGCGCCTTATACCATTATGCATCCAATTTGGTTCGTTGGGGCGGAACGAAATTACCCTGCTAGGGACGTATTTTTCAGTGAGTTTGTTGAGATGGTTTGTGAGATGATCAACAACCTTCTCGGGGCTGTTGACAGATAGGACGCCATCCCAGTTTATTCCACTAAGTTCATGTTTAAAATGTTCAAAGTCAGCATCTTTATAAAGCCATATTTTTCGACGCGTTGATTTGTGAATCCTAGAAGCAAACTTTAATTCCGAGATTATTGGGCAATGATATCGGGTAAATGTTCCAAAAAAGGGGTCACCAACTTCGCACGATTCGAACAGTTCTGGACTATTAGTAATAAACAGATCTAAGAGGGATGAAGATGTTTCTGTGAAGAATGTTGGTTGGGTAATTAGTTGGGCCAGGCTTAGTTGTTGGAGAATATTGTGGATGGGATCATCTGGCTGGTTAAGCTGATTACTGTTAAAATCGCCAGTAATTATTATCGGTATATTATTACTCTCTACACCCTTCTCAATGGAACTAAATATTTGGTCCCATGCTTCTGGGCTCGCACTGGGTGGTCTATAAAAGGAACCAAGAAGAAAACTTCGTTTTTCAGTGTAAATTTGGAGCCAGAGACACTCGATGTTGTCAAGTTCCAAGTCCGGCCGGAGTTTAAATGCAATTGTTGACCTTATGTAGACAGCGATCCCCCCACCACGACTAGCTCTATCCTTTCTTATTGGGGCATGGAATCCGGGAATAAGAAGATCTGAGTCGGAGTCCTCGTTTTTCAGCCACGTTTCGGTAAAGACACATATATCGTATTTTGTTGCCTCACACCTTAAAATATCAAGTTTCGGTTTCAAGCTCTGTATGTTTAGGTGTATGAGGGATAGGGCTTTAGCTTCATCTACTGAATTATTAGACAGGACTGACTCATCTGTTTCACTCAGTGAAGAGCAGTCGCTTGCAGGCCCCGGATTTAGTTCAATGTCACCGGACAAGATAATTATGATGAGGAGAAATGTGCATATAAAGATGGTGTTACCCATCAAATCGAGTATTTTGTGTTGAAAAAATGCCACATGCTTGTTGATTCCTGTAAAAGTATTGATGTTGTCGGAGTCAAAAGGGTCAACCGACAGATCGTTATGGTCACGATGGAGTGCAATCTTTGGCACTATGAATTTTTTCCAGAATAGAAGGTGGTGCACGAGTATCATTAGCGTTAAGCCAATTTTGCCGAACTTTAACAGGAGGTTTATGAGAAGGAAGTCGAGTAGTTTCAACTGCTTTGTGCCATGCCCACCATTCCTCGCGATACAAGCAAAGAGACCCACTCGTATTCTGTATAAAAGCAAATCAATCATATGTGTCCTGTGTAAAGAAGATCGAGTAATGACAGTATTGGGTGGGTCGAGTGCCTTCTATAAAAACATCTGCCTGGCTGGTAAAGGGTATAACTGCTGAGGATATCTCAAAAGAGAAATATATATTGGATGGTAGTTGGAAGTCGGGTAATGTTGTAAGTTGGAAAATAACGTATGTACAGAGTGAGAAAACTTTAAAAATGTGAGAAACAAAGCAAATCAGAACAAAAGAAATAAGAGGAAAACAAAAAGTACTCATTGATTACCTGTGAATAAGGTCAAAGTCATTTCCCCATTTTATTGTGAGATTTTGGGTGATTATTGAAATGGATATCGGGGTGGATAATATTTTTTGAACTGATAAGGAAAATAAACCAAATGCGGGTACATGTGTCTAAAGAACAGTTGTTCGAATGTTCCAAATGTTTCGGGACTAGTTTTGTAAGCGAGGGCAGGAACCCGTTAGGAGGGTCTACAGATCTTTCAATGATCAGGACGTCATTTTTGTAGATAGGAAATGAATATATCGTTAAACTGGGAAGGATGGATCCATATCCGAACGAATGTATTGAATTTGATGGAATCTGTAGCCACATAGAGCCGTAACCTGCAAAAGGGGTAATTCTAGGAAAATTCGCTAAGAGGAGCCTGGAATTCCTTCCTGTCTCGAAAAGGTAAGCGAAAGTTGACAGGAAGGATCCAGTTCCCAATGCGGATAGATTCATCGTTGACCGTCGCAAGAGACGACATATGTTCCTAGTTTGGAAGTTAAATGCCCTTCCTGTCTCGAAAGGGTGAAACGAAAACTGACAGGAAGGGTACTCACGAGTTTTGTTGTTTGAAATTGCTCCATGGAATCGCAGAAAGTATTTTCTCAAGAAAAGATGGTAGGGCTCCTCCTATCTCAAGGGTGGATAATATAAAATCATAGGAGGAGTTATTCCAAGGAGTCTTATTGATAATTGGGTGGCGGCGGTAACCGGTGCGTACCTCCCCGAGTTCTTGCAGACTCAACCTTGCGAAGTGTCAATGAATATATCTTTGATTCAGATCATAAATACAAGGTTGCGTGGCAGGGAGAACGCACTAGTAAGAATGTGGAACCCTCCATCATGGTTTAAATATATGGTTGTTCGCGCTAATTTTTATTTCATCGTTAATGGAATCTCACAGCAAGTGGGATTCGGTCTATTTCTTAACATCCAAAATGACAGTCTAATAGTCAGACAGTGTGTTAGACCCTAGCTGTCAATCAAGAGACCAGAGTGGCGTCCATACCTGTATGGTCATGTTAGGTCACTGAAAAATTATCATCTGCTCTGAATGACTACTAATAGGTAAATGTCTGGACACTTTTGGACGCTACGCTAGGTAAAGTGCTAAGCCTCGTCCATAGAGATATGAACTGATGTAAGAAACATAAAAGGCGACATACTTAGTTGGGCATTGGACTCGAGGTCAACATTGAAATTGGTCAGATTGATTAGACGGGCTGGGCGAGAGTGTTCCGTTGCCTGAGTGCTATAATGTCGTATCCCCTATGGGAGATACGACACTACAGCACCCAGGCGACGATTTAGTAATGGATGGCGATTTGAATGGCGTCCATACCTGTATGGTTATGTTACGTCATTGAAAAATTATCATGTACTCTAAATGACTACTAATGGGTAAATGTGTGGACACTTTTGGACGCTACGCTAGTTAAAGTGCTAAGCCTCGTCCATAAAGATATGAGCTGATGTAGTGAACATAAAAGGCGACATAGTTAGGCATTGGACTCGAGGTCAACATTGAAATTGGTCAGATCAATTAGACGGGCTGGGTGAGAGTGTTCCGTTGCCTGAGTGCAATAATGTCGTATCCCCTATGGGAGATATGACCCTATAGCACCCAGGCGACGATTTAGTAATGGATGACGATTTGAATGGCGTCCATACCTGTATGGTTGTTAGGTCATTGAAAAATTATCGTGTGCTATGAATGACTACTAATGGGTAAATGTGTGGACACTTTTGGACGCTACGCTAGGTAAGGTGCTAAGCCTCGTCCATAGAGATATGAGCTAATGTAGGGAACATAAAAAGGCGACCTACTTAGTTGGGCGTTGGTTGGACTCGAGGTCGACATTGAAATTGGTCAGATTGGTTAGACGGGCTGGGCGAGAGTGTATCGTTGCTTGAGTGCTACAATGCCGCATCTCCCCTTACCTAGGGTACGCTAGGTAAAGTGCTAAGCCCCGTCCATAGAGATATGAACTAATGTAGGGAACATAAAAGGTGACATACTTAGTTGGGCATTGGACTCGAGATCAACATTGAAATTGGTCGGATTGATTTGACGGGCTGGGCGAGAGTGTTTTGTTGCCTGAGTGCCATAATGTGCCATAAAGGTGCTAAGTCTCGTCCATAGAGATATGAACTGATGTAGGAAACATAAAAAACGACTCGAGGTCAACATTGAAATTGGTCAGATCGATTAGACGGACTGGGGACAGTGTTCCGTTGCCCGGGTGCCACAATGTCGCATCCCCCATGGAACATAAAATGCGACATACTTAGTTGGGCATTGGACTCGAGGTCAACATTGGAATTAGACGAGCTAAGCGAGAATGTTTCGTTGCCTGAGTGCTACAATGCCGCACCTCCCATGGGGGGCACGACATTATAGCACCCACGCGACGATTTGATAATGAATGGAGATTTGAAGAGCGCCCATACCTGTATGGTTATTTTAGGTCATTGAAAAATTATCATCTGCTCTGAATGACTACTAATGGATAAATGTCTGGACACTTTTGGATGCTGAGCTACGTAAAGTGCTAAGCCTCGTCCATAGAGATATGAGCTGACGTAGGGAGCATAAACGGTGACATACTTAGTTGGGCATTGAACTCGAGATCAACATTGAAATTGAAATTGGTGAGATTGATTTGGAGGGCTGGGAGAAAGTGTTTCGCCGCCAGAGTGCTACAATGCCGCACCCCCTTTTGGAGATACGACATTATAGCACACAGGCGACGGTTTGGTAATGAAAGGCGATTTTAATGGCGTCCATACCTGTATGGTTATGTTAGGTCATTGAAGGATTATCATCTGCTCTGAATGACTACTAGTGGGTAAATGTCTGGACACTTTTGGACGCTGCGCTGGGTAAAGTGCTAAACCTCGTCTATAGGGATATGAGCTGATGTAGGGAACATAAAAGGTGACATACTTAGTTGGGCGTTGATTGGACTCGTGATCAACATTGAAATGGTCAGATTGATTAGACGGGCTGGGCGAGAGTGTTTCGTTGCCCGAGTGCTACGATGTCGCATCCCCGATGGGAGACACGACACTACAGCACTCGGGCGACGTTTTGGTAGTTAATGGCGTCTTGAATGGTGTCCATATCTGTATGGTTATGTTAGGTCATTGAAAAATTACCATCTGCTCTGAGTGACTACTAATAGGTAAATGTCTGGACACTTTTGGACGCTACGCTAGGTAAAGTGTTAAGCCTCGTCCATGGAGATGTAAGCTAATCTATGGAACATAAAAGACGACATACTTAGTTGGGCATTGGACTCGAGATCAACATTGAAATTGGTCAGATTGATTAGACGGGCTGGGCATGAGTGTTTTGTCGCCTGAGTGCTATAATGTCGCATCCCCGATGGGAGATACGACACCGTAGCGCTCAGGCGACGGTTTGGTATTTAATGGCGTCTTGAATGGTGTCCATACCTGTATGGTTATGTTAGGTCATTGAAAAATTACCATCTGCTCTGAGTGACTACTAATAGGTAGATGTCTTGACACTTTTGGACGCTACGCTAGGTAAAGTGCTAAGCCTCGTCAATAGAGATATGAACTGATGCAGGGAACATAAAAGGCGACATACTTAGTTGGGCGTTGGACTCGAGATCAACATTGAAATTGGTCGGATTGATTAGATGGGCTGGGCGAGAGGGTTTCGTTGTCTGAGTGCTACAATGTCGCATCCCCTATGGGAGATACGACATTATAGCACTCAGGCGACGGCTTGGTAATGAAGATAAGTGGAGTCAAATTATTGTGGACTGGGAGGTGTTAAGATCAATTTTTTGGATTCGTTGCATAATTCTGAACTGCCCCTCGAGCTCCTCCATCTGACAGGGGTTCGTGATCCTTTTGGCGGAGCCATCCTTTAGCTTCGCGAAGATGACTCCATCAAAAGTCCACGCATCACTAATTTTCTTGTCCCTGGCTAGGTCTCTGGCTCGGCGAGCTAACTGAGCTCGTGTTTTTGTTAAGTCCTCATTGATAAAAATTCGCTGGCCGGAGCCGATCGGAACAGAATCAGAACCAGAACTAAATTTAGCCGACTTTAGTTTGGTCCTTGCTCTATATAGTTTGTCCCTTGTCCTATAGCTTGCAAGCCTAAAAATAATTGGTCTGTCGTTCACAGGTTTACCATCACGAACTTTCGGGCCCACGCGGTGACTCCTAGGTATGTCGCCCAAGTTGAGTTGGACTCCAATTTTACTTGCTACATTGATGACAATTGAGTCGGTATTCTCGCCTGGTTGCTCAGCTATACCTGACAGGCGTAGGTTTGTCCTACGCCCGTACTGCTCAAGATCGTCAATCTTGTTGTTGAGCTCTTCGAGCTTCCTATCTTTTGAATCAATTTGACTTTGCAGATCGTGAACTGTCTTTTCAAGATCACTAATTTTTTCATTGGCGGCTTCCAAGAAGACGCCCTTCAACCCCTCTAGTACAGAAGGGTTTCTTAGCACCTTCAAAAACGCAAGACACAGAGGGTCGTCGCCGTCACCTTGACATATTAGGTCTGATCTAGAGATCAGGTAATCAGAAATGTCGAGCTCTTCATCTGAACTAGTGTAGCCCTTAGATTTTTTATTCTCAGCTGGGGATGGGGTTTGGTCTATCTGTGTCCATGTCCTCTTAGTTGGGTCACCTTCGTCAGTAGTCTTTTGGCTGGAACTCATAATTACTGACCCACAAAATAGGTGAGTAAACAAAACAAACAGGAAGCTGACCATTCGAGAATGGGATAGCCAATCTATTGATTTTTCTGCTGATTTACGGTAGATGTCGGACACGCTTGGTCTCGCTCGAGTGAAAATGTATTGTCCGTTAGCTTAGCACAAAGCTTGGGTGGTTAATCAAATTGTACAGTTAACGTCACCAGTAAATGCGATTAGATTTGTGGAGTATGGTGATTGAAAATACACAATCTCATTTCATCCGACCGTTTTATCAAAGTTCAAAGACTAAAATGTGCCCAAGCAAAACAAGCGAAACAAGCTTAGAATTAATAATTACACGAGTGGTGGGAACACAACACTTGTTTGATCAGTGAAAACAAAAAGGCTTCTGCTCCTTGGTTACGGATCTGATGCGGTCTCCAATGTAAACAAGCCTCACTGAATCGGTATTTTCACCTGAATAAAACATCATTTTCACATTTTTTTTCAGACCGATCGTAGAATCAAGTTCATCCTGTGTAAAGAAGATATCACATTTCTTCACGTTGCTCCAAAATCACATCACCAACTTAATAAAACACCATTTTTTTAGACTTTGAGGCGGAGAGCAAAAAATTCAGCGACCAGTCGCCATCGGTCACGTGATTATCTTATACATTAGATTTGTGCTAGACTAGCTGAGATAATGAGGCAGTCTGGAATGGAGATAAAGAACACAGCTTAGCAACAAGTATAACTAAAAGTTTGTCACCTGCTTTCGTCCAAAATGGATTTCCTTTTTTCACTTCTCTCTTCATTTGGTCATACTATTTAACTGGAAAAATGCTCCATTTTTATTTACTATTTAACTGGAAAAATGCTCCATTTTTATCTGTTAAATTTGATTGGATAGTGCCAATAGTCAGTATCCGATCAAATGTATACTTAACTGAGTGAAGTAACATCAACAAAATCTGATTCTTACCAGAGTTAATATGAAGTCTTCTGTAACAGAGTGAATGCAGTTTTGTCACAATCTGTGGCATTTTGTAAAGCCCAAATATGAGCTTCCAGAACTCTACCAGTTAACTACTAACTGAGGGCAGGTATTTAATAAAAAAAGATCCTCAGTACAGTGAAGGTTTCTGGAGAGCTGCATCACATTTCGTTGAGGACGTTCACCAAGCACTATTGCGCGAGTTGACTCTGCCGACTTGTGTGATACTGCTTGTTTGAAGGTTCTCTGCACAATGTGACACAACACGCTGGAAAATTTTGTTAGTTGCTCGAATGCTAACATATTGAATGTCTTCAACTCAATGTGAGACAGCACACTGCAAAATTTTTGTTGGACCTCCACCAAGCCGAATCGCATGACTCATGTGATAGTGCTTGCTTGAAGGTTCTCAACTCAATGCAATACAGCACACCAGAAAACTTCACTGTTCTGATAATTTCCATCCATCACAGTGGCTGAACTCATATCATTTGTTGAGTGCTCACCTAAATTATTTTATTCATCTCTGATGTTTGTGTACATAACACTTAAAAATTCTGATAAATGTATTTCCAACTAATACTGCTCGTACCCGTCACTGGTTGATTGGGGAACTTACTACAGTGGTACCCTGTTGACAGAATATCTACTTTGCCAGGGAAAATTAACAGGAGTGTTTAATTAACATGGATTTGCTCACTTTCCTGTACTCTAGAGATAAAGTGAGAATTTATTCCATTATATGTCATTTGACAGAGCTCATGGAGCTGCGTAAAACAAGGTATAATAGATTACATGCCTGTATTGGATGTGCTGTTGCCAAAAAGGTCTACAGACAAGGGGAAGTCAGTCAATGCAGGGTAATTCCTCTACAAAAAAAACAATATCTTTTATTCAATTAACACAAGTTTACTTTATAACATACATGTAATAAGCAGGTCCAATTTGTACTAAAGGTATTGTAGGTGATTTTGTGTTTAGAAGTTATATTCAATTAACAGATTATTCAGTTAGGAGATATCCAATTAAGTGGGATCCACTGTACCAGTGCATGCTCTAATCCCTTCCTCTACAAATCAAAATGCTCCAAAAAACAAGTAAAATGCACTTAACTGATATACGACAACTGTTAATAATATAAGAGTTGATACCAATGTTGTCTACGAGGATGAAAACTCACCATTGCCTAACATTTGTAGTGTTTGTGGTTTCATCACCTTTTCTACATAATACTTCAAGGTGACATCAGCTGCAAAATATTTAAAAACACTCAATCAATCAATCAGATCAATAATAATGGTAATAATCAGATTTTATAAAATTGAAAATCATAAGAATGTGCTCTAAAATTTTGTACAGTAAAATAAACAAAAATATGCTCCTAACCCTTAAAGTCATTCATAAATATCTCTATGAAAAGATAATACCTAAAATTCTTCTTGAAGTGGTTGAGATTTTCGGGTGCCTGAATATGAATGGTAAAGAATTACACAACGTAGGTTCAGTGAACAGAAAAGCTCTGTTATTTACCTGGAAAAAGGTGGCCAAATTTATTTATTTCACGCTTCCTAATTGTCAAGTGGTCTTGTAAATACCAGAACTAAAATTTTGAAAATGATCCGGCTGAAGAGGAAGCCAGTGCAATTTTTGTCAGTGGTGGGGTTAGATGATCATAGCATCAAGAAACTGTGATGATGTGTGCAGCTGTATTCTGGATGTTTTGCAGTTTTGAAATGTATCACAGTGACAAGCCAGTTAGAAGTGGTTTGAAACATCTAAGTGGGCTGAGATAAAGGCACAGACATTGGTTTCCAACAGCTACAAACAAAGACAGCAATGAAGATGACTCAAATTTCCAATTGAATAAAACAATAGCTGCAAATTGTGCTTACATTTTCTTCCATCAATAGACAAGTGTCAAATATCGTCCGAATATTGCAAGCACTATTTGATACAAAATATGTAGAATTTCTAACTACAAGTGACTTGATATGAAACTCTGATGGAATTCTGGTGAGAGATATTGCTACAACCTCAGTTTTGCCATCATATACTTTGTAAGTCTGTGATAGATAGTCTAGTTATGAACATTGTTTACATAATCATAGCAAATGAAACATTTCTATCACATTCAACTGAAGGGTTAAATGACAGCATGGCACCTCAGGCAAAACCCTCTGACACTCATGTCAAAATACTGACATTTCCAGGCCTGCCGTTTTCAAAATTTGGTGCAACCCATTTATCGTTCACCTTGTCTGAACTTTGGTAACTTATCATTCGTAACCCTATATTTGATTAAGATAACCCGTTAGGTAGCCTAAATATATATGTATCGCAACAATGCTGATATATATGAACCAGAGTATCATAGCCAAGTTTTTGATCCAATAGGCAATATCCCGATGAATAGAGATGAATACTTAGGAACAATAACAAGGCTGTGTTGCAGCAATTCAGATACAAATTAGTTCCAATTATAGCCTAACCTGGCACGGGCCAGAATGCTGCAAAAGAGTATGGTATCCATAATCACTATTTGTAGCAGAGACTTGAACTATTGCCATTTCCCAATTTTGTACCTATGTTATATCTTGAGATGATCAACAGTTTAAAATGATGTTGAGCATCAACTAATCATCAGCATAGGTGTTTGCATCTGTCCAGGCATGTCAAAGTACTGCCGGTAACAACATAACTGGTATCGGGATGGGACAGAGCCTGTCCCGCCAAAACCAGTACCGGGACAAATCAACAACTGGATGACATATCGCAATCAGACGGGAGAAATTCAGATTTAACCCACCCCAGTTCCGAAGATCGCACGACAAACATGGCACTATGCCAATTATTCTGTGGCACCATCAAATTAATCATAAAGCATGATAATCATGCTTTATGATAACTCTGATGTCACTGCAGAATAATTTATGTGAAGTAGCCAATGACGGTGCTTTCATTGTCTTTAATGCGACATTTGAAAAGTCAAAATGGTTGGACTTATCGTGGTCGTGGTGCAGACAGAACATGCACCTGGAGAGTGTTTTGATATGTTAATTCAAAAATAAGGTAAAAATATGTCATGCAAGTGTGTCATACATGAGTATTAGTCTGTTTACCCTCAATCAATTAGGAATTTCCCGATAAAATAATTTTGTCCTGGTACCGGCAGGACAAAAGCTTCAGTACCAGTACCACATGGAGCATGAGGGAACTGGCAGTACCAGTACCGGTGGACATGCTTGCATCTGCCTGAAGTATAGCTGCTCTGTTGGCCAATAATTAGCCAATAGAGCAGCTATACTTCAGACAGATGCAAACTCCTGTGCACCTGATGACTGGTTGATGCTCAACATCATTCCACCATTCATTTGTACAACATGTGCATGTAGATCATTCAACTTGGTGAACATTTCACGTGACCTGGGGTCAATTTGGCATGACCCAGTTTTAGTTTACATGTTTTTCATTTTAGGTAATCTCCACATGACCTGAATGGTCGTTTGTCTCAAATTGACAGTCCTGCATTTACATACAAACTTTTTCCCATACAACAAGTAGGAAATTAACCAATTCAATGTTGTTTTACAGAGCTCAAATTTAAATTCCTAGTTGTATTATGGGAAAGATTCGCAGATTGAAATTCTAATATTTCGACATACGTGTGCAGAGGGCTAAGCGACACCCCACTGCCATAGCAATTTTCCAGTAAAGCTGTATATAATGTGAACAGTATAGGCTACAGAATAGATGTCTGGAGAACAGGCCAGAAAATAAGCCGTCTGACATTTGCAGAATGAGGTCCCCACAGGGTGAATTTGATGATGCTATCCAATACAGTTGGCCAATTTATCCTCTGGGTACCTCTTTCTGTTCTGTTTTGAAACCCTGATTCAGATTGAGGTTCACAGAGGGTAAATTTAGTGATGCTACCCTGCCGTGTAGGGTAGCATCACTAAATTCACCCTCTTGGCACCTCATTTTGCAGATGACAGTCTGCTTATTTTCTGACTTGCTGGAGAACTTTACATGTGTGTGATTTACTATTTCTATTTGTTTTTGAAATGGTTATTTTTTTCTCACATAGTGAGAGATATGATCCAAATCAGGCAAGGACTTTCTAATCAATTTGAAGCTGTTTCCTCGCAGGCAAGAGAAAGGAATGATTTACTGTATCAAAGGCAGTGAAAAGACCTAATAAGACCAGAAGAACACATTGTGTTTGCCTATTATGTTCCAATAAGAGTAAAATCCTCACCCTCTGGTTGGATGATAGCTGGCGTAATTTCTTTTATGTTTACATCTCCAGTAGCAAATGTTACCGTCTGACATCACAACGCAAAATATTTGAAATGACGTGGCCCGTTTCGTAATTGTTTCATCAACGGAGTGACTTGCAAGCCGTTTCATTTTTCTGCATTGTTCACATATGTAGCAGACAGTGTTCCGAATGAAGTGTTGTTTAAATTACAAAACAAATTTACGATTTGAACTAAGATGGAATGAGTTTATCTGATTTATTGATTATTTATTCATTGTTGTCATGGGGAACACAAGAGGTTTATTTACTAAACATGTGATTGCTGAAAGTTGCCTTGAAGAAGGCAACTTTTAACAATCACAAGTTCAGTAAATAAGCCTCTCGTGTTTCACGATGCAGGTTTTGGGCTGAGGGTAGGGTCGTATTGGAACATAAACATTATTGTGATAAAATGACAGTAACATGGTCTGAGGTTTGTGGTTCGGAGCGTATGTTCAACCTCGACGCTTGGCGTCTCATTTGAACCTCAGACCATGTTACTGTCAATTCATCACAATAATTTGTAATGTTATTGCAGACTCTTAGAAGTCTGTTTGCATACTAATTCAGTTTACTATTCATTTAACTCTCTGCACACTGATGTCAAAATACCAAAATTGCAAGCAGCAAATTATTTAATGAAACTAGGAATTTAACCAATTGAGACAGATCTCAACATGAGTGAATTGGTTAATCCTTTACCTAATGAATTGGCCACATCTGCCTGTAAATTAAAAAATTCAGCAGTTCTAAAAATATTGCTTTTCTAAAAAATTCAAGAAAACCATACCATTAGACCTCTCGTTCCAATGAGGGGGTCACATCATTTGGTTTTGTTGAAATATTTTGAAAAATTTAAAAAAAAAGATTATTAACACAAGAGGCTCCATGGGGCCTGAGGCGCTTACCTGACCATAGAGGTTTAACCCTTTACCCAACATAACATTCAAAACCGGCCAGCACTATTCACAAAAATCACCCTTCAATTTTCACAAATAAATGAAAAAATATAGCTATTCAAGAATTTAATTTGCAAGTGTCGTCTGCCTTATGTGTTAGGTAAAGTGTTAAAGAAGGATTTAATTAGCATCTATAGTTAGTTAACATTAACACTGCAGAGGAATAAAGTTATTTAATTATTTATAAATCTGTTGTCCATGCCAGATGATTTTTTGTTCATGATTTGAATTGAGACTGAGTAACCTCGACCTTTATCCAAGTTATTGATTTTTTGTTGCCCAGTGATGTTGTGGAGAACACAAGAGGTTTATTTTCTAGAGTTGTTATCATTAAAGTTGCCTTGTTCATTCAAGTTGCCTTGTTCATTTCATGATGTGCGTTTTGGGTAGGGTCTTATTGGAACATATACATTATAATAATAATATACACATTTATATAGCACCCAAATTATAGTTCAGAAGATATAGAACCATATTCTAAGGCGCTGTACATGTTACTGGGCTTGTGCAAATATACAAACAGAATATATACAGTATCTCACAGTACAGAACATCACTTATAGGCTTTTTGAAACAGGTATGTTTTGAGATCTTTCTTGAAAAGATTGACATTTGACAGTCTTTTTAGGTGTTCTGGTAAATTATTCCACAAGGGAGGGCCAGCAAAGGAGAATGGCCTATCTCCAAATGTCTTACACCTATGTTTTGGAACATGTAGCAGCATTTTACCATCAGACCTCAGGTTGTATTGACACACATTCTTGGTATTAAGGAGTTCTTCCAAGTGGGCTGGTGACATGTTGTTTTGTGTCTTAAAAACTAATAATACAGTTTTGAAAATTATTTTGTACTTAACTGGCAGCCAGTGCATATCCCTCAGAACAGGAGTGATGTGTTGAGATCATGATACCCTACATACCACCTGGGCTGATACATTTAGTACCATCTGCAGGCGAGAGTACTGATATTGTGGAAGGATGAACAGTAAGGCATTACAATAATCCAAATGCGAAGTTACAAAGGCATGAACTAGGGTTTTTGTTGAGTCTTTGGTGAGGAACTGTCTTATCTGTTTAACTTTGTATAGACCTCTGAAAGCCTTATTGCACATATTTGTAACATGCCTGTCCATAGACATGGTAGAGTCGAAGAAGCCACCAAGATTACGTACACTGTTACTTGCACTGATGGCGGAATCTCCTACCTTCACTGAATTGATGTCAACTTTAGTGAGTTGTTGTCGTGAACCAATTATTAAGAATGTAGTCTTATCATCATTTATCATTAATTTGTTTGAAACCATCCATGTGCAAATGTCCAAAATACATGATTCAATAGTTTCTAGAGCTTTAGTTTGATCCTTGCTTGATGGTCGAAAAGCAAAATAGACCTGTGTGTCATCAGCATAACCATGGACGTCAGGCAGGTGAGATTCAATGATGGTGAACATTTTCGAAATATAGAATGGAAACAGAACAGGACCAATGCAAGGCAACTGCCCTGTGGGACTCCACATTCAAGATGGAAGTCTTTTGACAGATTACCGTTTATCGATACACGCTGCTGTCTATTCTTGAGGTATGATGATAGCAAGCTAGCAGCAACACCATTAAGTCCAAAATCAGAATTCATTGTCTCTAGCCGAGTTTTATGACAAGCAGTGTCAAAAGCAGCACTTATAAGGTCTAAAAGAACAAGCAATGTTACCCTTCCAGACTCCATATTAAGGAGGATGTCATTCTGAACCTTGAGTAATGCCGTTTCAGTCGAGTGAAATTTTCTGAATCCAGACATGTTGGCCGGTAATGAAGCATGCATGTCACTATGTAACATTAGTTGGTAAATTGCAGCTTTTTCACACAGCTTAGAGACGAATGGTAATTATTGTGATGAATTGACGATAACATGGTCTGAGGTTTGTGGCTCAGAGCATATGTTTCACATCATGGTTGAACATAAGCTTTGAGCCACAAACCTCAGACCATGTTACTGTCAATTCAACGAAATAACTTATGATATCTTGTTTGACAGAGCTCATGAAGCTCAAGCAAACAAGATATAATACATTAAATGCCTGCACTGGATGGATTAAGACCAAATATAAACAAGGGGATGTGGTGATTGGCAGGATAATTTCTCAACGAATAACAAAGATTTATTATTCAATTAACAGGAGTTTACTCCATAGCCTAGATATACAATGGACAGGACAAGTTAGTAATGTTAATATGCTAAATGGTTTTATGTTTGGAAATTATTTTCAATTAACAGGGTTAATAAGTGGGCTTCACTATACAAGAATATAACATGTGGTGTGACACAAAAGGACATTTTTTGTCAGCTGTTTTGCACGGAATACCAAAGTATATTATGGGCCTATTTCTGACTTTGGTCATTTTTACTGTATTAGAACAGGTGCTCCAACTTGCTGTGTTTGGGTAAACTTGCAAGGTACACTCTAAGTACATTGGCAGTTGTTTCTAGGCAAGTCTTGGCTGCCTATATAGGTAGCCAAGACTTGCATAGAAACAACTGCCAATGTACTTAGAGTGTAGGCAGCCAAGACTTGCATAAACACAACTGCAAAGTCACAGAACATTAAATGTCACACTGTGGCAGGCTTTAAAGCTTTAAACAGTGACCCCACCCTAGCTGCCTCCCTCACGAAAATATGTTTTATGACCCCTCATTAGAACAAGATGATTGAGTCATAAGCTATGTTTTTGAAGCCAAATATCTGAAACATTAAGGGAGTCAAAAATGTTATATCACTGGCTAAAAGACAACTTTTAAGAAAACCGCACTGCAGCTATCACTGTGGTATGGCTGATACAGTAGTTCACCATTTTGCCTGTGAAAAATATTCAATTAACAGGAGTATTCAATTAATTTTGTCAGTTTCCTGCATTCCACTGATAAACTAAGCATTTATTTCCTTACCAGTATATCTTATTTGACAGAGTTCATGGATCGCTGTGAAACAAGATGTAATATAGTTTTAACTATTTATTTATTATTATTTATTTGTGTTTAGGGTCACATATTTCTGCACAATGGCTAATCATGCCAGCAACAGTTTTACAGGTGGAGGAAGCCGAAGTACCCAGAGAGAACCACCAAGGAACGGCGAGCAACTGTCAGCTCCCCAACATACTAACTCCACACAAGCAGGGTTAGCATTGGTTGAAGGCAAGTGCACCATCGACATGCAGTATGACTTAGTACACAATGTCACCGTGCCCCCACGTGGGCTATGGGGGTAAAGTGTCTTGCCCAAGGACACAACGTGGTTGCCGCAGGTGGGATTTGAACCGAGGACCTCTCGGCTTGCAGCCTGCACCTCAACCTACTGAGCCACCATGCCCCCATAGTTTTAACTGGATGAGTGCTGAATTATTTTTCAAAGGTGATTTGAAACATGGGTATTTTTTCCACAGATATCTTGCTACCACAAAGAGTAGCCTTAGATAAGCAAGATTTTGTTCCTGAATAATTTTTGGTTACAATTTATTGGAGATTGTCAATAGGCACTTGCAATAAATTGCAAACAATTTTAAACAAAAATATTTTCTTCTACTGCTGAGTAAACATCAAGCTAATATCAAGCAAATGCATACAATGTAAAGCCACTAAAGTGGCTTCCAGCACTTTTCAATGGAGCGATGATAGTGGCCTCTAACACTCAACCGGTTCAGTCTACTTTCGCCTACAGTGCACTTTCGCCTACAAAAATTATCAGGTAAAAGTGCAGGCAAAAGTGCACTAATTGAGGTATAGATATTAGTGGCTAATTACCATCTCTACCCACAATAAAATAGACTGACCTTTTGGGAATAGAAATAATGACAAACCTTGCAGTCAAGTTACTTTATTACAACATTTTAATTCTAACAGAATATTAGACATCAATATGTAATAAATATACATAAATAAGAAAAGAATGTAACATGAGCGAACTCTCCATGGAATAATAGCAGAACCTGACACTTTATATAGAATTTTGGCTCCAATATGTAATTTGTTGCGCTTCATTGGTGGCACCAGAGTCTGCTATTATTCCATGGAGAGGCCGCATGAGCGAACTCTCCATGAAATAATAGCGGAACCTGACACTTTATATAGAATTTTTACTCAAATATGTAACTTGTTGCACTTCATTGGTGGCACCAGAGTCTGCTATTATTCCATGGAGAGGCCCATGAGCGAACTCTCCATGAAATAATAGCGGAACCTGACACTTTATATAGAATTTTGGCTCCAATATGTAATTTGTTGCGCTGCATTGGTGGCACCAGAGTCTGCTATTATTCCATGGAGAGGCCGCATGAGCGAACTCTCCATGAAATAACAGCGGAACCTGACACTTTATATAGAATTTTTACTCAAATATGTGACTTGTGCTTCATTGGTGGCACCAGTCTGCTATTATTCCATGGAGAGCTCGATGAAATATAAAATTTATAAACACAGTACTTTACTTATTGCAAGTTAACATCCCAATTTTACCAGGTGCCCAGCTGCATCAAGAAACTGCATTGGCAACTTTTGTACTACAGATAACTGATCTTTGAGTCTTAGAAGTCTCTGATCAAGCTCACGGTATTGTCGTTTTCGCGGAGGAGGACGTGCACCATGCATATACTGGCTAAGTTTGTTTCTCTGTGTTTTTTCAAGTCTTTGAAGCACATTTACAAAAGCAAATATGTTGGGGTGAGCACGGTGGACAGTCTTATTGAGGTGACAGTGCCATCCCTCTAGATGGTTGTTGGTTCTAGGACCAATGTTACTGTGTTGGTTCCAAATTGGTGGAGGAAAACGAGCCTCCTCATCAACCCAATTCTCAACCATATAGTCATTAATTGCCGTTACTTGCACTACATCTGGTGAATCACCCATCGCTTCAATCCATGCATCTTGAACCTGTTGAAATGGTAAAAGTGGCAGTGCAGCTGCACGACGCACCCATTTATGCACTTCCTCGTTGTCCCGGTACTGGTTAGCCATTTCCAACTTCTGAACCTTTTTCCATATAGCCTGTGTATAGTGAAAAAAGCAGCCTCGTGTGTCACAATTGGGAAATGTCTGTTGTACTGCTCTTATTGCTGCCATTTCGAAATCAGTTTGAATGACCTCGGGAAGTAACTCATGGCCAGTCACCTCTTGCACCACAGCTTTAAGTTGTGTAAACAAACGTACATATGTACCACACTGTCTATTAGGAAGAAGGCAGAATGCAAGCTGGGACATTTTAGTACCCACAAGTCCATGAATAACATACAGTTGATCCCACAATGGGGGACAAGAATAGAACGTACCATCCATATACAGCTCTGACACTTGCTGCATAATTTTAAGGCATTCATCTGTAGCAAAGCACAAAATCCTTTTATCATCACCATCATTGATGCACAGGAATCGTTGCTCATCCAGTGTTACACACCATCTATCAGGTAGGTACACTTCTGAAAGTGAAGTTGGAAGGGCTGGTGTAGTTTTCCTTCGTCTTTTTTACAACCCACTCTTTAAACTTGTATATGATGGAATGTCAATAGCCAAGACTCGTTGAATAGTACTGATTTCTTCGTCGTAAATAGTTTGGATCGGCGCAGTTTCACTCTGACAACGCTGATGCAAATTTTCTAAAAATTTGTTAATGTCTTCCTGCTCTTGTGGGTGGTTATGCGAAGTTACATTTCTGACAAAATCATCTACAGTTGTGCATTTTCCATTACAACCAGAGGCAACACATTTCCAGTGCACACATGACTTTCTACGGTTATTCAGTCTATATCTGGAACCATTGAACAGAACCTGCATTCCACCTCTTTGAGACTGTACATACTCCACACATTGGAGGTGTGCCATTTTGGTAACTCTGACTAAACATTGCCATGCCTCTATATATGTACATTTAGATGTTCACAGTTTACACAAATCTGAGGGCTGATTACTTTATTATTGCAAACTACAGTCTTTGATTTGGTAATTAATCAGCAGTTGATATGTCTTCAACAACAACAACAACAACAGTGTTTGTTGTCTGTAAGTTGAGTGTCTTAAAAACAACAAACAAAAAAGTTGTTTTAACTGAGGCCATGCAAATAAGTTGATTTATGCTTTAAAAACATATCAGTAGTTTGTCTTAAAAACAACAAACACTGTACTTGTTCTAACTGAGGCCATTCCAGTAAGTTGATTTGTGCTTTTAAAAACAAATCAATATTTGTCTAAAACAACTATCTTACACTCATGTTCTATTTGTAATAAGAAAAAAACACATAACATTAGAAAATGGTCGGTCAGTCCATTTATTGTAGGTAGAGCAGGTAATTATCTAGTAATATCCATACCTTAATTAGTGCACTTTTGCCTGCACTTTTACCTGATAATTTTTGTAGGCGAAAGTGCACTGTAGGCAAAAGCAGACGACACCACTCAACCAGTTAAACTTCTAGTGTGGTTACTGGGGTGGAATAGGTCTACAAATGTGTGGAATTCAGTGGCTTTCAGAATAATTCTTTAACGGAACACAAATAACTGGCATTTACTCTCTTCTCTTTTTCAATTAGCAGGCAAAATTTGAGTTGAAAGTTTTTGTGTTTAGAAGTTATGTGAAAATTTATTTATTTAATGGAGTTTAATGACACTTTCGATAGTCGGGGTCACCTCATGTCAGACAGTTTTATGGATGAAGGAAGCCGGATCACCCAGAGAAAACAACCGAGCAATGGTGAGCAACTGTCAGACTCCTCAATGTACTAACTCCATACAAGCAGGCTTAACATTGGCTGAAAATAAGTGCACCACCAATGTGCAGTATGCCTAAGTACATAGCACAACCATGCCCCCATATGGGCAATTGGGATAAAGTGCCCCTGCCCAAGGGCACAATCCAGTTACCCCTGGCATGAACTGAACCATATATGCAAATAACAGGGTTATCCAATTAACCCTCTGATGTCAAAATCCCAAAATTTCAAGCAGCAAATTTTTTGCCATGATGAAACTATTACCAATTCAATCTTGTTTGACAGAGCTCAGTGAGCTCTGTCCAACAAGATTAAATTTTTTAAATTCTAGTTGCATTATGGGAAAACTTTGTAGGTTGAAATTTGAATATTTCGCCATCAGTGCACCAAGAGTTATGAACTATCCAATTAAGTGAGCTCCACTGTATTGCTAATAATGACATGGTGAATTATTTGTTTGTTTATTGGGGTTAAATTACTAGGGCTGTCGCAATTATTCAATTATTTGACTAACCATCGACTGTTGTGGTAGTCAACGTTTTTTTATTTTTAGTTGGTCATCATTCATTTTTAAAGTGGTACAAGTCGGGTTAAAAGTGTTCTGTGTAATGAGGTGAATTAACAGATTATTAACCATTGAAATGTCTAACCATAGTTATTTGTAATACACCATGACCTTTGTTTTCTGCATGATTGTGCAACAGTGTAATTTTAAAAACACTGAACCTCGTCATTTGATCAAACCCATGTTCTCTGTAGTATTAATCAGCACTTGTTAATCATTACCAAAGAGTATCGTTTAAACATTGTATATTTTAATAATTGCAGTTTGGGAAGTCATTGCAGACTGCAGAGTAAATAGAATCTTCGGTCTTGTACACCCGAACGTCCCCTTTGGAATAATTGGAACCACGAAACTTAAAAATTTATAGTAATTTATATATTTTTTATACTTACCAATGACCCAGACATAGCTGGTGCTAACTCTTAAAAATATAGGGCCAAACACAAATTTTGCCCCCAATCCCCAAAATTTGCATCTAAAACCAAAGAAATCATGTCCTGAATGGCCCTCCATACTTCACCTCTACTGCGCATGCGCAGTGTCAAGGACGTCCCGAAATTGGCGCCATTAATCATTCTTACCAACAGTGCCTGGTAAGTGCTATGTCCTCAGCGGGGAGGTATGAGTTCCCAACTCCTGGGAGGGCCATCCCCGTCTGGGTCATTGGTAAGTATAAAAAATATATAAATTACTATAAATTTTTTAAGATTTTTATACTGTACCAATGACCCAGACATAGCTGAATAGTAAAAAGGCTGGAGGGCCCAGGACATAGAGGAAAATCCAATAAGCTCAACTATATAAAATAGAGTCATCTCCTGGAGGAGAAAAGGAGAAATAGGCTTCACGTGTATCTTTCTTATTTATGATAAATTAGAAAGACACAATACCTTCTATAATTGAGCATCATAACATCCATGTTCTCTATTAATATCCAGTATAATTCTTATACTAATTATTTTAAAGTAAGCCAATAAATAAAGTTAGTCCAAAGAATTGAGACTCTTTATGCTCTTTTAAAAGTGTCCGAGGATAGTATAATAACACCCATTTGACACATGACATATTCAAATGCTATACTTTAAAACTATGACATGAATGAATTTTAAAACATAACTTTCACTTAAGAAACCATCCCAGTAACAGCTCAGAATTACTGACTCCGGAGGAGGTATCCCCTTGTTTTCATAATAAAACAGGTGACCCAAGGGAACACCCTCCTCCCCCCCCTTTTTCTTGCCCTGGGTCAAATAGCCCAGAGCGAAGAGGGCAGAAGGACGGAGTCACTGCCGGAACATAAAGCCTACATAGCTATAGTTGCAATTGTTAAGTGATCAACATTCTGAGCAGCTGATAATGGACCTAAATAATACAGGCCTCCAGAAATGGATTCGATATTTCTGAGATAAAAATTTGTGAATGTGGATGGCTGAGACCAATATGCAGCCTACTTAATCTATAATAGCAATACTATACTTCAGCCCAAGATGTAGAAGAGCTCTTACTTCATGAGCCGAAATCTTAAGCACAGACTGCTGAGTTAAGGATAGATTATCCTAAGCAGTACCGATAGTTAACTGAATGCATTAAGTAATAGAATGGACCGTAATGACCTTTCTATTAGGCATCAGAGCCAGAAGAAGCTTTACTTCCTACTGATAAACTGAGATCTGTTAATAAATACATAAAGGTCTATCCGGACAGAGTAAAGGTCTATGCCCGCTCGAAGACGGAAGGACCTTAAAAACAATAGGTTCCGGATATCATTAGGAGCCTGATTCTTAACCAAAAATACAACATTAGTAGTAAAGGTAATAGAGTTTCCGATACTACGAAAGTGAGAATCGTCCACCGATAGTGCATGGTAGTGTTGAAACGATTAGTGATTTTCAGGAATCGACTAGTCGCCAGCAGTAATCGATTACTAATCGACTAGTCGAAGCCCCCATGTTATTGTTATCAAACACGTGTTCCGCCGTTCTTCCCTGGTTAAAACTAACAGTAATACTTGCAGTGAAACAATGGCAAGTGAAGCTTTCAAAGTCCACAAAACCTCTTTCAGTTTCGAGAGAGAATTAATGTTGGTAGCTTCTGTTTAAAATAATTTTTTCTCAATATAGTCACTGATATTTTAATAAAATAAATCATTATTCAGGTTTTTTTTATATTATTCGTTCCATCCCATTGAATGTTAACAAAAGGAAGTGCTCTTTACGCATGCGTGATGTACATCCCCTGTTGAAAATTAAGCACAGTTAACGCCCACAGCAGTCATCAGTCTGTCAACAATTGTACACCGAACACTCTCACACAACTTCTCGTATTATGACTTAACCTCTTATTTGTCCATAATTATGCATACATCGAACACGCCTACTAATTTCCATATTGTCTGCTTTGAAAATCATCACCTGACCTGATTGGGTTTCCTCTTAACTCAGTTGCAGTTCGAGGAAAAGTTAGTTTCACTTTCAATTTCCTGGAAACTCGCAGATTTCCAGGAATTTGTCCGCATGTATTTACAAAATGAAAATAAAAAGCACATGGATTTTGTAATTGGTTCTTTAGTGATAACAAATTGTTCCAAATACGAACTGGTATGTGTTCTTCCATAATTTCTCTTTGATGTTTCTATAAGACATTTCGAACTTACCAGTACCTGGTGAACAAATTGATGTCCGTAGGTGGCCTAATTTCATGTCAACTTTGGGTCCTAATTTTCTTGCAGGCTGCTCCCTCGAGAATAAGCTCACCCATATATTTTTCCCTGTTTACTTCATGCACCCCTGGTCTTATTCAATCTCTGGTCAGTTGGCCAACTAGGGTTGTTATTCATGCAGTCGGAACCATCAAACGTGTTATTTCCGTGGGTTGTTTTTTGATTTCGAGAGTTTACTTGTGACGTTTGCAACAACGTTGGGTGAATTTAAGGGGATTGTGTAATGTTGGGGCAGATGTTCCGACTAATCGACTAGCAGATTTAGGGATCGACTAATTTAATAATCGCGTCGACATCGATTAGTCGGCTAATCGTTTCAACACTAGTGCATGGAGCTCACTGACTCTTCAGCAGAAGAGAAGACTTAAGAGAATTGCTGCCTTATAAGGCCAGAATTTGAAACTACTGTCTCAAAGGGTTCAAATGGTTGCTTTAGTAAATAAGAACCCAAGCTAAATTCCGAATAGGAATTAATCTAACGATTCTAGGTCTCTTATCGAAAAGTTTCAAACTAACTTAGATAAAGAGACATTAGGCTCAATTGTAAACTATCATGGTGTGCATAGGTATCAGATAACATAGACCTATAACCTTTAAAAGTAACTGGCTGCAGATGATCTCATTAAACAAGTATACTAGAAAGTTTGCAATGTCTGGTATGGAGGGATCAAAAATATCAACATAAAGATCCCTCCACTTTAGCCGCATAGTATAGCGAAGAGGAGGTCCTTCTACAGTTAGGAATCGCGTCCACTACTCGTCCTGTACAATGCTTGCCATGCAAGAAGGATCGCACAACGGAATACGTGAAGGTTGAGACCTTGCGGGTTGTGATAGATTTGACACGATTTCCCCAGCGAAAAATAAAAATCCTCTCGTGGAGGAAGTTTCCGCGGTAAGTCCCACAGCAGACATCTAAGTAAATTTATCCACCGTCTCTGTGGAGACAGAGATGCAACCAACAGAATTATATTGTGAATGAATAATCCTAGCAATACTTGCTGAATCAACAGCGCTGGAGGATACGCATATCCTATCATCGCGTCCTACTAGATCGATAGAGCGTTAACTACATATGCTCGGGGATCCGGACACGGTGACACATACGTCTACAATTGATTGGAGAGTTGTGTCGCAAATAATTTATCACTGGGCGCTCCCATTGATAGCAAATCTGATTGAATACCTGTTTGTTGAGAGTCCATTCCGACGGCAACAAACGACCCTTACGTGAAAGGGAGTCTGCTAATACGATTCGACGACCGAGAATATGACGAACCGAAACAGAACTTGGTGTTCTATAACAAACAGAAGGATTCTTTCCGTTAAAATCAATAACGGAACCGAATGAGTGCCTCCCTGGTTCCGGATATACGCAACTACTGTCGTATTATCGGACAGGATTGAACATGCGTTTCTGAATAAAATTCATCCAAAGACGTAGTGCAAGCCAACATAATATTCTTCCTTGGAAGTTAAGAGCTTGCCTAAAAACTGCGGAACCCAAAGACCCTGGCACTTCGAATCCGTTGGGATCAAAACTGTGTCCCAACCTGTTTGACTGGCATCCGTCATAATCGAAAAACTCGGATCCGGCAACTACAGTGGAACTCTCTGAGTCAACCACCAAATATTTGCCCACGTCTGAATCTCTTGTTACACTTGATAGACAAGAGAACGTGTATATCGAGCAATTCAAGATTGCTGAAAGGTTGCCGTCGAAGAGAAGCTTCTCCGAGACCGAAGCGACTCTGAGAGAGTTCTTCACCTTACTATCCACGCGCGTGGATGTAGCTAGGGCTGCGTCACGTCTAACCAACTCCAGGTTGCCACTGAAGGGCGGAGTTATACGTGGAAAAACTACTGCCCCTGAAAGAAATCTCATTGAGGATCATATCCTGGAATTCTTTCTCTTGAAGACGTAATGATAACGTCTCAGTAAGGTGGTGTACGTATGATAAAGCGTCTAAGTTAAGTCTATTATACAATCATTGTCGTTTCCAACATCGTGGTTGGAATTGACATAGACGGCGAAAAAGATAATTCCCAGTCTTCAGCCTTGCCGTCTTAGACGCAAAGGAACTCTCGGTAAGCCCAGTTCTGCCAATAAAAAAATATTTCCTAGAATTTACGAAAGGCAGAATAGAGCATTGCGGACAAGAAACTAGACTAGCATGTTGATAGCAAGCTTATATATAGCGTCGTTCAATAATTCGAATGTTCTAAAGACATTATTGGACTGCGTCAGCAACTCAGGGACAATGTCCCTGAACCGATCCAAAACTCCGTGTCCAATGACGCTATTAGTCTCTTATCCTGCATCGCAGCAATGTAGTCCGACGGAACAACCTCTGGAAGATAATGCCGGAAGAAATGTATGGCAGCTTCTGTTGTTCCGAAAGGGAAAGCTCGAAATCGTCCGAATCCCTTTCGCCATCCTGTCGGACCCTATGAAGTGTTCGGTCATCCGTACCTGATGCACCAGCGGAGCGCACCGACCCAGCGCCATCGGATTATTCCTGATCCGACCGAGAATCTGTCGTTTGCTGGGATGCTACGATAAGCTGTGCTATTTTGGATAGCATGTCCGTCACTAAGGCCTGTGGAGAAGCGGTCTTACGATGCATTGCCGCTGGAAGCTCCGTGTTCGTTACCCCGTGCATACTTCTATTATGCGAGCGACCGGAGTATGCAGGCCTCGTGTCCCTTGGCTACCGGATGGCGTGACCTGTTCGCCATGGAATCACTGAATGACGAAGCTGGCCGGATATTCGAGGTCACATAGCCAAAGTGCGGTCGTGTGCGCTGCTGTGAGGATGAGGAAGCATTATCAACAGTCACTCGGACTGTCTATATAACGGAGCGTCCCGAGCGGTGGACATACGCTCCGAATGTGAACTGTCTGTACCACAACATCCGGTCCCATATGTTGTTGCACGAGAGAGGGACCTCTCTCGCTCGCCGCCCGGACGGACCGGACGAGCTAGGAACCGGACTAACAGGCTTCCTCCGATCTCTCCTCTAATCCGTCGTCACTGGGTGTGTACTAAAGTCTATTATAGTGCTCGCATCACCCAAATCTCCTTCCTAGACCGCAACGGACGAACCCGACTGCCGAAACATTCGATGAATGGACGCTACACCGGGTGAGCTAGCGAATGTCAACTCCGTCGATCCTACTAGGGACCTCTTAGGTGATTGACGTAATCCATGAGCACTAATTGCCACTAGCTCTTCTTTAACTATGACGACAGAGGCACACTTTTGAAAGACATCTCAGTAATTTTGCGAACAAGAAACCAGACATGCTTGTAAATAGCAAGCATATAAAAAATATATATAGCGTCTTCAATAAATCGAAAGTATCTGAGACATTATTGGACTGTGTCGGAACTGAGGGACGATGTCCCTGAACCGAACCAAAAATTTCTAATCCACCGACGCTATCAGTTTCTTATCCGGTATCGCAGCATTCTGGTCCGACGAAGAACCTCTAGAAGATGAAGTTGGATTACACATACAGCAGCTTATGTTGTTCCGAAAGGGAAAGCTCGAAAACCTCTGAATCCCTTTCGGCATCCCGTCGGACCGTATGAAATTTTCGGACGTCCGCACCTGATGCTTCCGCGGAGCATCCCGACCCAGCGTCGTCGGATATTACATTATGCGAGATTCTGTCGTTGCTGGGATGCTGCGATAAGTTGTGCTATTTGGGATAGCACGTCCGTCACCGAGGCCTGTGCAGAAGCGGTCTTACGATGCTTTGCCGCTGGAAGCTCCATGTACGTTGACTCCCGCATACTTTCTATGCGAACGTCCGGAGTCTCCAGGCCTCGTGTCCCTGGCTATCAGATGGCGTGACCTGGTCGCCGAGGATTCTCTGATTGGCGAAGTTGACTGGATATCGGAGGTCACATAGCCAAGGTGCGGTCGTGTGCGCTGCCATGAGAATGAGGAAGCCTTATTGACAGTCTCTCCGGACTGTCTATATAACGGAGAGTCCCGAGCGGCGGACGTATGCTCCAAATGCGAGACATTTTGTACCACAACATCTGGGGCCAGATGTTGATTATGAGAGAGGGGCCTCTCTCGCTCGCAGCCCGGATGGGCCTGGACGAGCTAAGAACCGGACTAAAAGGCTTCCTCCGTTCTCCCCTCTAATCCGCCATCACTGGGTGTGCACTTGGTTATTTTATAGTGCTTGCATCACCCAAAACTCCTTTCTAGACCGCAACGGACGAACCCGGCTGCCGAACCATTCGATGAATGGACGCTACACCGGGCGAGCTAGCGGACGTCAAAGGCCGTCGAACCTACTAGGGTCCTCTTAGGCAATTGACGTATTACATGAGCACTTTTCCGCTAGCTCTTCATTAATTGTGACGACGGAGGCACACTTTTGGAATACATCACAGATACATCACCCTGATCATGATCGTCTGAAATAGAGATTGATAAAGTAGAGTGACCCTGCGGGGAAAGGACCGGAATGGCCAATTCCCCACTAACATACCGTGACACACGCTTCCCATGTTGTCATCGAATTTAACACATACAGAACAGGAGTTAGTGCGAGTACACTGACTACATTATACAATGATTATGAAAGTCAGAGGAAGATTTCCTCTTATTACAATTGAACAATATCCTTTCATTGTGAAAAGAAAACAAAGTCCTAGTACTCGCACCAATTCCTGACAATCAAAATACATAATAACAAGATCCATTAACATAGAAAAAATAATTGAATCCAAAAAGTTTGAAAAAATATTTTTTCAGAACAGCCCAAGTTTCTGAAAAGTAACGTTGAGCCCCAATGGATCCCAAGCCTAAGTGTGGACAAAAATTCTAAAAATATTTTAAACAATTTATGCAACACTTACGAACAATAATAATGTATTTAGTTATGATTAAATTAACATCAAGATATTATTTTCAAGAAATCCCCCCTCACACAGAGGGCTGTTGGAAATGTAAACAATAAGTGTAAAAACACCAGATCAAGACTCCAGGCACTCTGGCCCGAAATCAGTTACCAATAATACACTATCTGATGCAAAACAGACTTCCAGGGAAGAAACTGCAGAACATCAGATGGTAGATGCAGAACACTACGCCTAACCACCCATAGGTGAAGACGTAAACATGGGGAAAAGAACAGAATTCATTCTGTTATCCAGCTAAAACTCCCAAGAAATTTTAGTAATAATATTACAGAAAATATGCCAAATGCATGGGAGAATAGCAAGAGGGGACTTAAAGGAAAGGGAGAGAGGAAAACACTGAACAAGCAGTGTAACTTACGGTAATAACAAGAATGACCACAACAGGCTGTTGCCTCGAAAATAGGTAACTTAACATAATATCATTAAAAATTTTTAAGTTACAGCCCTGATTATTTTCTGTCACTCATTTTTCCTCTCCTCCTTCTATATCCTCCTTAGAATCGCCATTTCACTAATATTTATGTGTCTGGCATCATTTAAACTGAGATTTACAAGCACAAAGATCAGTCAGATGTTAACTGATGAAGGGCCAAACAAAGAATGATTAATGGCGCCAATTTCGGGACGTCCCTGACACTGCGCATGCGCAGTAGAGGTGAAGTATGGAGGGCCATTCAGGACATGATTTCTTTGGTTTTAGATGCAAATTTTGGGGATTGGGGGGCAAAATTTGTGTTTGGCCCTATATTTTTAAGAGTTAGCACCAGCTATGTCTAGGTCATTGGTACAGTATAAAAATATGAGAAAATTGTCACAAGACCCACAATGGTAACTTCACTTGTAGTACTAAGTTGTAACTTGTGTTGGAATGGAAGGAGTTTTTGAAATTTCTTAAAATTAGTTATAGAAAAGAAACATTTGCACAAATGTTCTGTTTAAATTCTTCAGATCAATCAGAGTCTGATGGAGATATTTGGGTGTTTCCATTTTGTCTCAATGCAAAAGGATACACATTCAAACACTGTCAGTTTAAATGTATTTTGTAAGTATATTAGAGGATGCTGAATTCATGGGAAACCGACTATTAATTGACTAACTGTCGACTAATTCTGGCGATTAGTCAACTATGAAAATTGATGGTCGTGACAGCCTTATAAATGACACTTTCAACAGTTAAGGTCATAGCATGTTGAACAATTTTACAGGGGAAGACAGGCAGAGTACCCAGAAAGAACCACCAAGCAGTGGTGAACAACTGTCAGACTCTCCAACTTACTAACCCAGCACAAGCAGAGTTAGGAGTGTTTAAAGGAAAGAGCACCATCAATGTGTAGTAGGCCTTAGTACACAGCACCACTGTGCCACAACAAAATGAATTATTGAAGCTGTGTTTTATTATACTGCTGTATTCTATCTATACCTTTATCATAAGAATGTGTATTTGCAGAACTAAGTCGAATTTTCTTGGACCCAAAATGTTTGAGCATATAGTCTTTTCTGCATAAATCGTGGAATTTCTGAAAAAGAACAAATTAATATTAACCCGATAGTGTACTTTGTGACATAGAAGTGTGTATAATGTTTTTCTTAATCTCTCACTGGGCACAGGCTTTTCTCGTTGGTTCCTTTCATTCTGCTGCACATCAATGAACCATTAATTAGAATTGTATGAAGTCTCTTAAACCAAAGACAAAAATGTGTAGAAGGTTATTTCATCATCAGAGTATACTTCTATAAAAAAAAAAACAACCCAAAATACAATTTCTTTCTAAGTCATTGAAGATAAGTAACTCCAAACAAACCAAAGAATCAGACAAATGCACATATGTCGCACATAAACAAACTGTTGACAACAGACTGGTACTAATAGTCTAAATGAAGGGTATGGCACTTGAATCTGCTCCCCATAAGGATGCTGTATTCCAAATAGAGCTGAAGCGGTTAAAGGATTTTTCTGATTGATTAATCACATGGATTAACCTTGGTTAACCGATTTATCACTTGCCCTAATAGGTAGCTGAACCACTGATGATTTAAGTAATTAAAACTTTACTCAATGTGACGGACAAAACAGGTCAGTGCCAAAAACAAAATGTCCATTCAAATGTTATTATGGTTTCAATTTTTGTCTCAAAACATAGCGTGTGACCCTCATTGGAACGAGCTTAACGAGCTCATTCCAATGAGGGGTCATAAGCTATGTTTTTGAGACAAACATTGAAAATCTTTACTAATTCAAGAATTACTTCTGCAAGTACCGTCTGCTACTCGCATTTGGTGAAGGGTTGAGAATGACCATTTCCAGCTACTGATACAGTATAATGATCATGCAAGTGAACAAGTATGTCAGCACGTAACTGGCATGCTTTACTCTGTCTCATATAATTGATATGAGCCAGTGTGGCAATGTTTGCCAGTTTTGGAGCAAGTTTGTTCCTTTGTTAACCCATATAATACCGTAGTTCAAAAGTAACAGTTAGCCGATGAATAACTTTTCTGATCGATCAAGATGTTGATCATTGGTTAATTGATTAACTGTATCAGCTCCAATTCTAAATATCGAAAGATTCTGACTAGAAGATCTGACGAAAAAGATTTTTAAAGAATAATCCTCATGTTGCACAAAGTCAAAATGCAGGCTCTAATAAGGGCGCAATTATCAATCTAAGGACTTGATTTGAACAAACTTGAATCTTACCACCATGCGGATGCTGAATATCAAATATCAAAAGATTTTGACTGGTGGATCTGAAGAAGATTTTTAAAGAATATTCTTCATATGCACCAAGTTAAACTGCAGGCTCCCATAGGGAGACAAAATATGAACTAAGGGACTTGACTGGACCAAATTTACATCTGAATCCTTAAGTATACTAAATATCAAAATATTCTGAATGATTGATCTGAAGATTTTTGAAGAACCATCCTCATATTGCGCAAAGTCAAAATGCAGGCTCCCATAGAGGGACCCAAATATTAACCTAGGGATCTGATTTGACCAAACTTGAATCTGATCCCCTAAAGGCTGTTCCCATAGGGAGACCAAATATTAACCCAGATACATGGTTTGAATGAACTTGAATCTCACACCGAAAGGATGCCATATACCAATATCAAAAGATTCTGACTCATTGTTCTGGAGGAGAAGATTTTTAAAGAATATTTCTCACATTGCACTCAGTTAAAATTTGGGTTCCCATATCAGACCTTCAAATTCCCCCAAATTTAGGCTGTTAAAAGGTGTCCCCCATTGATGGAGATCTCCCCAATTTATCTGTCAATAGGAGTTCACCTGTACATAGGTCAGGCTCTTCCTAATATGGAATACAGAGTACAACAGAAATCCAAGTGATCAATTTTACTTACTGCAGCATTTATCTGTACCAAATATCAAGTCATTGTACCAATCGGTCCATGAGAAGAACTTTGGGAGCATTATTCCCCACCCACTCCCTTAGGGGCAGGGCAACTTGAATTTAAACAAAATCAAAATATGATGCCACAACAAATGAAAGTGTCAATGACACTGTAGCTCAACTTATTAATTAAGACATGTACATGTATAGTATGTGACACAGCAATGACAAACATCTAGGTAATGACCTGATAACAAAGGTACATATAAAGTATTGTAACGGTCTGTACATAAATACTGACCGTAGCCTGTAACAAATGTATAGGTAAAGTATTGTAAAGGTGGGCAACAGTCAGATGCTAAACTAGAAAAGAAATTTTTGAGTCCCAGAGTGGGTCTGACGGAAACCCAAAATATTTGTTCTCATAACACAGTGATAGCAAAGGCACCCAAAGACACTCGTTCCTGTCCCAAGGTGATAACAAAGGTACCCAAGAAGTTTTGTGAAGATCGGTTCATAAATATGGCCTCTAGTCTGAGCCGTATAGAAGTTGTGTACAAAAATTGATTGGACCTAATTTCAGTACAAAATGGCTACTGGCAGCCATCTTGAATTTTGGACTGCACACACCCAGAAACACTCGTTCTCGTCCCAAGGTGATAACAAAGGTACCCAAGAAGTTTCGTGAAGATCGGTTCATAAATACAGCCTCTAGCCCGAGCCGTATTGACATGTTCACTTACTGTATATAAGTAGCACTGAATAAATCAAAATTCATCTAATTTGCATAATTTCTGCACGAGAAAAAAACCTGTATTATATGTGATGTATTCCATGTTACAAAACATTCATTCAAAAATATATTCAAATGAGAACCTTCAAATAGAAGTTCTGTACTAAAAACTGATTGTACCTAATTTTGGTACAAAATGGCCATCTGCAGCCATCTTGAATTTAGACCGCAGCCAAAAACACACATTCTCGTCCCAAGGTAATAACAAAGGTACCCAAGAAGTTTCATGAAGATAGGTTCATAAATACAGCCTCCAGCCCTAGCCATATTGACATGTGCATTGTGCACTTACAGTGTATAAGTAGCACTGAATAAATCAAAGTTCATCTAATTTGCATAATTGATGCACGAGAAAAAACTCTGTATTATATGTGATGTATTCCATGTTACTAAATATTCATACACAAATTTATTCGAATCAGAACTTTCATACAGAAGTTCTGTATAAAAAACTGATTGCACTAATTTTGGTACAAAATGGCTGCTGGTGGCCATCTTGAATTTCGGACTGCACCCAAAAACACTCGTTCTCATCCCACGGTGATAATAAAGGTACCCAAGAAGTTTCGTAAAGATCGGTTTATAAATACGGCCTCTAGCCTGAGCCGTATAGAAGTTGTGTACAAATGAAAGTGTCAATGACACAGGCCCGTCGGAATGAAATTTATATTGGGGGGGCTGATATTGCTAATTTGGGTGAACTGGCTGATACTAAATGGGTATGGGGTATCCAGATGCCGAAGGCATTTGGCACGAGTGCTGAAGGCACAAGCTTTTTGAGGGGTGGGGGGGGGGGGGGGAGAGGAGGGGGGGTTACTCCCCAGAAAATGTTTTGAAAACGGCAATCAAAGGAAGCATTCTGGTAGCTTTTGAAGCAAAAACCTCTTGATTTTTTTAAATGGCAAAAGTTGTTTTTTTTAACAAAATGTTTCAAAAATCCCAATAGAACCCCATAACATTTGGGGACGGTTCTCACAACGGGCTCACCTGTAGGCCGTGGCCGTATTCCGTCATGCTAAAAAACAGTCAGGACTTATGGTGGATTCATTAGTTTTATCATTACGCCAACGGTTGTCGTGGTCTTCTAAGCTGCCAATGGAATTGCTCAAAACGTTTGCACATCAACATATGCAGGTGCATGTTATACATTCAGTGATACGTTCATAATTCTAATCCAGGGGCGTAGAAAGCTAATTTTATTTGGGGGGGGGTAGGAGCTATATTCCCATGACGCAATGCGTCATCCGAGCGGTGAGTGGGCATGAGAGGGGGTATCTTCCGTCTCGTTGGTGGGGGGTGCGGGGGCCTCCCCAGGAAAATTTTTCGAATTTAAGACGTAAAAACATGCATTCTGGTTGATTCTGAGCAAATAAATCGTATATTCCTATGACTCTTCGCGTCATCCGATCCGCAAAGAGGCGAGTGGGGGTGAGCACGAGAGGGGGTATCTCCACGTCTCGTTGGTGGGGGTCCGGGGGGAGGGGCCTCCCCCGGGAAATTTTTTTTAATTTAAGACGTACAAATATGCATTCTGAGTGATTCTGAGCAAATACATCGTCAGTAAGGAAATACGTCAGCTCTCTGATCAATTCAGCGTGATTTCCGAGCAGAATGACAGGAATGGTGAACATGCAATTAATTACCCTGTGGTTGGTTGGGGTTTAACATCGCTTTCCACAATTAGGCGAAAACACGACTGTCAGTTTTATTGGTGGAAGAAAGCCCACATGGAACCCACTCAATCCAGTAATCATTAAACAGCAATGTCGGAATATGGTAACCAGTGGGCATCCCGGGTGGAGAAACCACCAACCCAGCCCAGTAAAGCCTACTTTTGACAAATTTGTGGGGGTGGGGTGAGTGGAAAATATCTCCCTTACCACCCCCCCCCCCCCACCCCACCCCCCCCCCCCCCCACCCCACCCCCCCCCCCCCCCCCCCAGTTCCTACGCCACTGTTCTAATCTGAGTTAAATAATGTAATGTCCAGTTTTATTCAGATTACATCGGTTGCTCTGGATAAACTAACGACAAAATATGAGCAAATTATTGGGGGGGCTGCAGCCCCCCCGGTTCCGACGGGCCTGTGACACTGTAGCTCAACTTGACAAACTTGAACTTCGTAAGTTATAAATGAAATGGCAATTGTGTGTGCACAACGTCAGAGTAATCCATGCATTTTAAATGTAAACTGTAAGACTGGCTAAAGGAAGAATGTTGATACACAAATGCAGTATGTTCAGAGGTTATTGTAAATGGCAACTTTTTTCATAGAAATGAATGCTTATCAATAGCTCTTATCTAAAGTTCTTGCCTAATGAGCAAACCGAGTGCAAAAACAATCCTATGATAAATGTGGCCTGTAGGCCATGTCAAAGAATGTTGATGCACAAATGCAATAAATTCAAAGATTGTTGCTAACAGCAACAGTTTTTGATGGAAATGAAAAGAAAATCAATAGCTCCTATCTTTGTCAATTTGCATAAGCATACAAAGTTTCAAAACATCCTGATAATGAATGTGCCCTCTGAGGCATGCCAAAGGAAGATGTTAATGCACTAAGTAGAAGGTCATTGCTTGTGGCAATGGGGTTTTTTATGGAAATTCATAAATATACCCTGCAGAGAGTGCAAAAGGGATAAGTTGATGCACAAATTCAGTAAGTTTAAAGGTTGGTGATAACGACAATAATTTTTTATGGAAATGAAAAAAAGCAATAGCTCACATCTAGAGGTCACACAGAACACACATACCAAGTTTCAAAGTGATCCAATCATAAATGTGCCCTGAAGGCCATGTTAAAGGGAAATATTGAGGTCTGACTAAACTAAGTTCAAAGGTCAACATTTTTTGACAGAAATGGAAGAAAATCGACAGCTCCCATATAGATGTCACCCCACACAAACTCACTAAGTTTGCAAGCGATTCAATCATAAATGTGCCCTGCAGGGTGTGTCAAAGGGAAATATTGATGCTTAACTGCACTAAGTTTTTACTAAGTTCATTGAAGATCATTGCCAGTGGCAACATTTTCTGACGGAAACCGAAGAAAATCGATAGGTCCCATCTAGAGGTAACCCCAAACAAGCATACCAGGTTTCAAAGCAATCTGATTATAAATGTGCCCTGTAGGGTGTGCCAAAGGGAAATATTGAGGTTGGACTAAACTAAGTTCTAAGAATGTTGGCCGCAGCAACATTTTTGGATGGAAATGGAAGAAAATCGATAGCTCCCAACTAGAGGTCACCCCAAACAAGCATGCCAGGTTTCAAAGCAATCCGAACATTAATGTGCCCTGTAGGGTGTGCCAAAGGGAAATATTGAGGTCTGACTAAACTAAGTTCTAAGAACGTTGGCCGCGGGAACATTTTTTGACAGAAATGGATGAAAATCGATAGCTCCCAACTAGAGGTGACCCCAAACAAGCATACCAGGTTTCAAAGCAATCCAATCATAAATGTGCCCTGTAGGGTGTGCCAAACAGAAATATTAAGGTCTGACTAAACTAAGTTCTAAGAACATCGGCCGCGGCAACATTTTTTGACGCAAATTGATGAGAATCGATAGCTCCCATCTAGAGGTCACCCCAAACAAGTATGCCAGATTTCAAAGCAATCCAATCATAAGTGTGCCCTGTAGGGTGTGCCAAAGGGAAATACTGAGGTCTGACAAAACTAAGTTCTAAGAAGGTTGGCAGCGGCAACATTTTTCGATGGAAATTGCAGAAAATCGATAGCTCCCATCTAGAGATCTCCCCAAACAAGCATACCAGGTTTCAAAGCAATCCGATCATAAATGTGCCCTGTAGAGTGTGCCAAAGGGAAATATTGAGTCTTCTGACTAAACTATGTTCTAAGAATGCTGGCCGCAGCAACATTTTTTGACAGAAACCGACGAAAATCGATAGCTCCCATCTAGAGGTCACCCCAAACAAGCATGCCAGGTTTCAAAGCCATCTGATCATAAATGTGCCCTGTAGGGTGTGCCAAAGGGAAATATTGAGGTCTGACTAAACCAAGTTCTAAGAACGTTGGCCTTGGCAACATTTTTTGACGGAAATGGAAGAACATCAATAGCTCCCATCTAGAGGTCACCCCAAACAAGCATGCAAGGTTTCAAAGCAATCCGATCATAAATGTGCCCTGTAGGGTGTGCCAAAGGGAAATATTGAGTCTTCTGACTTAACAAAGTTTTAAGAACGTTGGCCGCGGCAACAATTTTTGAAGGAAACCGACGAAAATCGATAGCTCCCATCTAGATGTCATCCCAAACAAGCATACCAGGTTTCAAAGCAATCCGATCATGAATGTGCCTTGTAGGGTGTGCCAAAGGGAAATATTGAGTCTTCTGACTAAACTAAGTTCTAAGAATGTTGGCCGCGGCAACAATTTTTGACGGAAATTGAAGAAAATCGATAGCTCCCATCTAGAGGTCTCCCCAAACAAGCATACCAGGTTTCAAAGCAATCTGATCATAAATGTGCCCTGTAGGGTGTGCCAAAGGGAAATATTGAGGTCTGACTAAACTAAGTTCTACGAACATTGGCCGTGGCAACATCTTTTGATGGAAATTGAAGAAAATCGATAGCTCCCACTAGAGGTCACCTTAAACAAGCATACCAGGTTTCAAAGTAATCAAATTATAAATGTCCCCTGTAGGGTGTGCCAAAGGGAAATATTGTGGTTTGACTAAACTAAGTTCTAAGAACATCGGCCGCGGCAACATTTTTTGACGGAAATTGAAGAAAGTTAAAAAATTTATAGTAATTTATATATTTTTTATACTTACTAATGACCCAGACAAAGCTGGTGCTAATTCTCAAAAATCTAGGGCCAAACACAAATTTTGCCCCCCAATCCCCCAAATTTGCATCTAAAACCGAAAAAATCATGTCCTAAATGGTCCTCCATACTTTCCCTCCACTGCGCATGCGCAGTGTCAAGGAGATCTCGAAATTGGCGCCAATTATCATTCTTACAAGCAGTGCCTGGTCAGCGCTATGTACTCAGCGGGGAGGTATGAGTTCCCAACTCCTGGGAGGGCCATCCCCGTCTGGGTCATTGGTAAGTATAAAAAATATATAAATTACTATAAATTTTTTAACATTTTTATACTGTACCAATGACCCAGACATAGCTGAATAGTAAAAAGGCTGGAGGGCCTAGGACATAGAGGAAAATCCAATAAGCTCAACTATATATAATAGAGACATCCCCTCGAGGAGAAAAGGAGTATTAGGCTTTGCATGTATCTTTCTTATTTATGATAAATTAGAAAGACACAACACCCTCCATAATTGAGCATAATAACATTCATGTTCTCTATTAACATCCAGTATAACCCTTTATACTAATTATTTTTAAAGTAAGCCAATAAATAAAGTCAGTCCAGAGAATTGAGACTCTTTATACTCTTTAAAAGTGTCCGAGGATTGTATATTAACGCCCGTTTGACACGTGACATATACAAATGCTTCACACCGAGCTATACTTTAAAAATATGACATGAATGAATTTTAAACATTAACTTTACACTTTAAAACCATCCCGGTAACGACTCAGAATTAATGACTCCGGAGGAGGTATCCCCTTGCTTTTCACTATAAAGCAGGTCAAATAGCCCAGAGCGAAGAGGGCAGCAGGACGGAGTCACTGCCAGAACAGAAAGCCTGCATAACTATAGTTGCAACTGTTTAGAGGACGACATTCTGAACAACAGATAACGGACCTAAACAATGCAGGTCTCCAGAAATGGACTCAATATTTCTGAGATAAAAATTTGTGAATGTGGATGGCTGAGACCAATATGCTGCCTTCATTAAATCAGTAATAGCAACACTATTTGCGTAAGCCCAAGATGTAGAAAGAGCTCTTACTTCATTAGCCGAAATCTTAAGCAGAGACTGCTGAGTTGTAGATTATCATAAGCAGTACGGATAGTTAATTGAATCCATCTAGCAATAGAATGGACCATAATGTCCTTTCTATTAGGCATCAGAGACAGAAAGAATCGTTTTCGTCCCTTTCTGATAAACTGAGATCTTCGTTTATAAATACGTAAAGCTCTAACCGGACAGAGTAAAGGCCTATGCCCATCTGAAGACGGAAGGGCCTTAATAACAATAGGTTCCGGATATTTATTAGGAGCCTGATTCTTAGCCAAAAATCCAACATTAGTAGTAAAGGTAATAGTGTTCCCGACACTACGATAGTGAGAATCGTCCACAGATATGCATGAAGCTCACTGACTCTTCTAGCAGAAGAGAAAGCTAAGAGAAATGCTGTCTTATAAGATAAGAATTTGAAGTCCACTGTCTCAAGAGGCTCAAATGGCTTTTCTTTAAGTTTAAGAAGAACCCAAGCTAAATTCCATTTAGGAATTAATCTAAGGGTTCTAGGTCTATTTATCGAGAAGTTTCTAACTAATTTAGATAAAGAGACATTAGATCCAATTTGTAAACTATCATGATGTGCATAAGTATCAGATAACATAGACCTATAACCTTTAAAAGTAACAGGCTGCAGTTTGATCTCGTCAAACAAGTATATTAGAAAGTTTGCAATGTCTGGAATGGAGGGATAAAAAATATCAACAGAATGATCCCTACACCAACGTCAAAAGACCTTCCACTTAGCCGCATAGTTTAGCGAAGAGGAGGTCCTCCTACAGTTAGAAATTGCATCCACTGCTCGTCCTGTAAAATGCTTGCCGTGCAAGAAGGACCGCACAATGGAAATACGTGAAGGTTGAGACCTTGCGGGTTGTGATGTAGTTGACGCAATTTCCCATGCGAAAGAAGATCCTCTCGTGGAGGAAGCCTTCGCGGTAAGTCCCACAGCAGACACCTGAGCAGATTTATCCACGGTCTCTGTGGAGACAGAGATGCTACCAACAGAATTTTGCATTGAGATTGTTTTATCTTTAGCAATATCTGCTGAATCAACGGCGCTGGAGGATACGCATATCCTATCATTCCGTCCCACGAGGTCGATAGAGCGTCTACTGCATATGCTCGGGGATCCGGACATGGTGACACATACGTCTGCAACTGATTGTTGAGTTGTATCGCAAATAAGTCTATCATTGGCCGCTCCCATTGGTAGCAAATCTGATTGAATACCTGTTTGTTGAGAGTCCATTCTGACGGCAACAAGTGACCCTTCCGTGAAAGGGAGTCTGCTAATACATTCAGACGACCTGGAATATGACGGACCAAAAGTAGAACTTGGTGTTCTAGAACAAACAGAAGGATTCTTTCCGTTAAATTGAATAACGGAACGGAATGAGTGCCTCCCTGGTTCCGAATATATGCTACTACTGTCGTATTGTCGGACAGGATTTGGACATGTGCTTTCTGAATAATGTTCATCCAATGACGTAGTGCAAGCCAAATTGACATCATTTCCTTGATGTTTATGTGCTTGCCTAGAAACTGCGGATCCCAAAGACCCTGGCACTTCGAATCCGTTGGGATCAATGTTGCACCCCAACCTGTTTGACTGGCATCTGTCATACTCGTAAAACTCGGATCCAGCAACTGCAGTGGGACTCCCTGAGTCAACCACTGAATGTTTGCCCAAGTCTGAATCTCTTGTTTCACTTGATTTGACAAGAGAACGTCTATATTGAGCGAATGAATCTTTACACTCCAATTCTGAGTTAAGAAAATTTGGAGAGGACGAGTGCGTAACCGCCCTATTGGAATGAGATCCGCAGCGGCTCCGCACAGACCTATCAGTCTCATGAACTCTCTCGCTGTGACTTTGTCTGAGTGAAGACAATAGCGAGCGTAACAACTGATTAATTTCGCTCTGGTTAACGGCAGATGAACGAGATTGTTGTGCGTTTCGAAGCTCATTCTCAAATGAGTGAATGACTTGGACGGCACCAGATCCGACTTCTCCTTGTTTATTATAAAACCGAGACGTCGGAGTAATAGAAGCAGATTCTGCACATCGTTCTGAAGCGTTAACTCGTTGCCGTACCTCTGAAGAATGTCGTCCAGGTAGGCCGACGTTACCGCAGATGAATGAGCTTGGAATTATATCATTACCGAGTTCATTATTCGAGTGAAAACCCAGGGCGCTAGGTTCAAACTGAAGCACATCGCTCGGAACTGATATACAACTCCTAGGACTGCGAAGCGTAGATACTTTCTGAATGTCGGATGTACCATGACGTGAAAGTACGCATCCTTGAGATCTATGCTTGTAGCATAGTCGTTCACCCGAATACTCGCTCTGACTGATCGAATTGTCTCCATATAGAACTTCGGAGCGACGCTCAGCTTGTTTATCCAGCTCAGATCTATGACTGGATGGAACAAGCCGTCTGGTTTTGGAACCAGAAACAGATGGCTGTAGAAACCCGGTGATTCCTGGTCTTCTACGACCTCTACCGCGTTCTTCTTCAGAAGAGACTGTACTTTGATAGAAGAGCGTCTCTTTTCTGCAGATTTGACGGAAGCTGAGTCCATTTTAGACTTCGAGTTAATGGAGGCTTTCATTTGAAGGATATTCTTAGTCCTTCCGAAATTACCCCTCGAACCCAGGGGTCGTCCGTAATTGATGCCCAATCGTTTATAAAACTTGATAATCTTCCGCCTACCAGAACACGATAGAGGTTCAAGCCATCACCTCCTGGACCTGCGAGGCTTGCGGAAGGAGAAACTACGTCCTCCGCGACCCGCACCTCGCCCCGTCGACCTAGGGACGTCTGACCGGTAATCTCGGCCAGAAGAACGTCCCACACGAGAGTCGCTGCCTTGACGGTCTCTAGAATAAGACCTAGAGGACGCATAGGAACCTCTATAGGAACTTCTCTTGGGCGTACTTGTCCCAGAAGTGCCTGTCTTACTCTTTTCTGCTGTATCCGGCTTTTTGGAAGTGGATTTGAAAAGCAGAGAATCCGAAGCTTTCTTAGTTATCTTATCATAGATTGCTGAAAGCTTGCCGTCGAAGAGAAGCTCTCTGAGAGAGTTCTTCACCTTACCATCCATGTGCGTGGATTTAGCTAGGGCTGCGTCACGTCTAACCAACTCCAGGTTTGCCACTGAAAGGGCGGAGTTATACATGGAATAAGCTATTGCCCTTGAAAGAAGTCTTAATGAGGATTGTATATCCTGGAATTCTTTCCCTTGAAGACGTAATGATAACGCCTTAGTAAGGTGATCTGCATATGATAAAGCATCTAAGTTAACTCTGTTAGACATTATTGTCGTTTCCAACGTCGTGGTTGGAATTGACATAGACGACGGTATAGACAATTCCAAGTCTTCCGCCTCGTCGTCTAGATGCAGAGGAACTCTCGGTATGCCCTGTCCTGCCGTTTCGAATTTATTCCTTGAATTGATGAAAGGCAGATTTAGGGCATTTGCGGATAAGAAACCAGACTTGCCCGTTTTGGTAGCAAGCTTATAAATAGCGTCGTTCAATAATTCGAAAGTTCTTGTGACCTTATTGGACTGTGTCGGAAACTCAGGGACGATGTCCCTGAACTGATCAAAAAATTCTGTGTCCAATGCCGCTATCAGTCTCCTATCCAGCATCGCAGCATTCTGGTCCGATGGAACAACCTCTGGAAGATAATGCCGGATAAAATCTATGGCAGCTTTATGTTGTTCCGAAAACTCCAAATCCTCCGAATCCCTTTCGCCATCCTGTCGGACCCTATGAAGTTCTCGGTCGTCCGTACCCGATGCTTCGGCGGAGCGTACCGACCCAGTGTCGTCGGATAATTCCTGATCCGACAGAGATTCTGTCGTTTGCTGGGATGCTGCGATAAGTTGTGCTATTTGGGATAGCACGTCCGTCACTGAGGCCTGTGGAGTAGTGGTCTTACGTTGCTTTGCCGCTGGAAGCTCTGTGTACGTTGACTCCTGCACACTTCTTTTATGCGAACGTCCGGAGTCTACAGGCCTCGTGTCCCTGGCTACCGGATGGCGTGACTTGGTCGCCGTGGAATCCCTGATCGGCGAAGCTGGCTGGATATCCGTGGTCACGTAGCCAAGGTGCAGTTGTGAGGATGAGGAAGCCTTATCGACAGTCTCCCCGGACTGTCTATATAACGGAGCGTCCCAAGCGGCGGCCGTATGCTCCGAATGCGAAACGTTTTGTACCACAACATCTGGTCCCAGATGTTGTTGTACGAGAGAGGGACCTCTCTCGCTCGCAGCCCGGATGGACCTGGACGAGCTAGGAACCGGACTAATAGGCTTCCTCCGTTCTCTCCTCTGATCCGTTGTCACTGGGTGTGCACTTTGTCTTATTATAGTGCTCGCATCACCCAAATGTCCTTCCTGGACCGCAACGGACGAACCCGGCTGCCGAGCCATTCGATGAATGGTCGCTACACCGGGCGAGCTAGCGGACGCCAATGCCGTTGATCCTACTAGGGACCTCTTAGGCAATTGACGTATTTCCATGAGCACTTTTGCCGCTAGCTCTTCATTTAACTATGACTACAGAGGCACACTTTTGGAAGACATCACGGAAACATCACCCTGTTCTTGTTCCTCTGAAATAGAGATTGATAAACTAGAGTGACCCTGCGGAGAAAGGACCGGCATGGCCTTTTCCCCACTAACAACATACCGTGACACACGTTTCCAATGTTTGTCATCCCAATTGACACATACTGAACAGGAGTTAGTGCGAGTACACTGACTACAATTAATACAATGATTATGAAAGTCAGAGGAAGATTTCCTCTTATTACAATTTGAACAATATCCTTTCATTGTGAAAAGAACACAAAAAGTCCTAGTACTCGCACCAACCCCTGAAAACAAAGATACATAATAACATGATCCATTAACATAGAAAAAATAATTTAAATCAAAAAAATTTTTTGAAAAAATATTTTTTTTCAGAAAAGCCCAAGTTTCTGAAAGTAACGTTGAGCCCCAATGGATCCCAAAAAGCCTAAGTGTGGACAAAATTTTTTAAAATATTACAAAAAAATTAATGCAACACTTACGTATAATAATAATGTATCTTGTTATGATTAAGCTAATACAAAGACAAGAAAATCCCTCTCAACAGAAACCGTTGTCAATGTAAACAAGAAGTGTATAAACACCAGAAACATGACTCCAGGCACTGATAACCATGGCCCGAAATCAGTTACCAATAACACAATATCTGATGCAAAACAGAGACTTCCAGGGAAGAAACTGCAGAACATCAGATGGTAGATGCAGAACACTACGCCTAAACACCCATGGGTGAGGACGTAAACATGGGGAAAAGAACAGAATTCATTCTGTTACCCAGCTAAAACTCCCAAGAAATTTTAGTAATAATATTACAAAAAATATGCCAAAAGCATGGGAGAATAGCAAGGGAGGACTTAAAGGAAAGGGAGAGAGGAAACACTGAATAAGCAGTGTAACTTTATAGCAAGAATGACAACAACAGGCCCATGCCTCGAAATTAGGCAACATAACATAATTTCGTAAAAAAATTTTAAGTTACAGCCCTGATTATTTCCTGCCACTTATTTTTCCTCTCCTCCTTCTATTTCCTCTTTAGATCCACCATTTCTCTAATATTAATGTGTCTGGCATCATTTAAACTGAGATTTACAAGCACAAATATCAGTCAGATGTGAACTGATGAAGGGCCAAACAAAGAATGATAATTGGCGCCAATTTCGAGACCTCCTTGACACTGCGCATGCACAGTGGAGGGAAAGTATGGAGGACCATTTAGGACATGATTTTTTCGGTTTTAGATGCAAATTTTGGGGATTGGGGGGCAAAATTTGTGTTTGGCCCTAGATTTTTGAGAATTAGCACCAGCTATGTCTGGGTCATTGGTACAGTATAAAAATATCGATAGCTCCCATCTAGAGGTCACCCCAAACAAGCATACCAAGTTTCAAAGTGATCTGATCATAAATGCGACTTGTGAGGTGTGCCAAAGGAAATTGTGGACGTACGTACTAATGTACTAATGTACTAACATATTAACGTACGCCGACGGACGAGAAGTGATGGCAATAGCTCAGCTTGACTTTGTCAAGTTGAGCTAAAAAAACTGATTGGACCTAATTTCGGTACAAAATGGCTACTGGCAGCCATCTTGAATTTTGGATCGCACCCAGAAACTCTCGTTCTCATCCCAAGGTGATAACAAAGGTACCCAAGAAGTTTCTTGAAGAGCGGTTCATAAATACAGCCCCCATAATTTCTGCACGAGAAAAAAACCCGTATTATATGTGATGTATTCCATGTTACTAAACATTCATACAAAAATTTATTCAAATCAGAACTTTCATACAGAAGTTCTGTATAAAAAACTGATTTCACTAACTAAAGTACAAAATGGCTGCTGGTGGCCTTCTTGAATTTTGGATCGCACCCAAAACACTCATTCTCGTCCCATGGTGATAACAAGGGTACTCAAGAAGTTTCGTAAAGATCGGTTCATAAATACGGCCTCTAGCCCGAGCCGTATTGAATTGTTGATGGACAGACGGACAACTGGCCATGGCATAACCTGATTTGACTTACGTCAAAGTTGAGTTAAAAATCATCTCAAATTTCACAGAAATCGGTTCAGCAATTTCGAAGAAGTAGCGAACAACATGTTTACCGACAGCAGATGACGTATTATATATTTATTTATTGGTGTTTAAGGTCACATACTTATGCACAATGGCTAATCGTGACCGTGACAGTTTTACAGGTGATGGAAGCCGGAGTACCCGGAGAGAACCACCAAGCATCGACGAGCAACTGTCACCTCCTCAACATTCTAACTCTGTTCAAGCTCCACTCAAGCAGGGTTACAGCGGTTGAAGACATGTGCACCATCGATGTGCAGTACACCTTAGTACACAACATCTTCATGTCCCTATCTAGGCAACTGGGAAAAAGTGCCTTGCCCAAGGGTCGTCCCGCACAGGGATTGAACTTGAGACCTCTAGCATAGAAGTCCAACAGTCTACCACTGAGCCACCGCACTCAAGGCAGATGACGTACAACAGATGACAGACAGAGAGTGATCACTGCAGCTCACCCTGATTTTCAGTCAGGTGATCTAAAAACTGAAAATAAGATGTCCTGAAAGATAAATGTCATCAATATAATAAGTATTCAAAATTTTTTTATGTATGAGGCTAAAAAGGAAGTACAAGAAAGTAGACCAGGAAGGAAAAATGCAAGAGGCCCAAAGAGGCCTTAATTGCTCACCTGAGGAAGTTGCTTAACTCTTTGTATGCTGTTGGTGGATATTCCTGCCCAGCACAGGGTTTCTCTTGTCACCGAAATAAGTATTATTTGGGCGCATATAATAAAATTTTCGTGCTGCAAATTGAATGGATTTTTTCACCAATGATTTCATATTTTACATTTGTATTAATTTTTTCATGAAATCTAGTCATGGCTGCTACAAAGCAGCCATGATCAGATTTGATGAAAAATATCTTGAAAATACCCAGCGTGTTAAGAGTTAAAGAAGGATTTAGGGTCACATTCTGCATCTATGGCTAGTTAACACTATAGAGGAATGAAGTTATGTAATTTTATAACACTGTTGTCTAGGTCAGAAGATTTAAATGCCTACATTTCTTGTAACACAGAAGAATGGGCCATTTTCCATGACCCAGAATTCCTATTATCTATTTTCCAGTGTGGGCGGGGTTCAAACTCCAATTGTGCCAATTTTATATCAAAGTCACATGACATGGTTTTATTGATATTTTTTTTCTCAACTGCTTAATTTCTCAATTATGCAGGAAGATGTGGCAGAATCATTAGGTAAAGGGCTAAATCTGGTGAAATTCTTCAAAAATCACTCATTTGCAAGAAAGAAAAAAAATCACTATTAGGACCCTAAAACCCTTCCCTCCCTCCCACCCTCTCACACCCATAATTGGGGTGACAGTTCTTCATAAATCACTCAAAAGCTTTCAAAACTCATTTTAAAGTAAGAAAAAAAAATCACCCAATGGACCCAACTCCCACCACCCTAAGGACCTCAAGCAACCTGGTGGACCCCATTTGGACAAATATTAATCTTATTCACCCACTTATACATCAGACTAAACTTGACCATGATCGGCCCTCATCACTCATTTTAATAAAGGAACAAATAAAGTGCAAGCATATAAAATATGGTTAAATTTGGTCCAGTAGTTTTTAGGAGAAGTCGATAAAGTAAAGTTTAGGCCGGATAACAGATGGAAAGTGATCACAAAAACTCCACTTGAGCTTCACTCAGGTAAGCTAAAAAGGCTAACAACTGCTACAAGTCATTTCAACTTCACTGAATGACTCGGTTACCACTGGCCCTTGACACAGGGGATGTTGCCGAGACAAAATATCTGAAAAAAATCTTTTCCATCTATGAGAACTTTTCTCATCTACCTTTCCTTTCAGGCCTTTTTTTTCTTGGGCCAATCATGATGCTGGTTTGCCATGTTGTGTCCTATGAAAACCAAATATTTGCAAGTAGTACAGTGAGAACCCAAAAAGCCGAGTAGTATAAGGGCCAACTCATAACAGATCATACTGCAGTCTACAGAAGGTTGTGTTTTGCTTTGCTGGATGTATGCTGAATTTTCGAAAACTCTGTCAAACAAGACTGAATTGGTTCAATTCCTAATTGCATTACCGGTATGGAAAAAGTTTGCAGTCTGAAATTTTGATATTGTGATCTTTCGAGGGCTAAAATTCAAACATTCTTAAGCACTTTCAAGGATCCATACAAATTCTATTAGAACACAGCAGAAAAGATTCTAAGAAAATCTTGAAATACACTATTACATGAGACAAGTCAAATCAGTTGTTTAGTGATCATCTTGGGCAATTCCCAAAAACACTTACTGAATTATCTGTTGCTCCCTTTATAACTACTGGCTTGGAGAAGGCATATCTGAAAAGCAGACAAATAATTTGACTAAATAACTTGACTGAAAAAGAATTTTTGAGTTTTGACTCAAAGTCTTGAGATTAAGTTTTAATTCTTCTGCTATGTCCATGTATATACGGTACTAATTATCGTAAAACTAAATCTGATGATTTAAAGGTTATTACCAGGCAGACCAGGCACATGTGCACTGTTTTACAGAGATTTCAGTCAGATGTGTAATTCATAATGTCATTATCTAAACAAGCTAACAGAGCCACAGAAGTGATTTTTTCCTTCACTCAATCCAGGGTTGGGAGACTGCAGATTTATGTATTTACTTATTTGGTTATTGGAGTTTAATGAAACTTTTGACAGCCATGGTAACCTCAGGTCAGACAGTTTAATGGGTAGAGGAAGCCAGAGAGAACCATTGGGCAGTGGTGATCAACTGTCAGACTTCCCAATGTACTAACTCAGCACAAACAAGAGTTAGCATTGGTTGAAAATGAGTGCATCATCAACGTGGAGTATGCCGTAGTACGCAGAGCCAACATACCCCCAATCAGAATTAAATGCCTTGCCAAAGGACACAATGCAGTAACCACTGGTCATGATGAAACCGTGGACCTTTGGTTCAAGTCTAATGCTCAAACCAATACGCTACACACTCCCAAGCCGGTACAAAAACCATATCATGTTACCCACTCAATGGAATGAGCTCAATAAGCTTGCTCCAATGAGAGGTCACATGATATGGTTTTGTTGAATTTTTAAAAAATATTTCTACTTCACAATTTGTATATTACACATTAATACGGTCGATTTGTTAGGTAAGGGTTAATTGCATGCTAAGTGGAACCAAGGTGCACTGTGGTCTGTAAAAACTGCAGGGGCCATGGCATGCAAAAGCAATAGCTCACCTAAAAATTGAAAGACTGCATTAACCCATTACCTAACATGAAAAGCAGACGACACTTGCAAAAAAAATTCTGGAACAACTAATTTTTTTCATTTTTTTTCTCAAAAACATAGGTTATGGCCTCTCATTGGAACGAGCCCGACGAGCTCATTCCAATGAATGGTCATAACCTATGTTTTTGAGACAAAAAATGAAAATTAACTGACCATTTTTTAGAATAGTGCTGGCCGGTTTTGGTCCATATGTTGGGAAAAGGGTTAAGCTGTTGAACTGCTTTCAATTGATACTTTTTGAGAGGACTTTTAGTTGGCCAAATTTCTTTGCATTTCTTATAATAGACAGATGCAATTTGTGCATATGCATGGTGTGAATTATTTGTAGAGGGGTGTGATCCGCTGATCTGGAGTCAACCGGTGACATTTTCTATGGACAATCCAACATGATGGGAGATAGTGGGATTGGCTGTGAGTATCTTTAACAACCTCTGCTCTGTTGTGTTTCATTATCATATACTGAATACCAAAATTTTAAAAGGAATAAACGTTTATTTATTCCCATTTTACATATCAAGAACACACCCAAGGCTGAGAAAAAGATAGTAGAATCATAGTAAAATAGAGGTTTGTTTATTCTAAGTTTATCCATTTCACAATGATTGGTGAGCAAGTTCTAAAATATATTTCAACCCTTTACCTGACAAATCGGCTGTATCCGCCCACATAATATACAAAACTTTTACAGTATAAAAAAAATTATTTTCAAAAAAATATCAGCAAAACCATATCATGTGACCCCTCATTGGAATGAGCTCAATGAGCTCAGTCCAATGAGAGGTCACATGATATGGTTCCGTTGAACTTTGGTGGAAAATTACGGAAAAAATAATTTAAAAATTTAAATTATTTAGTAAATTTTGTTTCTTAACATACCTACCACAATTGTTTACAATTGGCTGTAACGTAAGTGCAAGCCCTACTTCGGAACTAACTCAAGCTAAGAAACTTTTCCAAACAAGCTGGAAAAGTGATAGAGTGCAAAAGCACGAAAAAGATCGCAAGGGTCGAGCGAGACCGGCGCTCGACATTACAGGTACTCTCTCTGCACACCTCTTGCATTTACCGAGTGCATGCGCAACAACCGTGACGTCAATTCCATATTTCTGCCAGCTAGAAGTTTGTGATTTAGCGGGGAGGCATCGATATCAAAGATATCCCCAAGGAGGGTGGGCCTCCGGTAAACAATTGTGGTAGGTATGTTAAGAAACAAAATTTACTAAAAAATTTTAATTTCTTCTCAACCTACTCACAATTGTTTACAATTGGCTGAATAAACAATAGAAGTAGGTGAATCACCTAACCAATACCAACAAGAGCAGCAGAAAGAAATGCAAGGAGGGCAGAGAATAATAGCGAAAACCTGTAATGATGAAAGAGAGAAGGCACCTGAAAAGAACAAGGCTGAGCGGAGCACAAACCCGATAAAAACAAATTTAACGAGGGTGCACAGCAGCCTGAGCAGCAACGAGAGGGCCTTAAGAAAAAAGGTCCTCAGACTGCTGCTGCAGGTGGCAGAGATAAAAGGAGGAGAAGGTAGAAGCATTGCTCCAGTAAGCTGCATTCATAACATCCCGGAGCGAAACAGAATTGGCGAACGCCCAGGATGTAGAAATGGCACGAACCTCATGAGCATTAAACCGGCTCGAAACAAGATCCGAAGCAGACAAGCTGGAATAAGCCAGCTTGATTGCAAGACAGATCCATCTGGAAATAGAATGGGAAGAGACAGACTGCCTCCTAGGAATGAGAGACAGAAAGAATCTCTTCCGACCCCTCCGAATGAATTGAGTGCGATTAATGTAAGTCTTGATCGCACGAACAGGACAAAGAAGAGGCCTCCGGCCTCGACAGCAGGGAAGGCCCGAATGCAGATGGGAGAAGGTACCGAAACAGGAAGTTGATTCTTGGCCAGAAAAGAGCAATCAGTAGTGAAGGTGACACTGTTAGCCTCATTTCTGAAAAAAGCAGAATCAACAGATAGCGCATGAAGCTCACTGACACGTCTTGCAGAAGCAAACACTAGAAGGAAAGCCATCTTATAGGTGAGAAAACGCATATCGGTCTCAGATAAAGGCTCGAATGGCGCCCCCTCCAAACAAAACAATACCCATGCCAAGTTCCACTTGGGTGTAAGACGCAAAACTCGGGGCCTCTTCAAAGAAAAGTGCCGAATTAGTTTGGAGAGAAAAAGATTATGACCGATGCACCGCTTTCCCACATATGAGAAAGTATCAGACAGCACAGACCGATAGCCCTTTATCATAATAGGCTGGAGGCCATTGGAGTCAAAAAGGTATACCAGAAAATCTGCAATGTGAGCGATTGACGGATCTCGGTAATCCACATTTTGAGCTGTACACAAGCGGCAGAAAACCTTCCACTTTGCAGCAAAAGTCATGCCAGTGGAATGTCGTCACGATGCAGAAATGCTCTCCACTGATCGTCTTGAAGAACCTCTACGTCAGAGACAGGACCTGATAAAAGACAGGCATGAAGGGACAGGCTCACCAGGTTGTTTTGACAACACTGGGAAAGAAGATCGCGACGCAGAGGTAGATCAGCCAACAGAGGCCGCAGCAGACTGATCCACACCCTCTGTGGAGACAGAGGTGCGATCAGAATGATCTTGCAACTGCAAGCACGAATCTTCGCCAACACTTGAGGAAGAATCGGTGCAGGAGGGAAGGCATAGCCGATCCAATCTGTCCAGCCCAGAGACAGAGTGTCTACCGCAAATGCCAGTGGATCTGGACAAGGAGAGACAAAAGTCTCTACCTGATGATTCCAGCGAGTGGCGAAAAGGTCGACCAGAGGACGCCCCCACCGCTCGCAAATCGCCTGAAACACCGACCGATGCAGCATCCATTCGGTGGGAAGGACACTGTTGCGTCGGGACAGCGAGTCTGCTAGGACGTTGAGACACCTGGGAATGTGCTGAATGGTCACCCGAGCGTTTACATCCCGCACCAACAGAAGAAGATCCCGAGATAGCAGATTCATGGGAATCGAATATGTGCCTCCTTGATTCCGTATGTAGGCCACCACTGTCGAATTGTAGGAAAGAAGTAGGACAATGTGGTCCGACAGGTGAGAGATCCAAAGCCGAAAACTCAACAGAAGAGCAAGGAGCTCCTTCTGGTTGATATGAAGGGCCACCTGCTCGCTGTCCCACTCGCCGTGAGTAGACAGACCGAGAGGATCCAACGTCGCACCCCAGCCCCGATCGGTGGCATCCACAGTAATGATGCGATCGGCCAAAGGAAGATCCAACGGGACACCCTGAGTCAACCAGGGAACATCGCCCCAAGGGTGGAGGCGACGAAGCAGGGACCGAGGAATAGGAAGTTCCAGGTCCAGAGGATCTACATTCGGACGCCAATGATCCAACAGGAAGTGTTGGAGAGGTCGGACAAACAAGCGACCTAGCGGAATGAGATCTGTCACCGAACCAGGCCCAGCATCCGAAGGAAAGTCCTGGCCGAGACCGAGGAAGATTGGAGCAGGTTCCGAGTCAAGGCGGAAAGAATCATTGCCCGAGTATTGGGAACCGACACCACATTGTGAAGAGTGTCGAAATCCATTCCCAAATGACGAAATTGCTGAGAAGGAAGGAGATCCGACGTCTCGCAATTGACTCTGAAAGCCAGCGACGCTAGCGCTATAGGCCAAACAACTGCCAGACATCGGACTCCAGAACTGCAGCATTGCTGTGCCGTTGGAGGATGTCGTCCAGGTAGGCTGACGAAGTCACAAAAGCGAGCACATGTGACATCAGTCGGGTGAAGGCCCAAGGAGCCAGGTTCAAGCCGAATGGGAGAGCTTTGAATTGAAAGACACGATCCCAAAACGAGAACCGAAGGTATTTCCGTGATGCCAGATGAATGGGTACATGGAAGTAGGCATCCTTCAGGTCGATACTGGCAGTAAAGTCGCCCTGATGAACTGAATGTCGAACCGACCGGAAGGTCTCCATACTGAAACGAGGTGCTATAATGGACTCGTTCAGGATACTCAGATCGATGACGGGATGAAACTGGCCGTTTTTCTTCGGCACCAAGAAAAGTCTTGAGTAAAACCCCGGTGAAAGGGAGTTCCTGACCACCTCAATCGCCCCTTTGGAGAGGAGATTGTCGATCTCCTGCACCCGAAGGTCCCGGCACAGAGAATCAGAAGGGACCTGAGTCGGGAGGGGCACCCGAGATAAACAAGGGTGCCAACGGAAGGACAGTCGCAGACCGGATTGGATGACGTCAAGGACCCAAGTGTCTGACGTTATCTCTGTCCAACGGTCGAAAAACAGTGACAGCCTTCCTCCGACTGGAGGTGAATCGAGATGAGGACCTTCATTTGCGGCCTCGACGAGGCCCCCGAGAGGAGAAACCACCCCCTCGGGAAGCAACAGAATCCTGCGACTTTCCTCCCTGAGGCTGCCAGCGAGCCTGGCCACGTCGGCGCTTCTTCTGAGCAGGAGCGGACAGAGCCGAAGGCGTGGCCAACATCGCCAACGTGGCAGATGCAGCAGGACACTTGGCAGGCCTGGAACGACCACCAACCGCAGTAGCAGGTTGGTTCAGCTGTCGCAACAAAAGCTGGTCCTTCGAATGACGAAGACCCTTACCAAGGACAGCTTCCACGGAACCATGGAACAGCTGAGGTCCAACAAAATAAGCACACTGCAGAACAGCACACTGCTCAGAAGGAAGGGATGGAGAAGAATCCAACACCGCATCCTGGCGTGCAAGCTCCAAATTAGCCGTGTTACAGGCATTAGCGTGTGTCAGGTTCACAAGAGCCTGTGACAAAACGCGCAAAGGCGCCTGAGCATCATCAAACTCCCCTGGTGGAAAATATGCGGCCAGGGAAGCGACAACATTGTCTGCGGGAGATAACATACCCAGCATCTCTCGGCACAGACCCACCATAGACTGAACGACTGACATCTGGAGAACTACCGACTTAGGCTTAGTCAACCCGAGGGAAGAAGAATCTTCGTCCACAGTAGTCATCCCTTGGAAGACTGGTGGACAGACGGACTCGTAAACACGAAACCACGACTGAGGCAGAAAAGCATCAGCTCGTGAAAAGAAAGAACCCTTCAGAACCCTTCAGGCCTTAGAACGCATTTTGGCATCCAAGCCCTGGAAGGACTCAACAACCTGAGCCAATTGCAGAGGATGCAAAACCCCAGAGCTAGAAGGCTCAACAGGGTTACGACGCTCCACAGAGGACCGCGGCCGGACGGTCACTGATGGCTGGTCTGAAGGCTGAATGTCTGGCAATAAGCCAAAGACATAATCCAAAGCCTGCCCCAAGACTGACGAGGGGGGCCCATCGCCTTCAAGAAAATCGTCATCCTCTGTAGCAGAAGAGACGTAGCCTAACTCGGGCTGACCAGCAGGAACCTCCTGTGAATACTGAACAGTATCCAAAGGGTCAGGCGAGGAATCTCGACGACCGACCAAAGGAGGTTGTGCCTCAGGAGGCAAAGGGAAACCAACTTGAGGGTTGCTAGAAAGCAACCGGGTGAGTGCCAAAACGGCTCACCCTGGGAATCTGTCGTAGCAGCATCGCCCGACGGAGTGTCTTCCCAATGGACCCTTCTAGCAGAAGAACCCAAATCCTCAGAAGGGACCAACGATGAACGTTGATCAGCAGACAGAAAAGGGAGGTGGTGAAAAGACACCAGAGGATAGTCCCAAGAGTGACGCCCAGGGGCAATCACTGACCTCTGCAGAACAGAAGGCCCTGTCTGCAAATCCTCTAGAGAGACCGACAGTGTACGTCGATCGGTAGCTGGACCTGGGACACGATGAGAAGACACCGGAGGATTGTTCCAAGAATGACAGGAACCTGCCATTGGTCTCTGCACCGCAGAAGCCCCCAACTGCCCATCCACAAAGAACGCTGACAAGCATCGATTGACAGCCAGACTCGGAACAACATAGTGAGGAATCCCCGGAGAAAAGTTCCAAGAGTGACAGCTAACTGGAGCTGTCACTGACCTCTGCCGAACAGCAGGCCCTGGATGCCAATGCCCCAGCCCCATCCTGCTAGTCGGCACACCAGCAGGGGAAGGCGGAACAACAAACGATTCGCTCGAGGGGTGAGAAATCGCTGCCAAAGCGACCAAACAGCCCAACCGACCAGGAGCAAACCTAGCCTGATGAGACGGAGCAGACAGCAAACCCGCACAGCTTCACTGCGACGCCAGGGGAGGCTGAGAGCTCAGAGACACACCAACAGATACAGTCTCGGACACCCGAGACTGTACACCATCCCCAGAAGAGATGGAAGAGCCACTATCATACAAGATAGGATCAGTAGTAACAACTTCCACAGCAACTGTCGACGGTGCAGGAGGCAAATTGGAGAGTGTCACCGAGCTGACCTCGGAGAAGCTCTCGACGAAAACAGACGCCTCAAGAGTGACATCAGAAGCCAAAGAGACCACCGTCTCCACTTCAGGCAACACAGCACCATCAACAGTTGCAGAGGAACTTGCTACAGAAAGAGACTGATCAACATCTTGTGTGACAGAGTCACCACATGCTCTCCCAGAAATGTCTGAAGAGGCACAGCTACCCTAACCCCGAGAACGAGGGGTTCTAGCCCTGGAAAGAACCACCTTGTTCACGGATGCCCAGAATTTTGAGGACCAAACCCCACAAATACCACAGGAATGGGCCTGTGTGTGCAATTGTAGCAAGTGACACATGTAGCATGAGAATCGTCTACATGTCTCACCTGCAAACAAGAGGTACAAGGAATTGTTTTAGGCATAATTACAATATGATCAATGAAATCAAGCTTCCCGCTGACAGAAAACCGAACAACAATGGTTGCGTTAACACGCAGGGCAGTAATGTCGTATTTCTCTGGAAGAAATGATTGAGAAGACAAGCATATGTATGAGAAGACAAGCAAAAATGAGCATAAATATCATGAAATAATAATCAATTTAGAGCTTCAAAAGGATACAGTCCACTTGCACATAAATAGACAAGAAGCACCATACAAAAAATAAGTTGTTCACGAAGATAACAGCAAATAATAGCACGAGTCACAAAATTTCCGACCATCACAATGGCGGAAATAAAAGGAATTGACATTATGGTTGTTGTGCATGTGCTTGGTAAATGCAACAGGTGTGCAGAGAGAGTACCTGTAATGTCGAGCGCCGGTCTCGCTAAACCCTTTTTCGATCTTTTTCGTGCTTTTGCACTCTATCACTTTTCCAACTTATTTGGAAAAGTTTCTTAGTTTGAGTTAGTTCTGAAGTAGGGCTTGCACTTACATTACAGCCAATTTTAAACAATTGTGAGTAGGTTGAGAAGAAAGAAAGTTTAATATTGTGTGTATTGGTTAAAGGGTTAATGCCTTTCCATAGCCACACAGAGTATACAACTTTATCTCCAGAGCATCATCTTTATACTTTATAGCTTCGCTCTTCTCAAATACAGTACAGTGGAGCCCACTTAACTGGATATCTCATAACTGAATAACCCTGTTAAGTGAATATAATTCCCCAACACAAAACCATTTAAAATACCTCCAGTACAAATTTGACCTGTTAAATGAATATAGGTTGTAGAGTAAACTCCTGTTAATTGAATAAAATATCTTGTAACCTGCTGAGAAATTACCCTGATTCTCCTTAGGTTTCCTTTGTTTATCGACCTATTTGGCCTCAGTACATCCAATACAGGTATTTAATCTATTATATCTTGTTTGACAGAGCTCATGGAGCTCTGTCAAACAAGATATAATAGAATAAATGCTAAGTTTATCTCTAGAATACAGGAAAGTGACACTATCCCTGTTAATTGAATATTCCTGTTAATTGAATAATTAATTTTCACTGGCAAAGTGGCTATTCAATTAACAGGGTTCACCTGTACTATGATAACAAAAGGAGATAGATAACCAGGATCTGGTGAAAATTCTGTCTAATTTTCCCCCAACTAAAGTGCAGAATCTCACATGTCAAAAAACAAATGAGAGAACACTCAATCTCAAATGCTAGTCAGGGCATAAAATTCATGCGAGAATCCATGTGTGCATGTTTAGTGCTGGGCAATATTAGCCAAACTAATATTTGACTTTTTTGGGGGGTGGGGTGGGGGGAGAAGATCGTTATTAATAACACAATATCGTTCTCTTTTGAAGATAATGTTTATTCCAAACTTAGTGTTAATATGATTTTGTGTAAGAATACAATACACTTGGCTGTATTTATCAGAAATATGGTGAGCATACCTACTTTGTGTCTTAATTGAATAATACCTTTGATGTTAATGTGTGTTGTAAACTTGTATGATGCATGGTTTACAGATCGATACACAACATGTCAGACTTTGATATTCATTTTTCAACTTGTTACCTCCCTTGATGTGTTTCTGCAATGTTTAAATAAGAATTTAATCATTTCTTTCAGAGAAATACAAATCAAGTTTGTTAAGTTATTTTTAGGGGTGAATAGATCTGCGACCAACCTAGCCTGTCTTTGTAAACTTGGTCTATTTCCTCTATATATTGCAGGCTTAAAAAATTGCATTGGTTTCTGGCACCACCTGATCAATCTACCAAAAGTGCCCTATCTAGGTGTGCATTTACTGATGACATCAACTTTGAACTTAGGTTTCTCCCTGAAAGTCCTACTAGATAGAGTGGGATTTCATCATTTGTTAGGTTGCAATTCTCCAGCAAAAATCAGGAAATCTCGCTCTCACATTATAACTAAGATTAAACACAATTTTTTAGATTACTGGAGAAATGAACTATATAATGACACAGGCAAAGCAAATGAAAATAAGCGAAGGTTTTTCAAGAGAGTCAAACAAGAATACCATCTCGAGCCCTATCATCTTACTAACCTAGATAAAGACATCATTAAAACATTCACTGAAATATTCTTGAGTGAAAGCAAACTCATAACTGAAAAAGGTAGGCACAAAACACTTGCCATTGATAGGGGCATTAACAAAAGAATTTGCCCCTTATGCAAACAAGGTATTGAGGATGAAAAATACTTTATAACTGACTGCCCATGCCTCATAAATGAAAGGAATCATCTCTATCACAGAATATCCTCTGTTTATCCTGATTTTTAAAACTTCAATTGCCAAGACAAACTGGTGTTTATTATGAGCTCTCAGGATAACAAGATTTGTAACAAAATCAACTTGCTTGGAGTACACAATATGTATATGAAACGCAACTCAGTAACAAAGTCATAATAAATATTAACACTTATTCAGGTTTATATCTAAGTTAGAGCTGAAATGTAAGGGGTTTTCTTGATCAATTAATCACATGGATTAACCTTGGTTAACCGATTAATCACTTGTCCATATAGATATCTGAATAATTGCCATACCGTTGATGATTTACAGCATGAACCCTTTACCCAACGTAACAAACAAAAAAAACCTGACTAGGCCTATACACAAAAATCAAATTTATTATGTTTTCAATTTTTGTCTCAAAAACATACCTTATGACTCCTCATTGAAACGAGCTCACTGAGCTTGTTAAAATGAGGGGTCATAGGCTATGTTTTTGAGACAAAAATTGAAAATTGTTAGTAATTCTTGAATTTATTTTGCATCGTCTGCTACCCGCAATGGGTAAAGGGTTAAGAATGACCATTTCCAGCTACTGATACAGCATGATGATCATGCAAATAAACAAGTATGTCAGCAAGTAACTTGCATGCTTTACTCTGTCTCATATAATTGATGCAAGTCAGTGTGACAATATTTACCTGTTTTGGAGCAAGTTTGTTCCTTTGTTAACCCATATAATACCACAGTTCAAAACTAACGTTTAATCGATCAATTACTTTCTGGATCGATCAAGATGTTGATCATTGATTAATCGATTAATAGGCTAACCGTTTCAGCTCTATACAATATGTATATGAAACGCATCTCAGTAACAAGGTCGTAATAAATCGTCCACTGAGTTCCAATGTGTTCTATGTGCCAGTAGGCACATAGAACACATTGGAACTCAGGGGACGAAATATTAATACTTATTCAGTTTATGTCTAAGTATTCATATCTCTGTTCCATTCAATACTGAAAGTGAAGCTTTATGTTTATTTAACAGTAGTATACTCACAATAGAATCCTTGAGGATAGGTAACCTCTTTACCCTTTAGGGTCACTCTGTGATATGTCAGGTATCCTTTGAACTCATATATGATCATTGATGATTTGAGAAAGTATAATCATGATGTTAATTTTATTTGTTTATTTGTCATGGTCAAGATTGTTTATCTTTTTCCTTTTTTATTGTTTCACATAGTTTATTTTATTTCACTTCTATGTTTATTCATTGGAAGCAATTCCAGTAACATGCCATACTAATGTGGAATTCTAGTCCAAATAAATCATTTAAATTTGTTTACATGTACTCTGCAGTCAACATTGGAGAGAAATATCAAGGGATGTAACTGAATTAAAAAATGAACTTGACAAACTGAAAACGTGGTTGTGACAGTCATGCGACTTAAATGTTGCGAAATAATCATCTATCATTGAAAAAAAGGAGTTTATTTGAGTTTTTTCTCCAATTTTAATATCTTATTGTATTGTGATAACTGCATCATGAAGTACTACAGACTACTGGCTGAACACATTGTACTTATTCATTAACATGTACTCAATGCAATGTTGTGCAGCACCATGACTGAAGGCCAGTGATTTTGATCAGTGGGAAAATGGTGGCAATCTCATACTGATTGCAGATGGCAAATCCAGTAATATCTCGACTGTGCAAATTCTTAAAGTTACAGCTATGCACTACAAGCATTTTTAATGGGCAAACTTTATTGAAATGACCAGATATCAAAAATAAATTTAATAGTCAGTGTTAAATATAAAATAATCGGAAACTGCCTGTTTTTAACTGCCGGTTGTCATAATTGGCCGATGGCCCATAACCGGCTGGTTCCAATTACCAGTTCTGATTATCGTTCATCTCTACACCAGAGCCTGTGTGTTTGAACATGTGTTCTTCATGTATCTGGACATGTAAGACAAAAAACTCACCAAAATTGGAATTTGGCCCTTACCCTTTACCTAACACGAAAAGCAGACGACACTTGCAAATAAAATGCTTGAAGCACTAATTTTATTGATTTTTTGCATGACCCCGCATTGAAAGGAGCACACTGAGCTCATTCCAATGAGGGGTCATAAGCTATATTTTTGTGACAAAAAATGAAAAAGTAATAAAAATTGAATGGTGAATTGTGTGAATAGTGCTAGCTGGTTTGGGCTGTTACATTGGGCAAAGGGTTAAGAATTAAATGAGTAAACATATAAATATGAGGGGGTTTTTTTTGGTATAGAATATGTAATGGTTACATTCATGAGCATGAGGCAGCCCTGGTAATTCACCCTCAGCAATCAGCAGTGCTGAGGAAAATGCAGAGGAAAGGAAAAATGAAAGTGTCAATGACACTGTAGCTTAACTTGTCTGTGTGTTGAGTTTGATGAAAAGGATAATGTTCAATGTTTATGAAAGAATTATGAAATAAGACAAGAATTGTGATAATTGGGAATATGTTAATTTCTGTTCCCTGTGTGATATCTTTTTAATAAAAATAATATGAGGTGTAGACTGTACTAAAGAACTGAGGGGTGGGTTAATGTGGCCTTCACAGTTAATGTATGTGGCCTTCACAGTAAATGTATGTGGCTCTCACAGTTAACATATGTCAACAAAAGTTACCAAGTTACAGTGAAATTATTCCAAAATGAGTCATCCTATCAAGTTACAATGAAATCCATTCATAAATATGGCCTGTAGACTGTGCTAAAGTTTTTTGGGCTTCAGGCCTGCGTAGCCATCACGGTTGACCTATTGCAACTAAAAGGGGACGTCCTCAACACAACATTATACTGAGTCATTCTACCAAGTTACAATGAAATCCCTTCACAAATACGACCTGTAGTATGTACTAAAGTTTTCTGGGTTTTGGCCTCGGGCAGCCATCATGGTTGAATGATCGTGACCAAAAGGGGACGTTTTCATCTGGGCATCATCTGGAGTGATCCTACAAAGTTACAATGAAATCCCTTCATAAATATGACCTGTAGACTGTGCTAAAGTTTTTCGAGCTTCGGGCCCTGTAACCGTCACAGGTGACCAATCATGACCAAAAGGAGATGTCATCATCTAGGCATTATATGGAGTCAACCTAACAAGTTACAATGAAATCCTTCCATAAATACGACCTTTTGACTATGCTAAAGGTTTTCGGGTTTTGGGCTCGGGCAGCCATCACGGCTAAATGATCGCAACCAAAAGGGGACGTTCTCATCTAGACATTATTTGGAGTCACCCTACCATATTACAATGAAATCCCTTCATAAATATGACCTGTAGACTGTGCTAAAGGTTTTCGGGCTTTGAGCCCCTGTAGCCATCACAGTTGACCAATCGCTTCCAAAAGGGAATGTTCTCATCTAGACATTATATGAAGTCAACCTACCAAGTTACAATGAAATCCCTCCATAAATATGACCTGTGGTCTGTGCTAAAGGTTTTCAGGTTTTGGGCTTGGGCAGTTGTCACAGTTGACAGATCGCAACCAAATGGGGAAGTTCTCATCTAGACATCATATGGAGTCATTCTACCAAGTTACAATGAAATCCCTCCATACTAAATAGGACCTGCACACTGTGCTAAAAGTTTTTGGGTTTTGGGATTGGGCAGCCATCACGGTTAACAGATCATGACCAAAAGGGGACGTTCTCATCTAGACATTCTACAGAGGCATCCTACCAAATTACAATGAAATCCTTTCATAAATACGACCTGTAGACTGTGCTAATGGTTTTTGGGCTCGGGCAGCCATACCGATTGCGACCAAAAGGGGACGTTCTCATCTAGACATAACCCCAAACCTGCAGATGAAATTTTGTGACGATCAGACAAGAACTACGGGGTGTAGCCTGTGCAAAAGGAAAATGTGAACAGGCTCACAGACTCACAGGCTAACAGACTTCCGCACGCATGATGGCAATAGCTTATCTTGACGTTGTCAAGTGAAGCTAATAACCACAGCAAAAATACTGCCAAGGATGGCTTATTCAGAAAGCCTTGTGGTGGCAGAAATTGCACAACTTCCAGATTAGACAAAGAATTAAACCATGTGGGTTGCACTACGCTGTATTGCTAATCTTACAATTTACAGTACAAGTTGCAGCATTACCACTACAAACTATCTGTTCTGCTTCTTCTATGTTGATAACACCAGAATATGATATCAGTTTCTGGAAAGCTCTTACACAGCTTTCTGGAAACTGATGTCAGATTCTGGTGTTATTTGCATAGAAGAAGTGAGATACTCAGTTTGTGGTAATGCTGCATCTTATTTTCACTCATACTATACATATTGAGCAAGTTGCCTGCTTACTTCCAAGATTTTTTTCTCAGCAGTCACATGGTTCATGATATTGGCATAATCCAATTGAGTGAAAGATTCTGCACATTGATTGTGATTATATCCACGTGTATCTCGAACTACTTTCACATGTTAAAGTTACTTAAAAACTTTCCCATCACTGCATACTGCATATGCATAGCAATTGAGACTATGCTCTGCCCCCTGATGATTTTTACACAAAAGAACAGGCTTCATAGCAGAAGCACCAGTTTTCCACAGCAATTTTTTTGCTGCAGAAACAAGGATGAATTACCAGGACTGCATGAGGGTGCAACAGTACTCTTAAATTCTAAATTATTATTCAAGAACGCAAATTCTTACAACTGAAAATGACAAATATTTACTTCCGCAAAAAAAGACATTCCCAGCAAAATATATGTGTTAAACAATGTTGGGAAAGTGCAAAGCCATGCAAAACTACAATATAAATGCATTGCAGCCTTGAGATTCAAACTACCTTAGCTGACCATAAAGTCTTACAAATTGGACATGGATACTGATGTCAACGCAACTGGAGTTATAGCATGAGGAGGGGAGCTAAAAAAAATCAGAACAACACATTGTTCTGTGCAGGGTATATATCTATGTGTAGTCCATAAAAAATTGAGTTCCAAGTACTGATCTTTATCCTTGGAGCTAGGGCACCAGTTACTCTTCTGTGATTATCAAAATGACAGGCTTGTGTGAAACTCCACAAATGAAATGAAACTCACCTTTCAACAAATTCATGTTGAGATAATGAGGAAGCATCTCTCACTTCTATGTTACAAGGACCTTCTGTAGCCAAAATTTTTGATTCGTCTGTATACCTAGAATGACAATTAAAAAAATGACCTTTTCTCACTTATTAAATTACGGTACGCACATGCAGTATTTTGATATTCAGTCACTCACTGGAGGGAACCACCATGGAAATGTATGTAACAGGGAATTCTATCCTCCTGGAAATTGTATCATTTAGATAAATTTTCCTGGGAAATGTTACCTCTGGATAACTGTTCCTCAGGGAAAATTATCCTTTGTAGGGAAAATTATCCACCACCTCACAGGAAAAACTATACAGTGGAACCCCGTTAATTGAATAACCACTTTGCAAATGAAAATTATTTAATTAACAGGAGTATTCAATTAACAGGGATTGTATCACTTTCCGGTATTCTAGAGATAAACTTAGCATTTATTCTATTATATCTTGTTTCACAGAGCTCCATAAGCTCTGCCAAACAAGATATAATAGATTAAATGTCTGTATTGGATGTACTGAGACCAAATAGGTCTATAAACAAAGGAAAACTGGAGAGAGTCATGGTAATTTCTCGACAGTCAAAAGGGTTGAGGTGTTGGAATGCTGAATGAACAGTATCTGAATCTGACCAGTTTTATCTGTCAGGTTGATGATTAACGTTTGTTACTTTGTATCAAACATATCAAAGTGCTGACAGTCAAGTGCAGGATTGTTTCTGCATGGGCAGTAGACAGCACATGTCTGTCTGGTGTGTTGACTTTCTCTTTGATGAGGTGTTTTTCATCGCAGATTATAACTCTGAAAAAATACCTTAGCATAAGTAATGCTGCTTCCAGAATAAATTGACTATCCATGGTACTTTTCTGAAGTGTTTTGTATCATATGAAAACCATCTTTTGATTTTATTAAACTACTTAAAACTTTGAATGTATGTCATAAAAAAAAACTCATTTTAAAATCTAACATTTAAAATTTGTTTTCCAATGGTCACTGGCAGACAACCAGGGGATGTTGGTCAAACGTGCATATAATACTTTTTATCACCCCCCTTTTATGATTTTGCAAATTGTTCCCTCCAGAAATTCCAGTTGCAAGGAATTGGTAAACATCAAACTGTTTGTGACATTTATCTCAAAAGTGAATAGAAACAAGAGGCCCCATGGGGCCTGAAGCACTTACCTTGAACAGAACCTGATATAAACACGAGTCCAAAAATGAATCTACATTAAGCAATCAATCTCCATAGGGTGTTGCTGCTCGTCGTTGCTCGGTGGTTCTCTCCGGGTACTCCGGTTTCCTCCACCCGTAAAACTGTCACGGTCACGATTAGCCATTGTGCATAAGTATGTGACCTTAAACACCACTAAATATAATATATATCTCCATAGGATCTATTGTCAATCCTTGAGACCCCTCTGGAGTGAGTAAAATAGTCCAAGGATCAAGCCTTTTCTTCACTTAATCATAATGTAAAAAGTGAAGCTACCCTATGGAGTTCCTTGATACAACTTATGTGCATTAATCTTAGTTACACACCTCTTGAGGGAACTTAATAAGAACATTTCTAATTCTTTAGCTACATGGCCAATTCCAGCTCCCACAGGGTAACCAAATATTAACTCAGGCACTCGATTGAACAATCTTGAATCTCACCCCACCAGAGATGTTGTAAACCAAATATAAAAGCTGTCTGTCTAGTGGATCTGAAGAAGATGATTTTTAAAGAAACTTCCTCATATTGCACTAAGTTAAAAATTGGGCTACCATAGGGAGACCAAATATTAACCCAGGGACCCGATTTGAACAAACCTGAACCTGACTCCCCAAACCAAATATGAAAGGATTCTGACTAGTGAATCTGAAGATTTTTTAAGAAATTCTCTCATATTGCACTAAGTTAAAATTCGGCCATTATTCGGGTTCCCATAGGGTGCTCATATATTAACTCAGGCACTTGATTTGAACAAAGCTAAATCTGCCCCCCCCCCCCCCCCCCCCCTAGAGATGTTGTATGTCGAATATGAAAGCATTCTGACAGGTGGATCTGAAGAAGAAAATTTTTAAAGAAATTTCCTGATATTGCACTAATTTAAAATTTGGGCTACCTGAGCAAGCCCAAATATTAACCTAGGGACCCGATTTGAACAAATTTGATTCTGACCTCCCTAGAGATGTCGCATACCAAATATGAAAGCATTCTGACTGGTGAATCTGAAGAAGAAGATTTTTAAAGACATTTCCTCATATTACACTAAGTTAAAATTTGGGCTCCCATAGTGAGCTTAAATATTAACCCAGGCACTCGATTTGAACAAAGTTGAATCTGGCCTCCCTAGAGATATTTTATACCAAATATAAAAGCATTCTGACTAGGGCTGTCGTGACTATCATTTTTTGTAATCGACTAATCGTGACCAGTAATCGACGGTTAGTTGATTAATAGTCGCTTCCCATGATTTTTTAGCAAATCATTCTTCTGTTCGTAAAACTCTGAAAATGACAATGGCACCATTGTGTTCAGACGAAGTGGGGTTGTGGGAACAACAAATCGGTCCCGACTGAAGCTACATGTAGTCCAATCTTGGACCCACAGTCCGTAATATAATTTTTGGGGTTGGTACGTCCTGTAGGACGTACCAACCCCAAAAATAATATTACCGACTGCGGGTCCAAGTTTGAAGTAGATTGAAGCCGATGAATTAAAATGAATTTACCAAAGAACGTTCCTGCATATGTTTCCTTTCTGCAATAAGTTTCTCGAACTTTTGAACATTGAGATCTATGCATTCCCTCGTCAGTTGTTAAAATTGGATCTTAGTCTGAAGTTCCGAACTTTGAGAAGTGATCTGACGTTCTGACTTTCGTCATAATTTTGTCACTTCCGCGCTTTGGGTTTTCCAATGGGTGCATTCGTGTGTACAAGACTGGAGAAATTCAGAAGAATGTATTCTTCTCGAGTAACTGTGAGTGTTCTTTCTTACACAGTCAGTGACAGTCGTACAGTCTTCCGGATATGAATGTTAACTATGGTTAGATATTTAAAGTTATTCACCTTCATTGAACATTCACCTCACAAAACAATGCAATTTAGCACCGACGTGTAGTAGACGTGTACCACCTTGAAAATGAACGACGATCGACTAAAAATAAAAAACGTCGACTACTTCAATAGTCGACGGTTAGTCGACTAATCGAATAATCGCGACAGCCCTAATTCTGACTGGTGGATCTGAAGAAGATTTTAAAGACATTTCCTCATATTGAACTATGTTAAAATTTGGGCTACTATAGGGAGCCCAAATATTAACCCAGGTACCAGATTTGAACAAACTTGAATGTGACTGCAATAGAGATGTTGTAAACCAAATATGAAATGATTCTGACTGGTGAATCTAAAGAAGAAGATTTTTGAAGAAATTCTCTCATATTGCACAAAGTTAAAATTTAGGTTTCCATAGGGAGCTTAAATATTAACCCAGGGACCCGATTTGAACAAACTTGAATCTGACCTCCCTAGAGATGTTGTAACCAAATATGAAAGCATTCTGACTGGTGGATCTGAAGAAGAAGATTTTTAAAGAAATTTCCTCATATTACACTAAGTACTGTACTGAGCCCAAATATGATCTAACATGAACCAATTTTTAACAAAATTGTATCGCCAACCTCCCCACCCCCCTCCCCTCCCCCCCCCCCCATCCCAGCATTTTTTACCATCCAGTTGCACTAGTCCTAAGGATGCTTCATACCAAACAACAGTTCTCTGTTCCATGTGGCTTGGGAAATATGGGTGTGGTTTGGGAAATATGGGGGTTTGAAAATATTTCTATTTTTAGCTCCTGGGGTTGCCATGGGGACACAGGAAATTTTTTTTTTTGCATGAGACAAGTACTTATGACCCAATAATACCGCATACCAAATTTGGTTCAAATCGAACAATTGGTTCAGAAACTAGAAATTTTGGGTGGGTGCCAAAAATCTTGCCCCTCCCATTACAAAGACAAATATTGCTACACAAATTTCGTTTGAACAAATTTGATTCCACACCTCAAGAGGAAGATCCATACCAAATATCAAGTCATTGTACTCACTGATTCATGAGAAGAAAAATTTAATTTATTTTGGAGCATTTTCCCTAACCCCCTCCCTATGGGGCTGGGCATGTTGTGTTGAACAAAAATGCAATGGCCCTTCGGGATCATCACTTACACAAACTTTCACTTGAATTGGCCCAGTGATTTTGGAGGAGAAGTCCAAAACATAGTGTTCACAGATGATGGATGGACAACGGATGGATGAACAAATGGTGGACGGAGAGTGATTTGATCAGCTCAGCGTGACTTCATCAAGGTGAGCTAAAAAGATATTCAACATCCTGCGCACCTGTGATTTGCAAACAGCAAGGCCTGATATCAACTTATGGAATACAGACTTTCATTTGATTATTCATGCTGGTTTTATTGTCGACTGGTGCTGAAAATTTAACCGGCGATGACTTCTCGACTAGTCATTTTAACACTACACACAGGGGTGCTATCAGAGTAATGCCACTTGTGGTGCCCCTTGTGAGTGTAGCAACTTTATTTTAACAAATTTGAATTGACATATGATAAGGAAAATGCAAATCAAATAAATTTGGTGCAGTGGTTTATGAGGACACGATGATAATGTAAAGTTCCCGCCAGATGGACGGATGACAGATGGATGGATGGACGGATAATGGACAGAAAGTGATCACTTAAGCTCCCCCTGACTTTCAGTCAGGTGAGCTAAAAATAATATGAAAAGAAAATGCTTAAAAATCTTTTACACTGTATGCTTGCCAGAAAAATAAAACAGAAATACTTATCAGTTAGTCCAAAACAAAGTTCAATAGAATCCAGTAACAGGTGCATGTGCGATGAAGAAACTTTCCAGTTGGTATAGTAATGTCCTAGATTGTTCTGCAGAAACAGTATCCAATAAATTGTAACAAAGTGTTCACTCAAAAATCCAACATTATCCAAAACACAAGAGGGCCTCTTGTTTAAATAGCAGCCCCCTTTGCAGGGCTCTCAAGGAATGGCGAGTGATCACTCACACTCTCCTATTACTCGCAAAAACAACCAAAGTGGTGAGTGATGATCACTCGCCTCTAAAACCCCTAAAATCGACCTCTAACAGGCTAATTGCAGTTTCAGTTACTTGCCATCACTTGCCTAACCTCAGCTGTGGGCGAGTGAAATATCACTAGCCACCAATTAGCTCTTTGAGAGCCCTGCTTTGTATCTAAATTAGCCACACAAATCATTTTGTGGTTACTTCCTTGTCACAATTCCGTACAGGTTTTGAAAAGGCAAAGCCTGAAACATTATAAATGTCACAGTAGACTGGACTTTCTGGAAAGTACAGCAGAGCACAAAATTGCCCTTCTTGCTTAGATCTGCCCAGCCATGTAAGCTTTTACCTCACCTAAACTTTCAAGGTCAGTTTATTTGAAGAGGAGACCAGTCAGTGCAGGTCTTTCTGAAAGCATGAACACAATAAGTAGTGAAGGGAATCTTGAACACTATATATGGTATTGTTGTCTAGTAGTTCTTTCTAGTCAAGTGTGTGATGCCTGATCCAGAATTGTAGGAATCAAGAGGAAGCATGGGGGATATCCCCTCTAACTTTTTCAAATGACACTGTAGCTCAACTTGACAAACTTGAACTTGGTAAGTTATAAGTAAAATGGCAAAATTGAAGATCATTGGGACCAATGATGGTTAAATTTAAAAATAACAGCATTGTGTGTGCACAACGTTAGAGTAATTCATTCCTTTTTAAATGTAAACTGTAAATCGCCATGGCTAAAGGAAGAATGTTGATACACAAATGCAGTAAGTTCAGAGGTTATTGTAAATGGCAACTTTTTTCACAGAAATGAATGCTAATCAATAGCTCTTACCTAAAGGTCTTGCCTAATGAGCACACCAAGTTCAAAAACAATCCTATGATAATTGTGGCCTGCAGGCCATGTCAAAGAATGTTGATGCCCAAATGCAATAAATTCAAAGACTGTTACTAACAGCAACAGTTTTTAATGGAAATGTAACGAAAATCAATAGCTCTTATCTTTGTCACCCTGCATAAGCATACAACGTTTCAAAACAACCTGATAATGAATGTGCCCTCTGAGGCATGCCAAAGGAAGATGTTACTGCACAAATGCACTAAGTAGAGGGTCATTGCTTGTGGCAATGATTTTTTGTTTGTTTTTTTTATGGAAATTCCTAAATATACCCTGCAGAGAGTGCAAAAGGGATAAGTTGATGCACAAATGCAGTAAGTTCAAAGGCTGGTGATAATGGCAATAATTTTTTATGGAAATGAAAAAAAGCAATAGCTCACATCTAGAGGTCACCCCGAACTCACAAACCAAATTTCAAAGTGATCCGATCATAAATGTGCCCTGAAGGTTGTGTTAAAGGGAAATATTGAGGTCTGACTAAACTAAGTTCAAAGGTCAGAGTCAACATTTTTTGACAGAAATGGAAGAAAATCGACAGTTCCCATATAGATGTCACCCCAAACAAGCACACCAAGTTTGCAAGCTATCCAATCATAAATGTGATGCTTAACTGCACTAAGTTTTTACTAAGTTCATCGAAGGTCATTGCTAGTGGCAACATTTTTTGATGGAAATCGATGAAAATCGATAGCTCGACCTAAAGGTAACCCCAAACAATCATACAAAGTTTCAAACCGATCTGATCATAAATGTGCCATGTAAGGCATGCCAAAGGAATATATTGATGCCAGACTAAACTAAGTTCAAAGATTGTTGCCAGCGGCAAAAGTTTTTGATGGACGGAAATGGAAGAAAATCGATAGCTCCATCTAGAGGTCACCCCAAACAAGCATGCCAGGTTTCAAAGCAATCCAATCATAAATGTGCCCTGTTGGGTGTGCCAAAGGGAAATATTGAGGTCTGACTAAACTAAGTTCTAAGAACGTTGGCCGTGGCAACATTTTTTGAGGGAAATTGAAGAAAATTGATAGCTCCCATCTAGAGGTCACCCCAAACAAGCATGCCAGGTTTCAAAGCAATCCGATCATAAATGTGCCCTGTAGGGTGTGCCACAGGGAAATATTGAGGTCTGACTGAACTAAGTTCTAAGAACGTTGGCCGTGGCAACATTTTTTGACTGAAATTGAAGAAAATCGATAGCTCCCATCTAGAGGTCACCCCAAACAAGCATGCCAAGTTTCAAAGTGATCTGATCATAAATGCGACCTGTGCACAGACTCTTCACTCTTAAGATGTGACCCAACATTCTTGCATATGATTTGTGTCTTCTAATTTGAGAAAAGTGCACATTTTGCAGTCCACAATTAACAAATTTAGTACTGGACTGAAACAATGCTTCATGTAATATTTCTAAGTAAAATGCCAATGAGGTACATAGGCCACCGCTGATATATACATTGTATCAGTGTGTGGGTGACTTTCTATAACCATATCACCCCCCCCCCCCCCCCCAACCCAAAATACTTTCTATGTCTTACCTGAATATAGGCAGACAACACATTACTACCAAACAGTCTAAAACATCAGAAGCAAGTAGTCTATACTTGAAACTTCTGTGTGTTGACCAATGAGAGGTGCTGGGAGGGGGCATCTGTTAGTGATGCCTTAGGTCCACCCCCTCCCACCACACACACACTATACACAGGGGAAACCTCCTCCTTTATTATGGGCTTGTGATACTTGTCAGGGAATATGCTCCAACCTCCCCTGTCTCTGAACATAACCTCCACCCCACCAGTGTCAGTAAAGTCCTGGCACCACCCCTGGGGTCAACAATTCAAATGCTGTAAAATTTTAGTAGACTGGGCTGAGTATGAGAAAACCATAATGTGGGCAAGCAATATTTTGCTTGAGAACCTGGATATGATCCTAGGTGAGCAATGGCATGCAACCAAACTATAAATTCTGCTAACTACATGTATCACAACCCTATCATACAATTCTCCTATCTAATCATTCTTTTCCAAATCATCATGACATGTATTTACCATCCACCATCATCATCCACCAGAAATGGTTGCTCTGTAGTGTCAGAAGTAGATGCAAGTATGTAACCAATTAACAAAGCAATCCAACTAATGAAAAATAAATGCTGATCCGGGTTTTTGATCATTGTGTCATAGACAACCTTTTTCAGAGAACCACTCAACAAGAGTGACATCAAACATATATGTACACTACTTGGAATTTATCCTAAGGAATGTCTATTTCATCGACCAGAATGTCATTAAAACCCCAAATGTGTTCCATATGCTTAAGAGTTGACGCCACTTATATCATGAGTTCATATTAACATCTATGTGACGTAAAACTGAAGTGAAATATCACCTCGGGTGGTGCTACATACAACAGAATATTGTCAGCACTTATCTACTCGGGAACTTAGTCGGTTATGAATGGGATACAACTGCAGTTTGTATTGCCCACGTGAAATGAGTTATATTTAGAAATACCCACTGGACACGTGTGTTTCTCACCAAACGTA